>JAGSMR010000048.1:1355000-1612500 GCA_029286605.1 Sericinus montela
CTTCGGGGGTTCGAACTCGAGTTTCTTGACTCGAATTCCGATCACTCGACCACTCTGCTATCGTGACTTTCAGATTAAGAGAGAGGCCTGCCAAATGCTATTTCCTCGACTGATATGACGACCTTCTCAAAAATACCAGATCAATATTAAGCAATTGTAAATACATTTACAGCAATTTAATTATCATCAACTTTGGAATAGACGATCTTGATCAATACAAAACATTTACTTGTACGAAATTGTCTAAAACACTTGGGAAATAGACGTAATATTTTATCAAGTAAATATCCGGAACGTTTTCACAAGCCCCTACATAGCAACAGCCTGCCGGACAAAGGATAAAACCTTGAGACCTTGGGAGACGCTTAACGTTGAATTTTCTCACGCAAAATTCCTAAACGTCTCTGTTTTATTTCCCAACACAAGGAATGTCTTATCCCCAATAGTATATTTATGTTTCGCTACGAAAAGTAAATAATTGTTTCATGAATACATGATTTTGTTGTACAAATTACAATCTTCTTTACATTATATTTACAAATACCTCGGTTAAATTCAGTCAACAGGTATTTTTCAAATAGATATATAAATGAAATAAAAATATTTAATTCAGTTACTTAAACCTTTAGGCATTTCCCAATACTGTGGTAGACAGAGTTTTGCGCCCGTCTTTATGTCCAAACCAATGATTTAAACCGTGCATAAGTTTTCAAAAATCCCGTTGATACGAGTCACCTGGGAATCGAACTCGGGTCACTTGACTCTAATTTCCTTCACCCAATCACTTGGCTATTGTGACTTGAGCCTTGATAAATAGACAATAGCTATTAACTCGGATAATTTATGAGATCCTTGCGGGGTTCTCGGGTTAATGCATGGACGAAGACAGGGGTAGAAACTAGTCCATATATCCACTAATGCTCTCAGGTTTATGTTTTTAATGTCAATTACATTAAAAACAACATTGACATCAAAAACAACAAGTCATCAAGCCCAGCTCAAATAAGGCATCAAGCCCAGAACGGGCTTAATGCGATTGCGACGGGCCCGATGGCGATTTGATAATAATAAAAAAAAAAATATCTTCTCGCAATTATCCCATTATCCAATCCAATCCCCAATACCAATTACCCAATACTCCTGTATTTATTTATTAGTCCGAGATCTAGACAATTAAGTCCCTTTAACCCACCTTCCACCGAAAATATTTTCAGGACAACGTGACAGGTGGTTAGTCCGTCGCCGTCTTTATGTCCAAGCCAACGATACAATTCGTACATAAGTTTTTGAAAAACCCATTGGTACGAGTATACCACCTGGGAATCGAACTCTTGACTCGCAATTCCGACCACCCAACCTCGGCTATCGTGACTTGAATAGAAGCTAATACTGGGTGGCTAATACTGGTTCCGGTGGGTCGACCGGAAACCAATAAGCGGGCCCACGTCTGACAACGGTTGCGCAATTCGGTCGATTGCGGTCAAATGTCTTTGTTAGCCTTGTGGCTACAGATACAGATGATAGCATTGTGGCTACAGGAACTTTTTTCAACGTTATGACCGCCTGTAAAACCCAAAAGGTGTCGAGGTAGGCCGAGACTAACTTTCAAAGACCATGTGAGCAAATTGCTCGATTGTAAAGACTTAATAGTCGAAGGAAAATTAACCTTTTGATCCGTCTTTTACCGAAACCTACCCAGTATTGGAAATGCGTAAAGATAAAAAAGAATCAGCTTGTTCCTACTGGTTTTGACTATCGGTTCTAATAATGGCTGTGCTGAAAATAAGTGTTGTGTCTACCCACAACTTATACTGATCGTAGACCCTTCTGTTGCGTTACTGGAATTCCACTAAAGTATAATAAAATACTTTTTTTTTCTTTATTATTAATTTTTATGTTTTTAGTTGAGGCACTTTTATTTTATTGTTTTAGGTTTTTTTATTTGATTTTGTGCTGTTTTTGTACATTTATGATTAAATAACGTTTTCTTTTTTTTTCAGTAAAATAAGCAACAAATAAAGTTTATGTCTTTCTTATTTTCTTCCAATATTATAATCACCAAATTTTTATGCCCATTCGATGTGAATGGGAATAAAAATTTAGTGAAAAATATTCAGCGCAAATACTAACAATAAAAGGGATTGGCATAGGTAGAGACTATCTTTTGAATTCCTTGTGAGCAAATTCCTCGAAGGGAGAGGGCCAAAAGGACTCCAATATCTAAACGTGGATGTATGAAGAAAATAATGAAAGAAGCGAAAGAGTTATGTAAGGTGGAAGTGTGCTGGACGCAGGCCTATCCCGTAAGCAAGGATCTGCCACAAACGTCTCGCTTGGCAAGTGGATTGTACTCAGTCACTGGTCAGCTGAATTTCTATCAGGTAATTCATTTAGGAGATTTTTATGCGATTTGTTGGTAGCCAAAGGCTTAGTTTCCTCTAACGAAAACCACGATAAGAAAGGAGTTGGAGTACTCTAATGTCGTAACAATACAGCAAAATATTTTCATATTAGGTATTAAGGAAAAAAGCCCAAATATATAAATAGTATTTATAAATAAGTCACGATAGCCGAGTGGTTGGGTGGTCGGAATTTAGAATCGAGAGACCCGAATTCGATCTCCAGGTGGCAAGCTCGTATTAATTGGTTTTTCAAAAACTAATGTACGAATTACGTTATTGACTTGGACATAAAGGCGGCTCACCACCTGTCACGTTGTCTCGAAAATATCTTCGGTGGAAGGTGGGTCGAAGGGACTTAAGTGTCTAGACTAGACCTCTGTCTACCCCTGTATTGGGAATTGCGTGAAGATCTTTATTTATTTACTTATTTATTTATTTATTTATTCATTCATTTATTTATTTATTTATAAATAGGAGGGTATGTGGTAAAGCCCAACGATGACTTTTACTCCTGCAATAGTCTGCTCGACTGTGTATCATGAGTCATATGGTTCAGTGAATGATAAAGCTGGAGAAACATAAATAGACAACTTTATTGGTAACGATGATTAATTAAGTCCGCCTTTTGATCCTACATTGTTTTTAAGATTCAATAAAGTGACAATAAATTTGGCATTGTCTGCGCTACAGACAGTAATACAAACATAGACAGGGACAACGTCACATAAAATGCTCTGATCTCAAAATAAATAGTTTAAGCACTTGTATTATGGAATCAGAAACAACATTACGGAAACCGATATTCATCTACGGAGGTTGTCAATACTATATTAATAGTAATTATTGTGCCAAAAATGTCTTTGGTGGAAGATTGGTAGAAAGTAACTTCCTTCCAACGGGCACGTATTATAGTTGAAAATTATTTTAATCAATAAAATTGAATATAAAGTAAAGGATCTTTTTTTACGTTGTTCCATCCGGAACATATTTTTTTTATAGGAAAAGGGAGGCAAACGAGCAGGTGGCTTACGTGATGGTGAGTGATTACCGCCGCCCATGAACACCCGCAATACCAGAGGCTTAGCAGATGCGTTCCCTCCCTTAGAATGCCCCCCTCCCCCATAATTGGGGCAGGAAGGTGTGTGGGCCACCGGTTACCTGCACTCACCAGACGAAACGCAGAAGTTTGTTAGACTTCTACTTTACGCCGGTATTCTGTGAGGTCATGGTACTTCCCCGGTCGAGCCGGCCCATTCATGCAACAACAAAAGTTGATGCGTGGCTCTACCACTGTAAAAATATATTTATATAGATAGGGACAACATCACATACATTGCTCCGATCCCAATGTAAGATGCTAAAGCACTTGAGGTATGGGAATCGGAAACACCAAAGGAACAACAAACACCCAGACCCGAGAAAATGTAGAAATAATAGTTTTCTACATTGACCCGACCGAGATTCGAACCCGGACCTCACGATGGCGACACCTTGAAAACCGGTTTTTACGCCACTCGTCCACGGAGGTCGTCTAATGGTTAAAAATAATGTACAACGCTTAGAATAAACATTCTAAGACTAGACGAAAAGTTTCATAGTTATTATTCATAAAATCGTTTTTTATGCTAAGATAAAAGATTTTCAAAAGAAATCTCGTGAAACGAAGAAAAAATGTTTGAATAGGCCTTCTAAGAAATCTAGAGAACTTTTAACAGTAACAGTGAAAGGGCATCAAGAAAAAAAATTCTCATCGTATCCTCGGCTCGATGAATGAAAAAAACACAAAATTCCAATTCGATAAACTCGAACTCGGAACGATTTACAAAGTTTTGTTAAAAAAAAAAGAAAACAGAAAACGGCCAATCGGGAAAGTTCGAAACACACTCGACTCTAAGCACCGCGGAGACAAACGATTCAAAAGGTTGTAAAATAAGAGGGATCTTGTTGGGAACTTTCCAAAATGGCTGCCAGGTGTCCTCGACTGTTTCCCGCCAAGTTTACGGAATTAAAGCGGCTCCTGTGGAGCAATTTTATGAAGAATAATGTAATTTTGCTTTGGTGAAAACAAAAGTTGAGAAACATTCAAAATTAATAATTTAGTAACTTGAAAATTGGATTGATTGTTATGAAAAAAAAAATAGTCTCATAAATAAAAAATAGTCCCATATTAATATTTTTTCATTTGTCAAAAATAAAGCTTTTCATCACCAGGTATAGTGGTTTCAATAATTGCACAGACATATTATTTTTTTATATTTACATGTTTTCCCAGAACTGGGGTAGGCTATGTCTAGTACTAAATAAAAAAATGTTTTCACAAAATACGGGGGTAGACAGAGGGCTAGTCAGACAATTAAGTCCCTTCGACCCACCTTCCACCGAAGATATTTTCGGTACAACGTGACAGCTGGTAAACCCGTCGCCGTCTTTATGTTTAACGATATAATTCGAACATGCCTGCCACTCGGGGATCGAACTCAGGTCTCTTGACTCGAAATTCCGCCCACTAAACGACTCGGCTATCGTGACTTATTAAAGATTTAGGATTTCAAAAAAAAAAGGTTATAACAATTTTTCAAATTATAAGAATTTATTTTAGTATCGTGACTTTTTTTTATTATATTTACTTAAAAATTTATTAACATATAGATAAATCGACAGCACAAAATTTTAATATGAACGTAGAATGAGTGGAAATAAGAGGATCAATTTCTTTAATATTTTTTTATACTCAATTGTCTTCTACAAATTTTAGAGTTAGATTGAGAGAGACCGAGAGAGATCATACGCACGACTTAAATTTCATTCGATACTCAGAATTCTAAGTGCTCAGACCCAGATTTTTAAAATTAAAGTTATAACTACAATGTTTACCAAGCCATCAATCAATAAATAAAATTACCGCTTAAAATATTAGCGTGTATGACGAAAAGAACCTTCCTAAAATGTTTATAATTTACTTCAAACAATTTGTGTTTTTATTTGATATATTAAATATTAATATTAAACACTCGATATGCACTAAAACTTTATCCCATACGGATCTGTTAAAAATATTAATGCAGAATCGTTTTTGCAGAACAAATATCTTTACACAAAGACTAAATAGTTCAGATTCCATGACAATGTGGCCATTACGAAATTAATTGTTACGCTTCGCACAAATAGCCAGTCATATTAAAAATAAAAAATAAACGCGTCATGGCAGTAAAGGTCGCAGCTCACTGGCCAGTAACGAAAAAGGTCGGATTTGGTGCATCAGCTTACAAATAGTGGTCGGCTAAAAGATAAAATAAAAAATAAAAAAAACTTTCAACATTTCGGACATTGTAGCTGGATATTAACAAAAAGGAAAAAAAGTTAGAACACAGTGCGTTTGTGTATACAGAAAATAAATTCAATGGACGTTTAAATGATTTAATTACACGTTGAAAAATTGTTATCTATTTTTAAAATCCTAAATATTTAATATAATCAAATAAATAATAAATAAATAAATATTTTCACGCAATTTCCAATATAGGGCTAGACAGAGCTAATTGTCTAGTCTAGACAATTAAGTCCCTTCGACCCACCTTCCACCGAAGATATTTTCGGTACAACGTGACAGCTGGTAAACCCGTCGCCGTCTTTATGTAAAAGCCAACGATATAATTCTTACAAAAGTTTTTGAAAACCCATTGGTACGAGCCTGCCACCTGGGGCTCGAACTCAGGTCTCTTGACTCGAAATTCCGCCCACTAAACGACTCGGCTATCGTGACTTATTAAAGATTTAGGATTTCAAAAAAAAAAGGTTATAACAATTTTTCAACGTATAATTAAATAATTTGAAGGTACATTGAATTTATTTTAGTATCGTAACTTTTTTTTATTATATTTACTTAAAAATTTATTAACATATAGATAAATCGACAGCACAAAATTTTTACATGAACGTAGAATGAGTGGAAATAAGAGGATCAATTTCTTTAATATTTTTTTATACTCAATTGTCTTCTACAAATTTTAGAGTTAGATTGAGAGAGACCGAGAGTGATCATACGCACGACTTAAATTTCATTCGATACTCAGAATTCTAAGTGCTCAGACCCAGATTTTTAAAATTAAAGTTATAACTACAATGTTTACCAAGCCATCAATCAATAAATAAAATTACCGCTTAAAATATTAGCATGTATGACGAAAAGAACCTTCCTAAAATGTTTATAATTTACTTCAAACAATTTGTGTTTTTATTTGATATATTAAATATTAATATTAAACACTCGATATGCACTAAAACTTTATCCCATACGGATCTGTTAAAAATATTAATGCAGAATCGTTAATGCAGAACAAATATCTTTACACAAAGACTAAATAGTTCAGATTCCATGACAATTTGGCCATTACGAAATTAATTGTTACGCTTCGCACAAATAGCCAGTCATATTAAAAATAAAAAATAAACGCGTCATGGCAGTAAAGGTCGCAGCTCACTGGCCAGTAACGAAAAAGGTCGGATTTGGTGCATCAGCTTACAAATAGTGGTCGGCTAAAAGATAAAATAAAAAATAAAAAAAACTTTCAACATTTCGGACATTGTAGCTGGATATTAACAAAAAGGAAAAAAAGTTAGAACACAGTGCGTTTGTGTATACAGAAAATAAATTCAATGGACGTTTAAATGATTTAATTACACGTTGAAAAATTGTTATCTATTTTTAAAATCCTAAATATTTAATATAATCAAATAAATAATAAATAAATAAATATTTTCACGCAATTTCCAATATAGGGCTAGACAGAGCTAATTGTCTAGTCTAGACAATTAAGTCTCTTCGACCCACCTTCCACCGAAGATATTTTCGGGACAACGTGACAGGTGGTGAGCCCGTCGCCGTCTTTATGTAAAAGCCAACGATATAATTCTTACAAAAGTTTTTGAAAAACCCATTGGTACGAGCCTGCCACCTGGGGCTCGAACTCGGGTCTCTTGACTCGAAATTCCGACCACCCAACCACTCGGCTACCGTGACTTATTTAATATAATCCAAACTAATATTATAAATGCGAAAGTGAGTTCGTGTGTTTGTGTTTCCTTCGTCTTGCCCTCCATCTAAAATCTTTTTCTCCGATAGATAACTGTTTTTAATTTAATTAGAGATCTCTACGAAATGAAAATACTAAACCACAAAGTATCAAAAATCTGCATATAAATTCGCTTTCGACGTGCGCTGCCATTTTGTTATTTATTAGGAAATTTAGTTTACTATGGAGATCCCGTTGACACATAACTCTGAACTATAAATTAGTTGAAAAAAATGAAGCGAAACGAAGTTCTTTTTAGTAAATGCGGCAGTCAGCTAGCTATTCAATTATGTGACGATCTCAGGGGACCAGTGGCGTACACACCGGTTTTCATGGTGTCGCCAACTCTGAGGCTTCGAGTACGATTCCCGGTCGGGTCAATGTTGAAAACACTTTTTCTACATTTTCGCAGAACCGTTGTTTCTGATTTCATAATACAATTTCTTAAGGTGCGTTGGGATCAGAGCACTGTATGTGATTGTGTTCCTATCTATGTATAATTTTTTTTAATGTGTAGCATCAGCTGTTCCTATTTGTTTGGGAAGTAATTATAAATATACTAATATTATTTACTTTCTAATGACATTGATTATTACTTTGTCAGTTATTTAAAGAACGCGAACAAAGCCGCGGGTAAAACCTAGTATTTTATATAATATCTCATGTTATGTGATACGTACGGTTGTGGATCGATCACTGTGGAGGTGGACCGTGAGCACTAAGTATGAGCGAGTAGTGTGAATGAGCTCTATTTCAAAGGAGACGCGTTCAAGGCTCGATCACCTGCAGCCACCACCTACAATTATGTCGGAGGGGTGCTGACTTGCGCAATGTCTGCTCGCACGTTCAGCGCAAAAATCGGTTACGTCAGTCACCTGCGAGCACACGAACGCCGCTGGCTATAGTCCAAGTCGCTGTGGCCGTAATCGGTCGGGACACTATATATAGGGTAATTTCCGAAAGCACTAAACCGATTTTAATGAAATTTTGCGAAAAAAAAGAGAAGATTGTTTTTAAATGGAGATGATGATGACGTGATGGCACGATAAACACCTCGAAATACACTAGACTAGAAGTCAGCAGGCGCGTAGCGAGAAGTAGCCTCAAAGATGCAAAGCGAAAATGAAATTTATATCTAGAAAAGAAAAAATCTTATTATTGTATCACCAAAAAGGGAGATAGCTGCGGAGATTCTTTAGCCTGTGTTTTTTCCGTTAGAGGAACCTCGTTATGTAATGGTGGTAGATTATTAAGTAAAAACCAATTAAAAATTAAATATCTTCACACAATTCCCAATACAGGGGTAGACAGATGTCTAGTCCAGACAATTAAGTCTCCTTGTCAAGTGGTGAGCCCGTCGCCGTCTTTTTGTCCAAACCAACGATATAATTTGTACATAAGTTTTCGAAAAACCCATTGGTATGAGCATGCCTCCTGGGGATGTAACTCGGGTCTCTTGACAAAAAATTCCGACCACCCAACCAATCGGCTTCCGTGACTATTTCTTTTAAAATAAAATAACTTCCTTCGGGACTTGTCGTACTGTGGACTTTCCTTGCCTTTTAAGTAACATATTGTTATTTATACCTCTTCTTGTAACTTGTAAACGAGCTCCAATACTTGTTTACGTAATGGAATGCGATTGCTTCCTGAGAAATGCGTGGGTTTCGTTTATTTGTATGAGCGAAGTTTACTCTATAGCCCGATCGCTGGGGTGAGACAGACAGTCACCATGTGTAGCGGAATGTTCCACATTGTTCTGACGAATATAAACCTATGACGCATTATTATAATTATTTTTTCAAGTATGTGTGCAAATCTGTGCAAAATATAATCTTTATGTGGTTGAGAAATATAGTGTCGTTTAAAGACACGGTGGCGCGTTAACGACAAGTTAACGTTGCCGTTACCACGGTACAGGTTCCCGTCAATTAATTTTTTTTAATTTCTCTTTTACATAATTAATCTATGACGTTGTTATTGCACAGTTAGTAATACTACTGTGCACTGTGCACAATAATAATGTCACAGCTTAAATTCTTTATTGATTTATTGTCATGTCAATAAACATTGCTTTATTTAATGAAAGAGAAAAATTTGCTTTTATCTAAGTGACAGTTTTTATGTAGTTTTTATTTGAGTTACATTATTTTCATAGTTATTCTTAACTCCACAGGTTTGAATGAGTATGAACAAACCGTCTAGGATGTACTAGTTAGACATTCGTCAGACTTGCTGCTTTTTATAGGTTATCAAGTATTACCTACATAGAATGCTGAATCTTACTCGAACCTATGGCGTTAAGTTTCATGAATTTGATATTTTGAGAGAGATTATCAATAAGAGATTAAGACTTGATACCGTTGACGATAGCGATCCTGCATCCAAAAACAAGGTTGCCGTTGAATGTTTGTACTCGAGTCATGACTGTTTATATGTTCATAAAATTATTTATCATATATACATGTAAGTATATTGTATACAATTATATATACATATATTTGAAAGTATATTGTACCATTAGCTTGGACACTAAGATGGGGAACCGCTCACAGGTGGTGAGCACGTTGTGCACAATGAGCTTCAGTGAAAAGTGAGTCGAAATAATAATCTATACCTCTGCTTACCAACATACAGAAAATTGCATGAAACTATAAAAAACCTTAGGCATCATAAATAAAATAAGATAACAATTTTTCGCGAACTCGAAGTATTTGCTTACATAAAGAACTAAAAGTTTCCGCTTATTCTATTGAGCAAACGGCAAAAAAAGTTAAGCACCGGTCTCTTTGGATTTAGCCCGGACTACTTTACTTCCTATTGAGGCCGTTTAAGACGAATGAATGAAGCCAATTCCTCGAATCATTTCTTCTGTGTTGCCGCTTCTCAATTACTTGTTGCATCGTTCAGTTTTGTATAATATTGAAGGTTGTTATTATATTTATGACGCAATTTTTATTGAATTTTGAAGCATGTAAGTCACGCTGGATTTTTTGTTAATAAAATAGTAAAAAATCAACTGAAACGATTATTTTATTTTTCATTTTCAATAATTTCATAGTTTACATGTAGAATTTATTTTTAATAAAGTAGAACTTTCTTTCATAACGTAGAATATAGTTGAAAAAGATTTGCCACGTGATATCGTCATAAGAATAATACCATTCCCTCCCTTGATGTGAGTGTCATAAGGGACTACTCACGGGAAAATTCTAGTAAATTGCAAAGACTATGATAGACATAGTGGAATAACCCACAAAATACCCGACAAAAAATAAACACACCGGTGACGGTTGACGGTGTAGTGAGAGGTTAATTTAATCTATTTTCTTATTTTATAAATTGGTGTACACAAAACGGGCATTTGCTACTGCGATCGCCAAACTGCTAGCCGAGCTTGGCAATTATGGAAAATCCTTTCTTACGGGAAAGGCCAAGTTCTCTAACAAGTTTGAATTGTCACGAGCATAGCGATTATAGCAAATTCTCCTTGCGGGGTAGACCTAATTCTGTAACAAGTTTGTTAAGATTCATCGTTGAACACTTGTACACTCCTTTACGCCTTTTCACCTTACGGCATCATCAGGGCACTACCCTGATGATGCGAAACCGGTAATGATTGAATGAATAATTAAATAAAAGTGAATCGTGTACAAGTGTTCAACAGTGAATTTAAATGCAATACAATTTCACCAAGTGACAAAAATCGCCAGTATAAATTTTATAAGTTTGTTAAGGTAATTATCAAATGTAATAAAATAAATAAATGAAATAAAGTCACGATAGCCGAGTAGTAGGGTGGTCGGAATTTCGAGTCAAGAGACCCGAGTTCGATTCCCAGTTGGTAGGCTCGTACCAATGGGTTTTTCAAAAACTTACGTACGAATTATATCGTTAGCTTGGACATAAAGACGGCGACGGGCTCACCACCTATCACGTTGTCCCGAAAATATCTTCGGTGGAAGGTGGGTTAAAGGGACTTAATTGTCTAGACTACTCTGTCTACCCCTGTATAGGGAATTGCGTGAAGATTTTTCTTTTTATTTTTTAATAAAATAAACGTGTTCCTAAGTGGAACAAACCCAAAACGAGTCGCAGTGCACATGTATGATAGTTACGATAAACAGATCACTGTCTTTACGGGTGCGTCGACACAGCTGCTCCTATCGGACTGGAATTGTTTTTTTTTGTCTGTTCCGGCATCCGAGGACCCCGCTGTGCATTTTTTTTCGAGTTGTTTTAACTGCAAAGGCACCGCTGTAGCGGACGGAGGATTTGACTGTTTTGTATTTTAATGGGATCGTTTATTTGAGAATAAATTTGTTTGTTTTACTTAAGCCACAAGCTATTAAATAAAGTATCTTGGGTAAAGGGAAGCAACCAAAGTCAATATGAATATGTAAATTTGTACCGCGGGTCGGATCGAGATGTTTATTTTTTAATATGCTTTCCCTACGCAGTACATAAGTAGGGTCAACACAACAAACTTTTAGTTTGGTTGTTTTTGTTCGGTTACTTTTTTCGTTTAATGAAATTCTTTTCGTAGAAGATTGTTTTCGTTTAAGCAGAAATAAAAAATGATGTTAGTTATTTTCGTTTAATGAGAAATAGATTAATGAAAAAATATGTATAATATTTCGAATCGTTTGAATGGAACTAATTGCTTCTATTACTGTCAACAGGCGATTTATGGAAACGTCTTAAATATAGTAACGCTACCTATATATAACTGTAAATAAAAACATTAAAAAGTACCACACTTACTACTTACATAGCTGAACCACTGTAAACGACAAAGTCTTTGGTGACACACGCTGAAGTGGCAATGGGCCGGACATATAACGCGTGGATCTGATGACAAGGAGTCATGACCTGAACAATATGGTGGTGAGTCAATGACTGCGTATGGCACAGGACCTTAATGCGAGTATGACCAAATTAAAGTTCCTTAGACACGATAGCCGAGTGGTTGAGTGGTCGGAATTTCGAGTCGAGAGACCCGAGTTCGATCCCCAGATGGCAGTACCAATGAGTTTTTCAAAAACTTATGTACGAATTTCATCGTGGGCTTGGACATAAAGGCGGCCATGGGCTCACCACCTGTCACGTTGTCCCGAAAATATCTTCGGTGGAAGGTGGGTCAAAGGGACTTAATTGTCTAGACTTGACCTCTGTCTACCCCTGTATTGGGAATTGCGTGAAGATATTTATATTATATATTTTATTTAGACGGCTTACGCAATAAACGTCGACCTCTATGGACGAGTGGTGTACACTGTAGGATCACCAACATCCCAAAGCTTTGCAAAGAGATTTTGCATCTCTTTGCATTTTTTACAACATTTACTATGGGGAATTGTTTGGATTAATCCCAGCCGCTGAATTTCATCATCGTACCTTACGTCATAGTCAAAAAATCCATCATCTTGATGCTTGGTATTACACCACAGTACGTTTTTCGCGGAATTTTTTGCTTCGCACTTGCACTTTATGGAATGTGCTGCTGTCAGCGTTTTACCGGACCAATACGACTTAGGGACCTTAAAGAAAAGAGCTTATGCTTTTCTCAAAGGCCGGCAACGCATCTGCTATTCCTCTTGTATTGCATGCTTATGGGCGGCGGTTTTTACTTACCATCACGTGAGCCAACTGCTCGTTTGAACCTTATTCTATAAAAAATACATCGGTTTTTAAAATGTCGACAGCTCTTAGATCCAGGATTCGATTTCCGGACGGGTCAATGTAGAAAATCACTTTTTCTGTATTTCCTCGAGTCTTAGTATGGTAACTTCGTTTACCATATACCATATACATACAAGTGCTGTAGCTTTAAACGATATAATTAAAATAATCAAAGTAACGTATGAAATGTATCGTGATTCGAAGCAGAAACCCTTTGCTTTGATGGTAAGGTCACTACTAACAAGGCTATCGGATCGTCAATTTTAGTAGCAGGTCTATCCAAGCGCGAGATTTCCTTAATGAATAAATATTTCAAAGGGCCTTTCTATAATTACTCCGTTAATCCAGACGTAATCACGGTGGAAGCCAGGTCGCTTTTATTGCATACATTTTAATGGACTCCTAAATCCTTTTAAAACTGTTAATAAAGCTATGACCTGATTCGTATTTATGTATGGCTGTTAAACAAGTAAGCAATGTGTACGCTCGTACAAATAAGTTTATATAAAACTTTCTATAAATCCTTTCGTTGGTTTGGATACTAAGATGCTTATGCCACGTTGTCCAAAATAAGCTCCGTTGATTTTGGTACGAAAGGAATAAACTGCTTACGTTTCACAGAAACGTAAATAATATATAAATAAATGTCTTCACGCAATTCCCAATACAGGGGTGGACAGAGGTCTAGTCTAGACAATTAAGTCCCTTTGACCCACCTTCCATCGAAGATATTTTCGGGACAACGTGACAGGTGGTGAGCCCGTCGCCGTCTTTATGTCCAAGCCTACGATATACTTCGTACATAAGTTTTTGAAAAACCTATTGGTACGAGCCTGCCACCTGGGGATCGAACTCGGGTCTCTTGACTCGCAATTCCCACCACCCAACCTCTCGGCTATCATGACTCAGAAACGTAGTGTTTATAAATAAATACAAAAACATGGAAAATATTACATACATTGCTTTGATTCCGAAGAAGGTAATTAAAGCAGAAACAACGAAGGTGCCATAAAAATACAGACCCGAGAAAATTTTGTATTATTTCCTACGTTGCCCTGACCGGGAATCGACCTCGTGACCTCAAAGCTGGCGACACCATGCAAGACCAGTACTCTTCGACGGAGATCGTATTATGTCTTTGTAACAAATACGAGCAATATTATGAAAAGCTCGTACCAATGAGTTTATTTGGAACTTAGTATAAATCGTAACGTAGTTTGGTCACTAAGCCGTCACGTTGTCTAAAATAAGCTCAAAAGGAATAAACTTATAAAGTTGCTCCGATCTCAAAGTAAGTAGCTTAAGCATTTGTGTTCGGAAACAACTAAGGTGCCACAAACACTAAGACTGAACTGACAGTGTAGAAAAAGATGGAAAGTGAAAAAGACTAAAAGTGGATTTAAGATTGATCGAATAAATAATATAAGTCACGATAGCCGAGTGGTTGGGTGATCTGAATTTTGAGTCGGGAGACCTGAGTTGGATCCCCAGGTACGGTTCGTACCAAAGGGTTTTTTTTTTTTTCAAAAAACTTATGTACGATTAAATCGTTGGCTTGGACATAAAAACGGCGACAGGCTCACCATCTGTCACGTTGTCCCGAAAATATTTTCGGTGGAAGGTGGGTCGAAGGGACTTAATTGTCTAGATTAGACCTGTGTCTACCTCTGTATTGGAAATGGTGTGAAGATGTATTTTTTAGATTGATCGAACCCGTGACCTTAGAGCTGATGATTCCTTTTCCCATTCCTCCACGGCCTGTTATAAATGCATGAAAATAAGAATAATGCGTATTTAAAATCATTCAAAATATAATGATTTCTTGTACTTACGCGGATACTGTACATTTTAAATAAAACGATTTTCGGATTTCATCGCGTTTTTAGTGGTTTTTACATACTATTTTTATTTCCAGACGTTTCGGATGCTGTAAATTGTTGGATGCTGTGAAAATCGTTTTATTTAAAATCATTCAGAATACTTGTAAGGACTACGTTAAACAATCTTCTATCTAATGTTAAAAAAATAATAGTAAAACATTAGCATCGCAAAAAATCGACGATACTTGACAGATTCTAATTTTATTTTATACAACAGTCGAAAAATATTCACTTAATATCATCAATACATTCGTTACTAAATGTTCTTAAGCTTCATGCATCCCAATACAGGTAGACAGAGGTCTAGTCCATAACGTCGTTTCGGCCCGCCTTCCACCCAAGATATTTTTGGGACGACTTGACAAGTGGTGAGGCAGTCGCCGCCTTTATGTCCTAGCCAAAAATATAATTAGTACACAAGTTTTTGAAAAACCCATTAGGACGAGCCTGCCACCTGGGGATCGAACTCGGGTCTCTTGACTCGAATGCCGATCACCCAACCACTCGGCTATAAACATAGCCTCAATCTCATCAATTAATTTTTTTTAAATTCTAAAATAGGAATCGTAGAAATAAAATATGTTGTAATCAAAACGTAAATTGATTCGAGAGCATTTCAAAGAACATGCAAAGGGTTGAAAAAAAATCTAATCTGTTTCAGACAAAAGTTGATCACAGTGGGAAGCCTGTGTATTACGTCGGTGCCTGATTTAAATGAGCGGTCTGGTTTAAAAAAAATGTAATTTATCGCGCAGCCTAACACCCTCGCGTGTTTGTTTGCCAGTGGCTCAACAGAAAATTTGTTTTCGTATCTATGTTTATTTTAAAAAAATAGAGAGGGAGAGAAAGGGAGACGATCCGACAGCGAAATAGGTAGTGTTTCGTAGGGTTGGTATGTTGGTAGAGTTGCAGATTCGAATCCCGTTAGGAGCAAATATGCGATAAATACGAATTCTTGTACTCGTCTTGGACTTGTACTTGTCTTGGACGTTTATATGTATTTACAAATATTTGGCTATTTAAATATTTATAATCTAAATACGGCGATAGGCTTACCATCTGTCATGTGGTCTAAAATAAGCTCCGATGAAAAGATGTCCGAAAAGGCATCACTGTATAGACCTCTGCCTATCTTTAATAGTTGTGGCAAACTTTTGGGTACAACAGTACTCACATTATACGCTCTATGTCGATATACTAGTGAATTACTAGCATATCGATATGAAGCGTTTAATTTTAAGCTTAGACGGTATAGGTAATCTGTATGATTTCTTTCAGTAGTTCTTCTTGTATGAGGCATGTTGTTGTTTTACTTTTGTTAACTTTTTCATACAATTGTACTTTTTTTTGCCCTGTCTGTGGGTGTGATTTGAACGCCCCATAAATCTCTCTTAATCCTCTCAATTCTTAGTGTATGTCACGTGCAATGTGGGTAACAGATATTGAAGTATGTTTCATAACAAGGAGTTATGAAAATATGGTCTTTCGATACTTGACATAACACGATAGAAATCTCTTTAAAGTTGTTATTGAAAAAAATGCGGTTTTTTCCGTACGTAAATAGTAGCAGAGAGCAGTTATTTGAAACCGGAAGAAGAGCATCACCCTTCACACAGCCGGCTGCACTCACCCACTGTAGCCGCATTGCTCGAAAGACTCAAACCAGGCACACCAGCCGAGCGTTTCGCCTCAAAACAAGGTATTCTCAAGCGAATTTTTGTTTTGAGGCGAAACACGTGTCGCGTTTTCGGTGGTGGTATATGTTACCTGGTTTGAGTGTAGTGGTGGTGGTGGTGCATACAGTGGAATTAGTGCATGCATCTGTGGGAGGGACGGTGGTGCTCTTCTTCTCTTCGGACCAGGTAACATATACCTTTTTATATTTGCATGCGGAGGGTTGCGAAGTAATTTTTTCAATAACAACTTTACAATGAATTTCCGCAAAGTAACGCCTGAGTCAATTAACTATCAGAAGTCTCTTTTTATTCCTAATATATTCATTCAATTCATAATATATTTCTAATATTGTACCAATATTCCTAATATTGTACCAATATTAGGAATACATACTTACAACACATATAGTTTACATCAGCAAATCTATGTAATTTTATTGTACTGTAGGCTTGGATACCTAGACACACAAGCTCATTTCTCAGGGCTTATTCCAAATAGATATCGTTGAAAGGTGGGTCGTTAGGACTGAAGTGCCTCGTCCTCCGCCTCTACCCTAGTAATGGTAAAATGTGCAAAATTAAATAAATACAGCCCCAAAATACAGGATACGTTTAAAATATATGAATAACTACTAATAAATCTATTGAGAACATTTAAGTTTCGTTAACTTTAGATTTTTTAGAAAGGACCTTTAAAGCTATCGGTAATAGTTTGGGATCCCGCTGGGGGTAAACATTTGTGTTATGAATATGAAAGTATTTACATGAGTTAAAGATGTTTATCTTTATATATAAAGATCTTCTTTGACTATATGTGACACTGAACTCCTTCTAAACAGCTACTCCGATATAGGTAAAATGTCTAGTGTTCATCGCATGCTCTCCTGACGAGTCTATTTAATCTAAAATGTATAGTATATGTAGTAAATGAATTTTCTCATGATAGTGGACTAAAGTGTGATATTGCATTGTTAGAAATGTATGTTGGCGGTGTAATTTCTGCGTAAGAATGTACCATCCCCTTTCTGACTTATGCAAGCCATTTTAGTGTATGTACATTTGTATGTTATTACAGTGGTAGAGCCACGCATCAGCTTTTGTTGTTGCATAAATGGGCCGGCTCGACCGTGGAAGTACCACGACCTCACAGAATACCGGCGTAAAGTAGAAGTCTAACTTCTGCGTTTCGTCTGGTGAGTGCAGGTAACCGGTAGCCCACACACACCCCTCACCCAATTCGGGGTAGGGGACTCTAAGGGAGGCAACGCATCTGCTATGCCTCTCGTATTGCGGGTGTTCATGGGCGGCGGTAATCACTTACCATCAGGTAAGCCACCTGCTCGTTTGCCTCCCATTTCTATAAAAAAAAATAACATTTCTAAAGTGATGAAAACTAAACAAGAAAACCTTTAAAATGAAATGATAGAATTCGTAATTGTAATTTTTTCCAAAGTTTAATATTTACAGTAGTGTATGTAGTAGTTAATTGTTAAATTATTTTATTGAAAGTCAAGTTAGACACTTTTTTTTTAGAAATCCAAGAAAAAAAATATTAACGAATATATAAAACCATAAAAAAATTATTAAATCACAGCGCTTCAAACAAGTAAATTTTCCTATTCATTTTGCCATGTGTCATAGGCATACACGGGAACCCCTTTCTTCCAGTGAGTATCGTAAGAGGCGAATAATAGAAAAGCCTTAAAAATTCCTTTTGCTACCTGCTGCTTGCTTTGCTGCTTGCTGATGGCGAGATAATCATCTGGAGAACTACCAGGCAAAAATTCAGTAAACCAGTGACCGCCAATTCGCTGTCCAAGAACGGCGATTATGGAAAACTCACCCCTGTGAGAAAATGTCTGCAGTGGGCTTTTACAGGCCGTTATGATGACGGTGACAAATATTGTTATTCCTTAGACATTGCTGCTAAAGTGACAGTATATAATAATTGTGATTTAACCTAAGATTCTAATGTATTATTAATAACAATTATATTTACATCAGCATAGAAACTCATATTAGAATTTCAATCATAATCAAATCAAATTGAACCACACACGTAAGTGGTTGTATAATTTAACATTATATTGTACCCAGCAAACATTTACATAAGTAACACGAATAACCCCACTGTTTACGTAACTGAATTGTTGCTAAACGATTAAATACAATGTATTGGTGACTATTCTCGCATAATTTCAGCTCTCGACCCATCTCGTGAAATGAGCAACGCTCTCTAAACGAATGGATTTATTAGTAATGCGTGCATAAATTACATTGACGGTTAATGCTTCAACGAATTGGCAGTTGGTAGTTTATGGAACCGCAGTGTATGTTGTTTTAACAGTTGGGAACGTTATTTTAGGGCTCGATGTAAGAACATCGTTGTGAATGGCTTTTCAAGTATAGATTGTTGAATATACGCTGAATGAATTAATTTTAAACGTAAATCACGTATACATGAGTTTTCCTTTGTAATATCCTATGAAAGGAAAATAATTTATGCAAATAGTTTTGCGGTTTTGAGTTAAAAACCGGTAAACATTTTTTTGAAAACTCTTAATAATTGAAAACTGTAAACAAAAATATTATTTTGAAACAAGCTCTCCTTCGTATTATTCTCAAATTTCCCCATTTCAAGGAGACCACATGGACTATAGATTGATGACCTCCGTGGAAGACCCACACATCGCTTTTCATTGTGTTGCTAGCTCTGTGGTCTCGTGCACAGATTATAATAAGTAACTAAGTAATCTCGGGTTCGAGTTCCGGTCGAGTTAATGCAGAAAATACTTTTTCTATATATGCTCGGGTGTTTGTGTCTATACAATAATTTCGAGTCAAGAGAGCCGAGTTCGATGCCCAGGTGGCAGATTCGTAAAAAAAAATTATATAAGTTTTTCAAAAACTTATACCATTGAATTATTTCATTGGCTTGGAGATAAAGACGGCGACGGGCTCACCACCTGTCACGTTGTCCCGAAAATATCTTAGGTGGAAAGTAGGTCAAAGGGACTTTACTGTCTAGACTAGACCTCTGTCTACCTCTGTATTGGGAATTGAGTGAAGATATTTATTTATTTAGATATTTATTTTTTCAGGAATGTCTAGAACAGGTGAATGAAATTGTATACTTGGGGAGTGCGTTTAGCCGGGATGGAAGATGTGATTTAGATGTGGACAGGCGTGTCGCTGCCGAAAACAAAGTCAATGGTGCCCTGACTGCGTTAATCAAAAGGCAAGGCGTTGTGAAAAGTGCACGCCTTGCAATACATAACGCAGTGTTGGTACCGACTTTGTTATATGGCAGCGAAACCTGGGTATGCCAGAAGAAGCATAAAAGCAGGTTGAATGCAGTGGAGATGCGATCTCTTCGTAAAATGTGCGGCCTTACCATGGCTGACCTAAAGCGATACGAAGAAATTCGCAATATGGCAGGTTTGAAAGATGACCTTGTCTCAAAAATGGATAAGGGCATGCTTCGATGGTTTGGGCACGTTGAGCGAATGAGTGAAGACCGAATGGTGAAGAAAATATATAGCGCGAAAGTTAATATTAAAAGGTGTCGAGGTAGACCGAGACTAACGTTCGAAGACCATGTGAGCAAATTGCTCGAAGAGAGGAGGGTCAAGAGTACTCGGATACCTAGACGTGCATGTATGAAGAAGATGATGAATCTGAAAGAAGCGAAAGAAGTATGTAGGGATCGCGACACTTGGCGATCTGTTCTCTCTGGCTACCCCGTCAGGAATTGTGCGTGAAGATAAATAAATAAATAATATTTGTTTATTTATTTTATTCCACTCATAAATTGTTGGAACTTTTAAATTTAATTTATTATGTGAAAACACGGACTCCGGCAATACGCGAATACAGAAGCTACATTCCGAGAGCAATAACTTTAAGCTCAGTGCTAATTATATGACGTTTGGTAATATATCATACGTTGTGCTAGCTTTCTACGCTAAGTGTAGAATTTCACAACTCCTCAAAATGCTAGGTGATAATAATATGCCAGTGGATAGCAATGTTTCAAAAAGCATTGAAAACTTTGTTAGTGCAGAAAATCGAAAGCATAAATGAAAGACTATAACAAAGGAACGAAATGTCAAAGAGCTGAAAGGCTTTATAGAGATATAGATGCTTCCAGTAAACCAAAGTAACAGTGTTCTCTTTTTTTTATCTACAGACGCGCGAACATTGTTTTGGGTAAACGTAATCCAAGATACGAGCACAACTGAAATCGTACGAAAAACATAAACAGGTTTTCCTCTTAGCGAGTCGCGTCTACTTGAGTTTATAAATATTTACGTACATAAAAGTACAAGTTCATTGATTTATCGATTACAAAACGAAAACTCCGCTATGTTCTGTGTTCGTTTAAAAAAATAACTCTTCACGCCATTCCCAATACAAGGGTAAACAGAGGTCTAGATAATGGAGTTCTTTCGACCCACCTTCAACCGAAGATATTTTTTGTGACAACGTGACAGATGGTGAACCCGTTTTTTTTTTGCGTGAAATCATTCGTCTCATCATTCACACTACATCATCAAAACAATAAAATTTTGTTAAATTTCATACATATAAAGGTTTTTTCTACTTCTAAAAATTTCATATCAAAAAGTCCTGAGAAAACGACGAACAGGTCTGCCACCTGGGGATCTAACTCGGGGCTCTCGACTCAAAATTCCGACCACTCTACCACTTGGCTATTGTGACTTATTAATAATAACTTTTATATATAAATTAATTAATGAAACGACCAAAAGTAAATTAAAAACGATAAATTTTCTAAAATTTTCAATTATTTACTCATACTGTCTATAGAATAAATTAATCACTAGTCAGATTCACTGAGCTATTAAAGACGAGCTCATAAAACACGATCTAATCATCGCCATAAACCACTTTGACGCCATTTCAACGTCGTAAAGTCGTCAGCGGATATCATAACAGGTTTCATTTCCAAAGGATACGACACCCCCAACTGAGCCACTGTTGAATAAATCAACGGCATCGTAAATGATAATCACATATGCGATCAGTCTTTCCATCAAGTCCAAAATCACACGACCCTATGTCTATTTCACTGCGCCAAGTTTTAAAGCGCTTGTTTGGCTCAAGTCATGGGAAAGCGCAGATTCCTTTTTTTATATTTGCTTGTTTTAATATTCGGGGATTTTTAATGATCTTTAAAAATTTCATAACGGGAAGTACTAAATAGTATGATCTTTAACGTTGCTAATAATAATTCCTACACTGGTAGAGCCACGCATCAACTTTTGTTGTTGCGTGAATGGGCCGGCTCGACCGGGGAAGTGCCACGACCTCACATAATACCGGCGTAAAGTAGAAGTCTAACAAACTTCTGCGTTTCGTCTGGTGAGTGCAGGTAACCGGTGGCCCACAGACCCTCCTCCCCCAATTATGGGGGAGGGGGGCACTCTAAGGGAGGCAACGCATCTGCTAAACCTCTGGTATTGTGGGTGTTCATGGGCGGCGCTAATCACTTACCATCATGTGAGCCACCTGCTCGTTTGCCTCCCTTTTCCTATAAAAAAAATTGATTATGTTATGCTACATGTTTTTAAGTTTTCAGCTAAATTGTAAATCCAACCTCAAAAACATATTAAGATATAGAATATTCAGAGATCTAGAAAATTTTGACCTTTTAACTTACATAAACACGGATCTTTCTTGTAATAATAATAAAAATTTTCTCGTCATTCCTAATGCAGGTATAGACAGAGGTCTGTAAAATTAAGTCGTTTCAACCCATCTTTCACCGAAGATGTTTTTCGGAGAACGTGACAGGTGGTGAGCCCGTCGCCGTCTCAATACCTTAATTGATGATCTTATTTGTGTCAACGTAAAAGATTGTCTCAAACTATCCAGGTCAACGATACCAATTTTTGCTATATCAAACTTTAAAACAATAAATATTCATATTAGTTTGTGGTGCCTTCGTTGTTGCCGATTAATATACCTCAAGTGCTTTAGCTTCTTTCATTGGGATCGAAACAATGTATGTGATGTTTTCCCTATTTTTATATGTATTTGTTTATTTACTATTAACGTAACTTTGTTGCTCATTATGTGTTACTAGGCAGCAAATTAAACATATTGATATTAGGGACAACAAATCTTTCCATTAAAGTTTATTGTTAACTTCGAATTGTAAAAATCTTTTATTAATATTTAATATAAATATCAGATAATGCTTAGAAATCTAATCTAGACTTGCTATTCAATAATCATAAAATTATACTTCTAAATCGCTTCATTCTTATTATAAAGGTCAAATCGTATACAATGGCAAGTCGTGACGCAGAAGTTGATATCTTACAAAGTTATAATGCTCCAGTGAATTCAAAAGGAAATATGAATGATAATGAAGAATAATTTAATACATAAGGAGATTTTGAATTCAATTTGTTCTTTTTCATTTTTCAATTTATAATCATTTCATTTTTCATCAAATATTGACTTTGCCACTATCGTATGATACTAAAGTCAGCTGGACTAGCTGTTGGTCTTCTTTTACTTATTTTTTAACGATCTGATAGTAGAGTTGATAGTTTTGACCACAGAAGAGAGATTTGACCACAAAAGCTAAAGGTTGTAACTTCGAAGCTCGTTAAGGGAAAACAATAAAATAATGAACTCCATTGTGCATAGAAAAATATTAACATAAATATCTATGTTAATATTTTCCTATGCAAATATGTCAAATTTGTATTTTATGATTAGCTTGGAGACTAAGACAGAGAAAGGCACACCACCAGACACGATGTCGAAAGGTATTGTCTAGACACTCATATCAGTGTGGAATATTATGTATAATTCACTGCTAATCTTCCTGTTATGAAACTATGAGGTATGCTAACAATTTATATCATCTGTATGAGGACAGTGACATATTATAATTAACAAATTAAGCAAGTACTAATAAATATTATAACAATTTGCAAAATAGAAATAGCTATATGGTTAATGAGTTGGAATGAAGTGGTTTATTTAATCTAGACAAAGTCTTGTACTTTTTCCTAGAAATTGATAATTTTATAACTATGTAAATGTACTATATGAACATATAGTAGCATTATACGCAAAGGACTTCCTCTGTTATGCTATTATCATTTACTTGAGGTTCTAAAATTGATTGACTATCGAATATATTCGCGAGATAATCTTTTAGGAAAACTTTATTATACAATTTTGTTGTTTATACCGAATACAAAGTGACACCCCACCCTCCATCCTTTTAAGATTTTCTTGATTTATTGAAGCTTATTACACAGAACTTAAAACTCCAAATTTTGCAATTTATACCAATTGCAAAAGTTAGTAGTTTTTAAGTTTGTAGCTCCAGCCATTTAGACTATGACCTGATGAATTTTCCAGTCATACAGGACATGTAACAAGTATTTATATTTTAAATTGTTACGTGTTTGTTTTATTTTAAATTTAATTTCGAACTTAATTTTGCTTGATTAAAAACAAAAAACGAAACACGATTACAAATAAACTTAATTAAACCTTAAACATTTATTTTCTTACCAGACTTGACAGTATTTATCATCGTAGGGCGGGATTCTACGAATTTTATTTTACCTGCAACAAGCAACAAAATTTCATTAAAAATTTTTACTACTCTCAGTGATATTGCTGCAGTTGGAATAAATATTCATTTCAAGCTACATATAAAACTAGATTTTAGTTCGGTAGACGCTATTTTTAATGTTCCTCTCGGGAACCAAGCTCGTTTCGTGAAGTTCTGTAACTTATGTTCTAGTCGAAAATTCGTATTACAATAATAATCTAAATTTGACAACTTTTTATTTTTGTTTTTCAATTAGCAGTGAGTTAAGAATTTTCTTTAATTTCAATTTTTACTTTTAAGAATCAGATTATTATGAATATTTTCCTTATAAATACATTTTGCTGATAATTAAATTATTAAAACTTTAAGTAAAGTAAAATAAAAATTTCCACGCCATTTGGGTGGTTTTGACCCAACTTTTACTTTATTATACTATACTTTTATATATTATACTTCTACTTTATTATATTTTTGGGACAGTTGGACAGTGTCCAACGATATAATTCGTACATAAGTTTCTGAAATAACCCATTGATATGGGCATGGCAACTGCGGTGCGAACTTGGGTCCCTCGATTCGAAATTCCGGCCACCTCACCACTCGGCTATCGTAACTGTTATGGCTAACAAATAACATCTCGCTGAGGTAGAACTCGAGAATATATTTACACATGTGAGTGGATAGAACCTCCGGCATGCGTCTGTGGAGCTGCGGTGCAGGGCCGATCATATTTCACGCATTTGTCCTCTTACGAAACATGATGGCAAACTGGCGGACTTGTTCATTTTTTAAAATGTCGCCATCCAATAAATAAAGAAACTTAGTATCTCATTATGTTGGAACGAATGGTCAAATCAAAAGCCGTAAGATTCATAATAATTTATCAAATAATTAAAAACGTCTAAACAATCGGTGTAGGTACCGACTAGTTTCGGACCTCTCGGAAGACCGAGTTTAGCCATTTTTAATTATTTAAATTATTTTCTGTTATAGAAATCATAATTTGTGAACGCAAAAAAAATTTGTATGTAATATTTTAAGAATCATATTCTTCTACGAACGTACGTGATACATTGAAAATCAAGACTCGATAGGTAAGTTGGACCAAGCAGATTATATATTGCCTCAAACGGGTTACCTCTTCCTGGAGTTGGCAGATAGGGGATTTATAATCAAATCAAATCATTTATTTATCGACTTAAGTAACATACATTACATCCATCGATCGTAATTTTTTAAACTACCATAGCTTGGACACTTACGGAAAACCAAGGAGCACTTTCATGGTTATGCCCACGTTTCAGAGGATAGCAAGCACAAGGTGGCCACTTCAAGTGGGCTTGGTTAGTAGCTTCGGATGTAGCTTGGTGTCTAGCAACGTATTTAAAAAAATTAAATTAAATAAATATCTTCACGCAATTCCCAATACAGGGGTAGACAGAGGTCGAGTCTAGACAATCAAGTCCCTTCGACCCACCTTCCACCGAAGATATTTTCGGGACAACGTGACAGGTGGTGAGCCCGTCGCCGTCTTTATGTCCAAGCCAACGATATTCGCCTACCAACTGGGGATCGAACTCGGGTCTATTGACTCGAAATTCCGACCACCCAACCACTCGGCTATCGTGACTTTTTTAACGTATTTGCAACGTATTTGCCTTTGCAATGTTTGAACTCATAAAAATTTTAATCGAACACACAATCGAGCTTATAAAAATTACACAAACATACGCACACAAATAAATGTATTACATATTTACTAATTTTATCAACTTCCGATTAACAAAATAATAGAATTTCTCGTTATGTTCTGTTTCACATATTTTGTAACAGTTCATAAAAACAATATTTTGATCATAATAAACACAGTGAGAGAAACTAAAAATAAGTGTTGTGTTGAACTCAATTTTATGAATCGATGCATTTATATCCTTGTCCGACATGACCAACATGGGACGATAAATTAGGGGCCAAAAGCTTCGAACTGATGTATTTATTCCGCTGAGTTTTTACCGCTCGTGTAAACGGACCCTTGATAAATCTCTCCGACATTTTTATGCGGGCTTCAACGTTGCAAAGTTTGGAAGCGAATTTCGAAATTTTATGTCTCTTTTGATTAGATTTTTTTGTAAATTTCATACGGTAATATGATGTAATACTCCCTGAACTTTGTATTACTTAACTTTTTTAAAATGAGTCGATCTCTCTTGGCTCTCTTAAAGTCACGATAGCCGAGTGATGTGTTGTGTGCCGAGGAAGTGGATGATGGGATTCGAGTTAAGAGACACGACTCCGATCCCCAGGAGATAGACGTGCTAATGAGTTTTTCGAACTTATGTATTGAACATGGATAAATTTATGTATTATAATGTTGTCATGGACATAAAAATGGCAACAGACTCACCAACTGTTACTTTTTCAAGAAATAGACTCCAGTGAAATGTGGTTCGATAGGAGTAAATTGTCTAGACGGACTACCCCTTTGCGAAGATTAAAAGTAATAAGTCACGGTAACCGAGAAAGACCCAGGTGGCAACCTGGGAATTTCACACAAAAAAAATCTATTGCTACTGGGCATGTCGCAATAGTTTTTTTTTTTCAAAAAACTTAGTACGATTTAAATATCGTTGGCTTGGACGTAAAGACGACGACGAACTTGCCTCCTGTCACGTTGTCCCAAAAATGTCTACAGTGGAACGAGAAGCCAATCGTTCCAAAAAAATACATTGTAAACTTTATTTGTTATTTCCATTGAAATGCTCTTTATTTTGGCAACAAACAGTCATACTTATAATAAATGATAAAGAAAGTAAATACATGTTTATAGACCTATAGTGCCGAAACGAATCAATAAATGTTTTTTTAATGAACTTATGTGAATAATTAAAATTCATACCTTTAATCAGAAAGAATAGATTACAGGTACTATGACATAGTAATGTTTGTATTTAAATCATTTACCTTACTATACCTTATTAATCTTAAAGTATGTGAGTCGCTTAAAATTGGTTAAAGAGTTGCTAAATATGTCTATTTGAGAACCTTGGTTATCAGTATTACAAAAGTTATTATTGTAGCAATTAACACTTCTGATCATAAATCTATTTGTAGTGTAGTTTCTGTAAGCTTTTTCTGATACAAATATTTTTAAATATTTATTATTTAGAGTAAGAACGCGAGAGGGTTGCAATAGATATTTACTTTTGGTAATAAAATTTATTTTTCTTAATAACTTTGGACAGTCCACAAGATTAATTATTAGCTTGAATAAGAAGATCAGGTCAAATATATCAACATATTTATATATCAACATATTCATACATACGTCAATAAGTAAAGAAACAATTACAAAACTCAGGAGCACGAACGGTAAACGAAGGCAAGAACCATTTATAACAATAACTGAAGAAAACGCTACTGAAATATCTGCCAAGTCTCCATACATAGTTATAAACAGCAGAAAACTTTGCCAACGAACTCGCTTATAAAATAAAGATCACAATTCTCAAGCTTAAGCGTGTGTTCAATTTAAATATTAATTATAATTAATTTTTATGACGTCTATAAATATTTTTTTTATAGTAAAAGGGAGCAAACGAGCAGGTGGCTCACGTGATGGTAAGTGATTACCGCCGCCCATGAACACAAGCAATACCAGAGGTATAGCAGATGCGATGCCGGCCTTAGTGTGCCCCCCCCCCCCCAAAATTGAAGGAGGGGGGTGTGTGGGCCTCCAGATACCTGCACTCACCAGACGAAACGCAGAAGTTTGTTAGACTTATACTTCACGCTGGTATTCTGTGAGGTCGTGGTACTTCCCCGGTCTAGCCGGCCCATTCATGCAACAACAAAAGCTGATGCGTGGCTCTACCACAATTAAATAAATATCTTCACGCAATTCCCAATACAGGGGTAGTCAGAGGTCTAGTCTAGACAATTAACTGCCTTCGACCCACCTTCCACTGAAGTCGTTTTCGGGACAACGTAACAGGTGGTGAATCCGTCGTCGTCTTTATGTCCAAGCCAACGATTAAATCGTACATAAGTTTTTTTTGGAAAAAACCCATTGGTACGAGCCTGCCACCTGGGGATCGAACTCGGGCTCTTGATTCAAAATTCTGACCACCCAACCATGCGGCTATCGTGACTATTAATTAATTTATGACGTCTGATTAGTTATTATTTTATATCTTCACGCAAATTTTCATAATAGGGTAGGCCGAGCAAGGCAAAGTCCTTTCGAAGCAATTCTCTCCGAAGATTATTTGGTATCGGTGGTGAGCATATCAGTCTTAATATTCAGTCGGATTTGCTATAATTGCTACGTTGGCCAAGCGACCTGGCCATCGCAGTACCAGAATCTTTCAACTTAGATGCTTTATTGCATATTTTTGAGATGATTAATCCGTCACATATTGGTACCCATCATCTTCCCCTTTTTAAGGTCCACTGCTGAACGAAGACTACATTCAGCAGTGAACTCTTGACCACAAAGAGTGGTCCGTATCAATCCCCTGGCTACCTCGCATTTTCCTTTCTTCACACATCAGTACATATTTTATAAACATATTACTTATAACCACAACTCGAGTTCAAACATTTACAATAGTCCAACAAATGTTTGTTCCAACAAATTCGAACCTGCAATCATTAGTTTTCAAAGAATACTCACTAACTAAGCTATAGGGTAGCCAAAACGTCTTATAAGTTAAGAGGACATAACCATTCATAATTTATGTTGTATACCATTGTATCTACTTTGTCTTTCAAAGGTCAGTACTTGAATAGTATTACCAGGGGTTACTTATATAAGATATCATGAAACGAAGTCGTAACAAATACTAATAAAGTTTAAGTTATAAAATATACTCTTGTTCAAGCTTACGCCATACACTGCAATGAGAGACCACAATAAGTTTGTGTCTTAAGTCTGTTGTGGCTAGCAGAAACAATAGACACAAACATGCCTCGGTATTTCTAGAGACACGACAATATGGGTGCTTACCCGTTATATACATTCCGTTAATATTACATATAAAATTAAAGTCCTCATTGTATTCTCTGCTAAAACATTGTTCTTATGAGATAAAAGAGCAAAATTTATTTGTTTTAGACTAACTTTCACATGTTAGTTCAGGCGATAGGCTCACCACCTGCCACGTATTATATATTCCATATATTTAACAGTGGTAGAGCCACGCATCAGCTTTTGTTGTTCCATGAATGGGCCGGCTCGACCGAGGAAGTACCACGACCTCACAGAATACCGGCGTGAAGTAGGCACGCAAGCCGGCAACGCATCTGCTATGCCTCTGGTATTGCGGGTGTTCATGGGCGGCGGTAATCACTTACCATCACGTGAGCCACCTGCTCGTTTGCCTCCCTTTCTATAAAAAAAAAAGTTTTGGGTAAAAGAGTGATAGAAAGAACTTAATCGTCAGGACCTCTGTCTACCTTAGCCTTGGGAATATGCGTGGAGATATTTATTTATGTATTAATTCAGTCAAAATTCCACAGCTGTACGTAGGTATGAAATAGAATAAAGTATAGTACAGAGCTATTTGCATCGATTAACCTTACGGAACTTGTGCAAAGTTTCCGGCAGAATTTAAAATTGTTTTATCATAAAGTAATGCGTTGTGGTTTCGGTGTAGGAATTTAAAAGTAGTGGATGAAAGGGATTGGCATTATTCCTAAGGGTTTTGTAGAACTTGTACTTCAGGAAAAAGCTTTCACAATGGCAAAAACTGTTAATAGATGGGAAATTAGTCGTGGAAATCATACTGATCTAAAATAATCAGACTCTTTTTAGTTACGAATAGAGATTTGTTACACAAGTCTCATTTTCGGCACTTCGGTAAAGCGTCTAGACCTCTGTCTACATAAGTGTAGCGTACACACCACTACAAGATTGAGTTACTTACTCCGAGGAGTTTAGCAACTGTACATCATGTACATCAGTATCAAAAATATGTATACATACACATACATTACATATTTATATATATCGAGGGCGAGATTAATAAATTTATTTCTTAAAGTTTTTCGCTAAGAGACATTTAAAAACTTAAATTGTAATTTATTGCTCTCTTTCGCCCGCTTCTTCTCCGTTAGGTGAGGGGAACCTAATAAGGAAAAAAAAGTAAGGAACCTACGAAATGGACGTAGATTAAAAAATATCAATCGATGAATATAATGTGTGTTACTTATATCGACGAATAAATTTTATTTGATCGGAAAAATTCGTGATGATAAAAAAACAAGTTGATTCTAATGAAATGCCTTAAGGTAAAATAAAAAGGATACCATTATAATTCACTAACCGCTTTCACAGTTATTACACTAAGGAAATAATTGCTCGCCCAGCACTAAACTTAGCGCGTTCCCAAGTAGGTAAGCCCGGTAAGAATTCATTGTAGAGGCACCTAACCTAAAATACATCGTGGAAATAAGTGGCACGCTTAGCGTCTTGGATTATGTTGAGATAATGGTCGCCTCGCCTCGCCCATTACGGATTTCGGTCTTGTATAATTATAATTTACATAGTAATAAAGATCCGGGTCGAGTATTGTAATTGTTTTGTACGTCTGAAGTAAATTTGGGGAAATTTACTACATCCGCAATATCTAATGGAGGATGATAAGTGTAAATTAGATTATTTCTTAAATTGTGCACTTTAAAAAACATTTTTTTAATATTGAATCGCCCTCAAAATGAACACAAAATGCAAAGAATTCCGTTCTTTGCCAACCATTTTACTTTCTTAAATAAATTAAGATATTATAATAAGCATTACTTATTATCATGCCTAATGTCGGCGCCAAGTGTATTTTTTTTTTCATTACAATCATATTTAATTTAGATTTTTGTCGGCCCACCTTAAAAAAAGAAAATTGAGAGCCTTTTTTTGAGGTTGGTTAACAATGTCTGTACTTAAAATTAATATAAGTTCAATATATTAAAATAATGAAAGTGTAGTAGTGTAGCGGATGATGTTCTGTAAGAAAAGGGTAGACCTGCAGTAGATCTTAAAGTAATAAAACTAAACCTGCCAGGTCGGGTGTTCGTGACTTGGACGTCTCCTCTACCAGTGTGTTATCGTATAATCAAAAACTTTGATATCGCGATATAAGATAGTGACATTTTTCTCAATTGACCGCCACTAGCGATTTTCTTATCTGAATACACATATTTCGCCATACAGAGGACATGTCCTGCAGAGGATTATAGAGTTGTTTTTATATATGTGTGTATATATATGTTTTGTTCCCGCAACGCAATCTTAACCCTTGGTTTCGAATGATGGCTCCGTACCTACTCAGCTATCGAGTCCCCAAATTATAATAAATAAATAAATATCTTCACGCAATTCCCAATACAGGGGTAGTCTAGACAATTAAGTCCCTTTGACCCACCTTCCATCGAAGATATTTTCGGGCCAACGTGACAGGTGGTGAGCCCGTCGCCGTCTTTATGTCCAAGCCAACGATGTAATTCGTACATACATTTTTGAAAAACTCGATGGTACTGCCAACTGGGGATCGAACTCGGGTCTCTTGACTCGAAATTCCGACCATCCAACCACACGGCTATCGTGACTTATTATAACCCAAATTATAAATGTATGTTATACCGTAATAACAGTTGTATTGCATTTATATAAAGTGAATTGCCATCGCGTATTCAGTAAATAATTTATGAAACAAACAATACTATTCCTAATGGAAAGGTTATTCATTACTACGCTGACATTTCCAGTACAAAAGGTAAATTGTTCCTGTTATAATATCGCGGAATATTTACTTTTGAAAGTTGTTAAATTAAAAACTAATTCATACGTTTTACATATTTAGGAAATTACAAAAAAAAGTGCTTACAGAGCTTATTTCGCATGTTAATGGAATCTTATTACGAAACTGTGCTAAATAAAAAAAAACATATGACGGACGAATAGACGGATGAAATTTTTGTTTTGTCTTGCGATGAAAAATATTTGATTTGATTTGATTAAGCAATATTTTTATTGGTCAGTATAAATATATAAAAATTAGTTCCACGTAACCCATAATTCATTATTCATCCCCTGTAAGACTTCACATTGTACAAAATAACCTAACCCATTCAATAGAAATGCATAAAGATGCATAAATAAGATAAATAAGAATGGATCTCCGCAATCGAACTATGTGTTAATTATAATATTTTAATAAATAATGTGTATAGTAAGTCACGATAGCCGAGTTGTTGGGTGGTCGGAATTGCGAGTCGTGAGACCCGAGTTCGATCCCCAGGTGGCAGTACCAATGAGTTTTTCAAAAAACTTATGTACGAATTTCATCGTTGGCTTGGACATAAGAGACGGCGAACGGCTCACCACCTGTCACGTTGTCCCGAAAATATCTTCGGTGGAAGGTGGGTCAAAGGGATTGAATTATCTAGACTTGACCTCTGTCTACCCCTGTATTGGGAATTGCATGAAGATATTTTTTTTTTCTATAAAATATTTAGTTTTTCGGAATCCATGCCTCGAAATAACCGAAATTGATACATTTATAATGTTTGATAATCACGGACTTATTAGGAACATTTTTGAGGAGCCAAATTAATAAGTTAAAAGTCATTATATTCATGTGTAACGAATTTCTCGCTCTTCCCAATACTGGCGTAGGCAAGTCCAGGCAATTAAGTCCTTTCGATCCACTTTTCACTGAAGACATTATTATCGGACAACGCAACAGGTGGTGAGCCTGTCGCCATCTTTAAGCCCAAGCCAACAATATAAATCGTTCATAAGTTTTTAGCCTGTACCAAGGGGTTTTAAAAACCCATTGGTACAGGCTAAGTGAGTATTGAACTCGGGTATTTTGATTAGAATTCCGATCACTCAATCACTCGGCTATCGTGACTTTCTAAAAAAAAAAATTGAGAAAAGCCGCCGAGGAGTTGACCGTACAGGTTGCTGTATTACTTTACTTTAAATGACGTAATGTTACAAACATAATATCCCACTCATTAATTTCGATATATAAGCGTAGATAAAAATAGGTTATATTGTCTCTAAATGACAAAGATGAAACGTTCATTGTCAGTGTTAATAAGGTTTCCGGTTGACGTCATTTAAAATAAGGAACCGTCAAGCCATTTGTAAATTCGTTGACTATGTTTATATCTAGAAAAATCTTGTAACTTACAAAGGAACAAAGTCATATTAAAAGAAGATTAGAATTAATACTACAGAAAAGTATATCAGCTTATAATGTGCAAAATAGGCTTCTGTGAAAAGTGGGTCGAATGGACTTTATTCTTTATTAACCTCTGACTTCAGAAATCTAGGCAGTACCTGAGGTATCGGATTGTATTCATCGCAGGGTCTGGGTGTCAATGGTATCTTCGTTTTTCCGATTCCATAAAACAAGTATTTTAGCTACCTGCTTACATCGGAATCAGAGCAACGCATTTGCTCTAATCCCAAGTGCCCTGATCCAAAAAAAGCACAGTTTAAAATCTGACATTTCTGGCTACTTCGTCCGCGATGATGCATGGATATCTCGTATGCTAAGATTACATTCCTAAAATAAAACAATATAAAATACAAAGTACTACTAAAGCATGATCTTTCTTGACATACATCCACTACAAAAACAGTTACATACAACCGAAACTTCTTCGAGCTTTATCAAAATGTTAATTTTGGTTACGTTTTTTATTTTAAGTTAACTTTTGTTAAGTACACAAAGACGGAGACAAACTCACCACCCGTCACGTTGCTCCAAATAAGATCCGCTTTGTGACTGCCTCAATTTCTAAAGCGTGTAGTATTCCATAACGACCGTTACTAAAAAATGATTTAATAATATGGGACATAGTTTTATTTCGCGGCGAAGTTGTTCTGAGAAAATTGAGATCGCGTTGTTGACTGAACAGTGTAGACTGACTATTGATATAAGAATGAAAATACTTCAAAGGGTTCAAAAGAAAATAAATAAGCAATTTCTGAGAAGCGAAGGTAAATATAATGAAATACTGACTTCATACAGCTTCATGTATCATAAATTGAAGCAGTTACAATAAGTATCTTTTTAATCTATATGCTTAAGTAAATAAATATCTTCACGCTATTCCCAATACAGGGGCTGACAGAGATCTAGACAATTAAGCCCCTTCGACCTATCTTCCACAGAAGACATTTTTTGAGACCTCATGACTGGTAGTGAGCCTGACCCCCTCTTTATGTCCAATCCAACGATATAATTCCTACATAAGTTTTTGAAAAACCAATTGGTACGAGCCTGCCACCTGGGCATCGAACGCAGGTCTCTTGACTCGAAATACCGACCACCCAACCACTCTGCTATCTTGAATTCTATCTATATGGTTTACGTATTTTCTTCGGTAGATAAAGATCGTGACAACCCTTTCGACTCATCTTTCACGGAGGCTTATTTTCGGATAATTTAACAGGTGATGAGCCAATCGAATTTATTAATTGAATTATGGATATTTTTTTAACATATGTTGCGTGGTATCAAGTATCAAGTAGGTGTCTTAAGAGGCGACTAAGGAAACATTGAGGAAGAGGCCTTTCCTTCAATGGACTTTACAATTTCAATGGACTTTGCCCTTGTGTACGAGGTTCATGATTACCAAGTGGTGGTCACGATAACCGAGTGGTGGGGTGATCGGAATTCGAGTGAAAAGACACAAGTTCGATCCCCATGTAGTAGTCTCGTACTGTATCGTATAAGTAAATGTAGATATATTATGAAATCACTTTTTAAAAATATATTCTTAATTAATCTGTGTAAGTGTACAACAGACTAGTGAATGGGCGACCAGAAGAATTAACAGGAAGTAAATATTAAAAACCGAACGTAGATTAAAAATTATAAAAAAATTACGAAAGTTCCTATAAGACTTCTCAAATTATTGTAACATATTTTCACCACGAGGAAATTAATCAAGTCGTGTGCCTCGTTAAGGTTAACACCATCCGACATGCGATTACGGCGACTTTGCTCAGACGGGGTTGAAAATAAAAATGGAAATATTTATCAACATACTGAGTTTTATGTTAGATACTTCATCATTTAATATTCCGTTTTGAATTAATACTTATAATAATGACAACATTGTTACTAGAAAGGATAACAAGTTATAAAAAAATGAAGATCTTCGGTACAGGGGGTCATTGTAGAAGCGTGACCGTCGCGACCCCTGCCAGCCCTTTTCAGGGTTGCAATTCTACTTAGCTTCGCACCCATGCAATCGAGGGTTAGGGCGTCCCCCCAAGGCGACGCACACCAACTCGTCCCCGTTGGTGTGGAATGCAGCGCGCAAAGCGGTGGTGGGGACTGCCACCCGTCACGCACAGCCCACAAGATGGGGAACGGAGTGCAAAGTTGCTACGTGGAATGTTAGAGGAGGCATGAGAGGTATGACGAATGAGTTGATCGAAATAATGAAAGAAATAGAACTAGATGTCGTATGTTTTTTGGAGACGGAAGGGCAGTGGTACTGAAAAGCTCCTTGGCGGGGCGTTAGCACTATGGTCCGGAGTCCCGGAAGGCGAGAGCGCCTGCCTGGGGTTTGGGGGTGCTGACTGAATATTCAGTCAGGTAATAGTAAGGTTGTGTACTCAAGACTTCTCTGGGTTCGCTTTAAATTGGGACTGACGAAGTTATTCCTTTTGGCTGTTTAAGCTTATCCGGTAGCTTCGTCATCCAGGTCCGAGCTGAAAGAGTTTTGGGAGAATGTAAGGGAAGTTTTAGATTTGGTTAGGGGAAACAAAAGAATCGTTGTATGTGGTGATTTATATAAAGGTAAAGATTCACATTTTGACTGCGGGTGCTATCTGGCGATCAGCATAACCAGTTTAGCAAATAAAGTTCACAAGAAGGTTTTGACGCGAAGGATGCGAGAGAAATTGGAAAGATTTTTATGGAAGGCACAATGCGGATTCAGATCTAGAATCACGGAAAAGCTTCTGGCTTCTAACCAGAGGATTTTCTGTGCTTTTGTGGATCTTGAGACGGCATTTGATAAGGTTGAACAGAAGAATATGTGGTAAATGTTACCGTGGTACGGCGCGGATGGCCCACTGCTAAGGGCTGTGCATTCGCTCTATTGTGACTGCAAAGCCTTAATGCGGGTAGGGCACGACCTGTCACCCATATTAAACGTCCAAATGGGCGTAAAACAGGACTATGTTATATGGCAGCGAAACCTGGGTATGCCAGAAGAAGCATAAAAGCAGGTTGAATGCAGTGGAGATGCGATTCCTTGGCCGACAGAAAGCGAAACAAAGAGATTCGCAATATGGTAGGTTTGAAAGATGACCTTATCACTAAAATTGATAAGGGCGTGCTTCGATGGTTTGGTCACGTTCGGCAAATGAGCGAAGACCGAATGGTGAAAAAAATAAAATAAAATATCTTCACGCAATTCCCAATACAGGGGTAGACAGAGGTCAAGTCTAGACAATTAAGTCCCTTTGACCCACCTTCCACCGAAGATATTTTCGGGACAAAGTGACAGGTGGTGAGCCGGTCGCCGTCTTTTATGTCCAAGCCAACGATGAAATTCGTACATGAGTTTTTTGAGAAACTCATTGGTACTGCCACCTGGGGATCGAACTCGGGTCTCACGACTCGCAATTCCGACCACCCAACAACTCGGCTATCGTAACTTTTGACTTTTTGTGAAGAAAATATATAACGCGAATGTTAATATCAAAAGGGGTAGAGATAGGCAGGGACTAACTTTCAAAGTACATGTGAGCAAATTGCTCGAAGGGGAGAGGATCAAGAGTACTCGGATACCTAGATGTGCATGCATGAAGAAAGTGATGAATCTGAAAGAAGCGAAAGAGATATGTAAGGATCGTGACACTTGGCTATCCGTGAAGATAAGTAAGATCTTCGGTGGAAGGTGGGTCGAAACGACTTACTTGTCTAGACCCCTGATTACCCCTGTATTGGGAATGGCGTGAAATATCTTTTTTTATTACAAATCATAAAAAGAATAATTTCACACACAGTCCCTGATGGGTAGCCAGAGAGAACAGATCGTCAAATGTGTGACACTGGGCAATGAACAGAGAAAGATGGCCAAGTTTCACTATTCTTACATACTTCTTTAGGGTCTTTTCTTCATATATGCTCATTTAAGTATCCGAGTACGCTTTACCCCTTTACCGAAGAGGGGATTCTTCGATCAATCCATTAAGATGGTCTTCGAAACTAAATCTCAGCCTACTCTGACCCCTTTTGTTTTTATCTTTCGCGTTGTATATAATCTTTGACATTCGTTCTTTATTCATTCGTCCAATGTTCAAAACATTCAGAGCACGCCCATTTATCAATTTTAGTGATAAGATCATCTTTCAAATTCTTGCGAATAGAAAAATTATATTTAGTATTGTACGTATCTTGAAGAGTGGTATATTAAATAGATATTTGATAGTTAAGTTGAAAGGTGAGAGTTAGGTATTTTAGCTACTCTCAGCTAAAAAAAAATATATTCACGCTATTCCCTATTCTGGGGTAGATATCAAGTGGCAGTGAGCTTGTCACCGTCTTTATTCCCAAGCCAACGATATAAATCGTACATAAGTTTTAGAAAAAACCCGTTGACAGAAACTACATGGGGATCGAACTCAGACAACTACCAAAGTAACGAAAAGAAAAAGAGATATTTTACAAAATTCAACTAACACTGTCGTGGACTATACAAATATAACGCAGACCGCGTATTAAAAGTTGCTATGTATTATAAAACCGCACTTTCACGCGAGTCAATAGCCGAAACCATTTCAATTATTTCGATTCTTCGCACACATCTGGTACCGTGGCAAACAACAGAACGTAATATACCTGAGTGTTGACCCGCAGCACTGCTTTTGGATTAGCACTCCCCTTTGTATTGCAAACATTTTCCAAACTAATTACGTAATGAATATTTGACGTTGTGTAAAGCTTATTATATTGAATGCCAGTTTGTGGTCGTTATTATTATGATGTTAGTATATTTGGAGATATAGTTAAAGATAAAGTTAATTAGTCAGGTTGTTTGTTTTGATATCACACTTTGTTGTAATTTGATGACCTCCGTGGAAGTTACGCACGGGTTCTCAAGGTGCTACCAGCTCCGAGGTCTCAAATTCGAATTTCGGACGGTTTAATGTAGATAACCACTTTTTCTCCATTGTCTCGGGTTTGCGTGTATGGGATACTTTCATTGTTTCCGATTCCATAACACAAGCTACTTACTTTGTGATCAGAACAAACTATGTGATGATAACCCTATCTTGGTATGTATTTATTGATTTATATTAACCAAGCATTATATTGGTTTTACATTTTTTTTTGTTCCATGTGTTAGTGTACACCATTACCTTATACTTGTTTTTAGTTCTTTTTTATGGGTTGCCTGGAAGAATTCGCTTATCAGCGATAAGGCCACCCATTGTAAATTTTTTTATTCTTTTGTCACATAATATTTTTTATAGGTGTACTATTTTTTAATAAAGTATATTTTCATTTCATTTCATTTCAAGCCATCTAAGTTGAAATTGCAGTACGGGAATTGACAAAATGATGGCAAGTTATAATTTATAATTATAACTCTATATTTAACTTTATATTTAAAAAGCCTTATAAAATACTAGAAAAATAAAGTTAACAAAAAGTCAAATTTTAGTAGTAAATCGAAGATAAACAAACAAAATAAACTATAAGTCACGATAGCCGAGTGATTGGTGGTCGGAATTTCAGAGTCCCGAGTTCGATCCTCAGGTGGCAGGCTCGTACCAATAAATTTTTTTCAAAAACTTATGTACGAATTATATCGTTGGTTTGGGCATAAAGACGGCGACGGGATCACCGCCTGTCATGTTGTCCTGAAAATACCTTCGATGAAAGGTGGGTCGAATTGTCTAGACTAGACCTGTATTGGGAATTGCGTGAAGTTATTATATTTTATTTTTTTATTTATTTCTTTATGATGTTCAAATACATTTCACTAATTAAAATAAAACATTGCATCCATATAAACATTACATTCGACTAATGTGAAACACATACTCAAAGATAAGATAGTCATTACATACTAATCTGATCCCAAAGAGACTTAATTGTCTAGACTAGACCTCTGTCTGCTCCTGTATTGGGAATTGCGTAAAGATATTTATTTATTTATTTTAATATTGTGTGTGGTTGTGATTACAGCGTAGAATATACCACTCACTTGCTTCCTTTGGTTATCTCAAGATATATTATTATAACTTTTATAGCTAAACAAGATAATCTCATCTTATTAGATAAAAAATAATCATTATAATATTTTAAAGTCACGATAGCCGAGTTGTTGGGTCGTCGGAATTTCGCGTCAAGAGACCCGAGTTCGATCCCCAGATAGGCCGGTACCGATGTGTTTTACATAAACTTATGTACGAATTATATAGTTGACTTGGACATACAGACGGCGACGGGCTCACCATCTGTCACGATGTGCCGAAAATATCTTCGGTGGAAGGTGGGTCGAAGGGACTTAATTGTCTAAACTAGACCCTTGTCTAACCCAGTATTGGGAATTGCGTGAAGATTTTTTTAAATACACTATATATATTACAACGTTTAATATATAACAATTCTTAATAGGAGCGTTCTGCTGCCTCACCACAAAGCGTGAACTCATTATATCAATAACTAATGAGGGTGAGAAACCCTTGAGAAACGATGCTAGTTACGAACGGACTGCTTTGCCTGTAGACAAATTGCTACAGTGGGGAATAAATGCCTTAATTTTTCAGCAACCTCTTTAAAATACTGGCATAAATGCAAAAGAAAAAGAAATTCAGACAAGAGTTTCATATTTTGGTTTTCCCTTTCTTAAAGGTTTTGGTTTTTCCTTTTTTATTAAAATTATAATAAAAAAGGAAAAACCAAAGTTATTAGAGTTAGGTCTTATAAATAAAAAATATATATCTTCACGCAATTCTCACATTTTCCACTGAAGACATTTTCCGGATAATGTGACAGGTGTTGAGCTATTCACCGTCTTTAAGTCAAAGTTAACGATATAATTCGCACATAAATTTTTGAAAACCGAACTCGGGTTTCCTGACTCGAAATTTCGACCACCCAACCACTCGATTATCGTGTCTATGTATGTCTTATAAATGTAACATATACATACATTAAACATAACACTAATGGAGGATAATTTATGCTTTATACTTAAAATATCTAATTTTCATGTATAGTACCTGACGTGGTAGCCAGAGAGAACAGATCGCCAAGTGTCACGATCATTACATTTCTTTTCGCTTCTTTCAAATGCATTATTTTATTTATACACAAGTATCCCAGTACTCTTGACCCTCCCCTCGTTTAACAATTTGCTCACTTAATCTTCGAAGGTTAGTCTAAACCTACCTCGATTCCTTAGTGTTAACTTTCGCGCAATATATTTTATTCACCATTCGGTCTTCACTCATTCATTCAACGTTCCCAAACCATCAAAAAATGCCTTAATGTTATAGTGATAAGATCAACTTTCAAACTTACTATATTTCGAATCTCTCGTTCTAATTCGATCATAGGTAACGCAGAGATTATTCTATTTTTTTTTAAAGAATTTACTTTTCTAATGTTACCTTCATCAGCTTTGAACATAAAAGGCAAAAGCCGAACTCAATTTGCCCTTACTTTGAAACAAATAAAATAGTTTCGACGTACGTGATAACCTTTGCAAAGAACTCGGCATCGGCCAATAAAAGGTCGGGGGTGAGTAAATAACAATTTTGGACACATTACCCGAAATCGTGATGACTAGTTAGTTTAACAGACGTTCGCAAACTGGCACGGTCCGTTCGTTAAATTATTTGTGTTCGCGAAATCCCTAATATAAACAATGTTTAATTCGAACGAACTTTCGATTTCGGGCAATATTTGTTTTGAAAATAGGACCGTATTTGACATTTTATTTGATTAACAACGAGCGCAGTACAAAAGAGAAAATTGCTATTAAGTAAATCATAAAATTTTTATCGTGTAGTCACGATAGCCGATTTGTTGGGTGATCGAAATACGATACGAGAGGTCTGAGATTAATCGCCAGCCGGTAGGCCCGTAGCTACCACCTTTTTTTAAGACATAAGGATGGCAATTGGCTCTCCATCTGTCAGGTTGTCCGATAAAAATGTATTTATTGAAAGACAGTCGAGGGACGACCTGTATTGGGAATGGCGTTACAATATTTTTTATAGAATTTTTAATTAAAAACATTAGCTCAAAAGCCCGATAGCCTAGAGTTTAGTCGACCTTGCTTTAAAAGGATTCGAATCTCGTTAGCGGACACTTTGTCATTGAAGAATCTCAGTCTCCATTTCTTGCCACAGATGTCGTAAGAGACAACTTTCGCTTTAATGCAATGGCCACCTTTAGATGAAGAGATAGCCATATCGAACAAATGCCAGACAAATTCATTAAGCTAGTGACGGGCAGTAGTGTATAAAGTGTAACAACTACTTCACTGTAGACGCTGTAATGCAAACTCGACAAACGCCAAAATCAGCGCGCTGAAGTGGCTATGGGCCGGCTATATAGCTCGTTGAACTGATAACCGTTGGGGAATAAGGTTCTCGAGTGGTAACTTCGTAAAGGCAAGCGCAGTGTAGCACGATATGAACTGACGACTTGCAGATTAGATGCAAGTGGCTGGGTACCGTTCTTAGTGGAATGCTTTGGGGGAGACCTATGTTCAGCAATGGATTCTAGATAAGCCGTCAAGAAGATACAGTATATTGTACTGACTTAGACACAATAACTGCGACAGGCTCCCCAAAGTGAAAGGAGGTTCTTAAGGACTAAAATTGTCTAGACGTCTTACCACTCCATTATTATAGTATTCTTCTTTTCTTCGGACCAGGTAACATATAAAATAAATAATATAAATATCTTCACGCAATTCCCAATACAGGGGTAGACAGAGGTCTAGTCTAGACAATTAAGTCCCTTTGACCCACCTTCCACCGAAGATATTTTCGGGACAACGTGACAGGTGGTGAGCCTGTAGCCGCCTTTATGTCCAACCCAACGATGTAATTCGTACATAAGTTTTTTGAAAAGCTGATTGGTACGAGCCTGCCACTTGGGGATCGAACTCGGGTCTCTCGACTCGAAATTCCGACCACCGAACCACTCGGCTATCGTGACTTTTTACAACAACTCTCCATTATTGGTAAATGCATGAAGAAATTGAGGACCTTCATGGACGAGTGACGTACCGATTTCCGACGTACCGACGCACGGTCGTCAATACAAAAAAATACTTTTTCAACATTTTTTCGGGTCTGGGTGTTTGTGCCATCTCCGTTTTCTGATTCCATTGCACAATTGCTTTACTTTGGGAGATTATTTTCAGAGCAATGATGTTGTCCCTATCAATGTAAATATTTATGTATGTATTACATAAACAAAATACATTTTTCGGAACATAGTACGTCCTCTTCTAATGCAGCCCCCGCACCCATAAATAAAATTACGAGTCCCGTTCTCTTGCAGCTTACATGGAAACTACACCGCAGCTAACCAATGAACAAAAATATATTCATCATTTGAGATCCCTAACGGTTCTGACACTTACTATAACGCCTACGAATCGGATTTGGAATATCTACATCTATGATATTAAAAAAAAACAATCCATAAATAATTTACTTTATAGACTTGGGCGTTTTTTTCCGGAAATTCATTATTATAAATATATTATTATAAAAATTATATTTTAAGAGTCCGCATGCAAAAATCGATGGTCGATGGAAGTAGAAGGCTGAGGACCATTCACTATGGAAAGTTTTGGGGGACCCCTATGTTCAGCAGTGGACTCTTGATAGACTGTAAAAAAGAAGAAAAAAAGTACAAAAATAAATGATATGCCGATTTATTTTTGCATGCGAAACCTAGACTCTACTCTCTTGCCGGATCCGAAAAGAATGAACTCTTCTACTCTTCGGATCTGGCAAGAGAGTAGAGTCTAGAGTTTCTTTTTTTTTTTTTTGTAAAATAAAATAAAACTATACTATTGAAACAACGAATGTACCACAAACACCCATACCCGAGACAAATGCAGAAAAAGCGTTTTCTACAATCACCCGACAGGGAATCAAAACTGAGACCACAGAGCTGACGAAACAACAAACGTGTGTACGCCCGTTGTCCACGGAGGTCGTTAAAAATGGCGTGAAGATATAAAAAATAAACAAATGTGCGTTGAGCGTAATAATCTAACATACTTAGCAGCGAAAGGATGTCTCGATGCCTTTTTTGCTCTATAATAAGCATATCAATCATCAATAAAGTGACAGCTGATGACGTATGAAAACGTACAAGTACGTTCTAATAATGATGGATGAAGAAATGATGTTCAGTCAGGGAATTAACTGTACGTGTTACGTGTTACGCAGAGGAAATTACCATCGATTGATGTCGCATAATGTTTTAACACGGGATTAATCGATTATAGTTAACAGAAATTTCTGTATACAATAATAGTCACGATTGCCGAGTAGTTAGGTGATCGGAATTCGAGTTAATAGACCCGTGTTCCATCCCCAAGGCTTGGGGATGGGTTTCTTTGCAAAAAAAACTTACGTACGATTTATATCATTGGCTTGCACATAAATACGACAACGGACTCACAGCCTGTCCCACGTTGCACGTTGTCCCAAAAAATATAATTGGTGGAAGTTCGGTCGAAAGAGCTTAATTGTCTGTATATATATATATATATATATATATATATATATATATATATATATATATATATATATATATATAAATTTTTGTAACTCAGCTTGATTTTCGTGAATTTCGTTTTCGACGAATTTTGAAAAATGCGACCCGATTGCTGAGTTAATAGAGATCCTTCGAGTGAGCCTTCGAAGCCAATAGTTTTCGGGTTTGTGAAAAGGATTTAAATTTTTATACTCGAATCATGGATGTTTATATGTATATGTAATCTATGTTATCTATAAAATATTATTATATTTAAGTATAATATACTGATAGCTTGTACACTAACATGGCGATAGGCTTAGCGCTATTCACGTTGTCTCAAATAATCTTCGATGAAAAGTGGGTCGAAATGATGTCATTGTCTACACCATTACCTATCCCATCGGAAATTATATGAAGATATTGAAAGAGGTTACCAAATTTTTACCTTTGCAAAACTATATGGTGTAATAAGTTAAATGTGTAAAAATAAGATAGGTGTAAACTTTGAAAATTTTTTTTACACGCGTAATAAAGTTAGTTAAAAAAATATCTTCACGCAATTCCCAATACAGGGGTAGACAGAGGTCTAGTCTAGACAATTAAGTCCATTCGACCCACCTTCCACCGAAGATATTTTCAGGACAACGTGACAGGTGGTGAGCCCGTCGTCGTCTTTATGTCCATGCCAACGATGTAATTCGTACATATGTTTTTGAAAAACCCATTGGTACGAGCTTGCCACCTGGGGATCGAACTCGGGTCTCTTGACTCGAAATTCCGACCACCCAATCACTCAGCTATCGTGACTAAAGATATTAAAAGAGGTTATCTTATTTGTACCTTTGCCAAACTATTTGGCGTTATAAGTTAAATGTGTAAAAATAAGATGGTTGTGACTTTGAAAAATTTTTTACACGCGTAAAATAGTTAGTTATGTTGTAAAATTGCATTACAACGCCATCTTTCGTTCACCAAGCTAACTTAGTCATCGGCGTACTATTGATTACATCACGCTTCATGAGTAACGTAAAAAGATACACCGTAAACAATAAAACGTTTTGGGCGATGTTAATCCTTAATGTGTTCTGTTTTACGCAGCGTTTGGGGGAGGTGCCGGGGGATGGGGTTGCTTGATTAATTTAATCCCACATCCGATTGTAATTGTTCGCATACCCTGGTTCTGTTTACACGTCTTTCGGAAGTAAACGCGTTCAGCTATATGCGGAAACGTAATATTATTTCATGATGTTATTAATAATGCTACGAATGTTAACCGTTATATTTTTGATTTTAGCTTAATTATCTAGTTGATACATGCGAGAGAAAAATGTTTATTGACGTTGACGACCTCCGTAGACGAGTGGCGCACACACTGGTTTTAATGTTGTCGCCAGATCTGAGATCCCGGACGGTTGTCTACAATGACCCGACAGTCCCATCATCATTTGGGTACACAAAAGTCTAGAAATTAAGTCCCTTCGACCCACCTTTTATCGATGCTTAATTCGGACAATGTGTCAGGTGGTAAGTTTATCGTAGTCTTAATTTTCAAACCAACAGCACATTTAAACATGCTTAAATATACGTAGATAAATACAAAAATCCATGAATCAAACACAAACATAAATATTCTGAAAAAAAAAAATATTCGCACACAGCGGGATCCGAACACGCAACCGTTCATAGATCCTTCGATAGACACTACCAACTCTACTATCGGTTCGTCACTACATTACAAAGTCGAAACAGATATATAACCTCGGCAATGAATACTCGTTATCATAGTTAAGCCTGTCCCACGTAAATCATTTTCGAAATAGCCCTCATTATGTTATAACAAACCGCACGAAGTCGTAAAATTTTCTAGGGCACTGTAAATAGCACCCGATTATCGCAATATCTATATTACAACCCATGCGTGCAGCTAACTATCGAGGTAGCTATTTTCCCCTGCCATTATATGTCAAATTTTCCCACGCATCCTTTTTTCGCACAGGAGAAAACAATGCGGTCATTTAATACATCATTTTCCTCCTTCCACGCCACTTTAGTGCCTGTGTTAAACAGAATAGAATGCGTTAAAGGCTTGTACTCCTTAATTCTATTAGTTTTATGGATAATATAAATTTTATAAATTGTACCGTCACACCTAGGATACACAACGACAGGCTTAAATTTAATTGTCTAGACCTCTGTCTATTACTGGGTTTCACAGAGAACCAGTTTTGGGAAAATACGTGAATGTATAAAAAATATTTCTGAAGTAATTTCTACGGAGTATAAGGTCGCATTTATCCCATATAGTTATCTCATTTTTGACACTTACATTTTGTATTTTTCCTTATTTGGTGTACAGTAATTAATATTATTATTATAATTATTTGCTCTTCGTCGAACTATGTGACCAACTCACAATCACTTCGAGCATAGCTTTACGGCTATGTCGATCACCTAATTTCTACTACTGTCTTTATTGAGGATTAGATCACGCAGAGAAACATAGTCTTCCTTATTCTACAAGCAGTTCACGTCTCAGTTCAATAGTGCATCACAAGCAACACGCACTGATTGTATAATTTGATCTGAACATTTTGAGTTTAAGCTTGTATTATGTATAAAAAATCCATATCAAACTCACAGAGATTTCACTATGCACAACACTTATTGCGTTGATACGATTTCATGAAGACGTGACGTAAATATAACGATGCCATTTCTTCTGCTCATTCTGTACAGGAAGAGAAGAAAGTACTGACATTGTATACATTTAGGCCACGGAAATTGGCTCTTTATCATAAACTACGTGAGATATTAAAATAAAACACTTTGTTCATTTATGATTATATTTCATTGTATTCAATCATATATGTGTATATCTTCATGATATTCTTAATACATGACAGGTGGTGAGGCTATCGCCGTAGTTTATAAAAACCCCGGGTAACGAACCAACCACTTTAATTAAAATATCTCATACATATTTCCAATATTGAGGTAGACAGAAGTCTAGAAATTCACTATTCAGGGCAATGTGACAGGTGGTGAGCACCTATATCTTTTTTGGTGTCCAAGCCAACAAATCAAGACATATATTTTTAAATGCATAAAATATTGAAACCATTTTTCAATAATTTTCATTAGTGAAATTCGAACCCAACCCTCAGTTTCAAGGGCGAGTTCACTACCGACTAGGCTATCGGAAGCAAGCATAACGCATTAATGCTTTAATAAAGTGTTAAAAAATACACATTTAAATTTTTCATTTTAATATTTGTTAAGAAAGATTCGATCAAAAATAAAATTCACGATAGCCTAGTGACTGGGTGATCAAAATTCTAGTCAAGAGACCCGAGCACGATCCCCACGAGATAGGCTCGTCGTCGTCGACCAATAGGTTTTTCAAAACTTATGTGCGATTTACATCGTTAAATTGAATATAAAGGTGGCAGGCTCGTCACCTGTGATTTTGCCCCAAAATAAGCTTCGGTGAAATTTGGGCCTGAAGGACTAAATTGTTTAAACCTCAAAAAAACTTCTGTTGACAATTTTAATGGTACCAACCCGAGGATCGAACCTGGTATAGTTGACTAGTACTAATGCGATCTGACAGCTAAATGTAAAGATAACTTAAATGAGCACATGTATGCATGTATGTTGATAGTGAAATCTGTAAATAACTATGAGCACATAAAAGTCTTTAAAATGTAATGTAGTCTTTGAAATATGCACAAAATATAACAATTTATTAATAAAACAAGAATATATGTTTTTTAAAATGGAGCATACTTAATTAGATAATTAATATAAAGAAATGGAAATTAAAACAAATATTTCCAAAACTAATTTTATTTAATATGAATTTCTCTATTAGAATTTTTATTAAATACCTTAACTTGTTTAAAGTTACTGAATTATTATCCGAAAATCTAAATAATTTCCTGAATAACTTAATTGTCGATTATTGCTTTACCAATAAATATTTGAGCGAGATACTTCGTACAATGTTGGCTAATACTTCATTAATAATTCATTTGCTTAAATAACCAAATAAGAGCTTATCGAAGTGAAATTATTTCATAATTTTATGATTTCAAATTAACCTATTATTTATTAAGTTCAATTGATTACTGCCCGATAGAGTAGTTGTTAGTAACCCTGTTTCTAAGGCTTAGGTTGAGGGTTCGAATTCATTCAAGGTAAACATTTGTTTTCTGAACGGGAATGTTTTATTCGAATGCTTGTAAAAGTCCACTGCAGGAAAAAGGCTTCTCTCAAATATTGAATATTTATGGATGTGAATAATTTGTGCAAAATAATGTGTTTCTATGTTAGTATATTATACCATTGGCACACACAAAGGCCACGACAGACTCACAGAGTATCACGTAGGCCCAAATGGGCATGGTAAAACGTGGGTCGAAGGAACCTGATAGTCTGGACCTCTGTTTACCCTAGTATTGGGAAAATGTAAATGTTATAAATATTATGCTATCATGAAATTTTAAATAAAATAAATAAATAAATATCTTCACGCAATTCCCAATACAGGGGCAGACAGAGGTCTAGTCTAGACAATTAAGTCCCTTTGACCTACCTTCCACCGAAGATATTTTCGGGACAGTGTGACAGGTGGAGAGCCTGTTGCCGTCTTTATGTTTTAAAAAGTTTCTAAAACTTATGTACGAATTGCATCGTCGGCTGTTGTCAAGCCGACGATGTAATTCGTACATAAGTTTTTGAAAAACTCATTGGTTTTCACCCGACCACCCAACCACTCGGCTATCGTGACTCTTCATGAAATTTTATTTATCTAATTACTAAATTGTCTCCAAACAGTAGTAGATAAACGTCTAGTCCTCCATTACAGTACTGAGAATTACATGAAGATATAAATAAGCTTAAACACTCACATGAGCTTTTTTATACCTGGAATTATGAATCATAAATCGAATATCCAACATCCCAGTCGTGGCTACGTTTATATAGGATTAATGGAACGTAACCACTTAGGCTTTAGCGAGTGATTATTTACCCAAAATAATATTCACTCAAATCGAGGCACTAACAATAATAATTTACAAGTATAATATCGGCTGGAAACGGAATTAACCATTCCACATCGTTGTTTCCGGTAATCGAGTAATATTGAAATCCATTTAGTTTAAGCAAGCGTAAATTGCTAGTGTTGATTAATCAGAATACCCTTTATAGTTAATCGGTTAAGGATTTATTTAACAATAAACTATTGTAAAAGCCTTAATTGATTTTAATTCAGTTAAATCTTGATTAATTTTAAGACTGTATCCGCACCTAATTCTTTTAATCTCTGCATTTCCTTTTAGGTAGACTGGTGGAGAATGCTTTAAGCGTGAAGTCCGCCTATTGCATAGCTCATGTATGTATATGAAAGTTAAATAAATAAATAAATGTAATGTATAGTAATATACATACATAATTTGAGAAGTCACGATAGCCGAGTGGTTGGGTGGTCGGAATTTCGAGTCGAGAGACCCGAGTTCGATCCCCAAGTGGCAGTACCAATGAGTTTTTCAAAAACTTATGTACGAATTTTATCGTTGGCTTGGACATAAAGACGGCGACGGGCTCACCACCTGTCACGTTATCCCGAAAATATCTTCGGTGGAAGGTGGGTCGAGGGGACTTAATTGTCTAGACTAGACCTCTGTCTACCGCTGTATAGGGAATTGCGTGAAGATATTTATTTATATTTATTTATTTTTATTTAATAAAAATATGAGTCTTTGAAAGGAGACTATATATTTATTCCATTTGCCGTAGAGACAATCGGTTCGCGGGGTCCCCGCGCGATGCAGTTTCTTAAGGAATTGTATCCGCGACTTATCGTTGCCTCTGGTTCTTTTCTCGCTCAAAGGTTAAGTCTAGCCATTCAACGTGGAAATGCAGCCAGCGTTCTTGCCACGAGGAGTAGGGCTCTACGATTATAATAGTTTTTAGTTAATAAGTACTGTAAATATTAACATAATTTTTTCTGTAAATAAATATTTATGAATTAAAAATAAAAATTATCCTCTATCATGAAAGCGTAACACATCTGTGATATTATTATCAAATCTTCTGTGATTGTCTATTTATAACGTATCCTAGTATGATTTATACGTTTATATTGTAAAGGCGATATGATAACGTGTATGTGATGAGATAAGAGCAATCTAACGCTTCGCTGATCCGAAGAATATCGACCTCCGTGCACAACGTAAATCAATTAGGAACGGATGATGGCAACAGTACTGTATAAATACGATTCGATATAAAACAGTAACAATAAATTAATATACGTCTTCACGTATTTCCCATTACTGGATAGACAGTGGTCTAGACAATTAAGCCAGGTGGTAAACCTGTCGCCGTCTCTGTGACCAAGCCGACGATAGAAATGGCACATGAGCTAAAAAAGTCATGAGATCCGAGTGGTTGGATGGTCGGGATTTCGAGTCGAGAGACCCGAGTTCGATCACCAGATGGCAGGCTCGTACCAAAGGGTTTTTCAAAAACTTATGAACGAATTCTATCGTTGGCTTGGACACAAACACAGCGACGGGCTCACCACGTGTTACGTTGTCCTGAAAATATCTTCGGTGGAAGGTGGGTCGAAGGGACTTAATTGTCTAGACTAGACCTCTGTCTACCCCTGTATTGGGAATTGCATGAAGATATTTTTTTTAGTTAAAAAAATAGTATGAGCCTGCCCGAGCATTGAACTCAGACGTCTTAACTTCAATTCAACCAGACAATAAGTCACGTCAATTATACTGAATTTTCATAGATTATTTTAGCAACAGATAAAATTTGTTTAATATATCGTTTAATAATATTTAAAAAGGTTTGCAATCTTTACTGCAGGGAATGAAACAGCTAGTGCCAGTACTAAGCAATCTTAAAAGACAGAAGGAAATAAACTGCGTCAATTACAGGGGATCAAATTCGGGTCTCTGAACTCGAATACTGGTCACCAAGTCACTTTGTATGAATTTGACCAATATTAGAAAACTAAAAATTTTAATAGACCTTTTTTTTGGTGGATAAGCAATGTAGATTATTATTTTGAACTGTATTCAAAGTAATAACATATTCAACTTTGTTATTGAATGTAAGTGATAAAAGTATTGAAAATGTTAAGGGAAAAAAGACCGGATCCCTTAAATCCACGTAATATATGCTCAAACCATCGCAATCTACACTCTACATAATCTATAATATAAGTCAATATGCTGGTGTAAAATATTAAAGTACTCATAATTTTGTTAACATTTGGACACAATTAAGGACAAATTTCATTAAAACTGTCCGAAAAATTATATATACGATAATAACACATATAGGGAACAGGAGCATCGGTTTTACATTGGTAAATATATAATATGTTTATATCCCTGGGGGCATAAATCCCATGTATTATTGCCTGTAATTGGGTCATAACCTCATTTTACTTAATATAACGCCCGTATCTGTAAAAGGGTGAAGTAATTATTGAGCGAGAACATATATTTTTTTATCTTCACGCATTTTACCAGAACTGTCTAGATACAATCAATTCTTGGACAACTTGACAGGTAGTGAGCCTGGCCTGGGATTCCTATGAAGGGTTTGCCACAATCGCCACATAAGACAAGGGTTTTGAAAGTTGATGATGACTGTTCCGTCATCTATAAGTAGCCAATGATACAATGACAACTTTTCCCTTAGTTGCCTTTAAAGACTCACAAAAGCAGAAAGATGGTGGTATATTCCTACGCAAAAAATATATGTATGTGTATTCTTTTACTTATAACCATTTGCACATAAATTTAAGAAAATGAAAAAGATTTAAATGATTTTATTAGGGGAAATAAACTTTTCTGAGAAATAATAGCTCATTGCTAATATTTGCATCGGCACTCTATACCTTTTAAGCGAGAACTCAACAGTCCCAGAAGATTTGTGTATACACAAAAAAAATAACAGCGAAATATATATTATTTTTTTATAGAAGAGGGTGGTAAACGAGCAGGTGGCTCACGTGATGGTATTCTGGGGGAATGTGGGCCGGTTACCTGCACTCACCAGACGAAACGCAGAAGTTTGATAGACTTCTACTTTACGCCGGTATTCTGTGAGGTCGTGGTACTTCCCCGGTCGAGCCGGCCCATTCATGCAACAATAAAAGCTGATGCGTGGCTCTACCACTGTAGAAATAAATATATATAAAAGAAATATATAAAATTTTTTTATATAATATATATAAAAACTATATAAAAACTGTGCTTAGTAAATTAGTTATTGAAACTCTACAATAATTATTGTATTAACTATCTGTCTAACTATGTGACGCCACAAGTCAACGGAGGTCGTCAGTACATATACATAGACATACTTATAAACATATACATACACCAGTATATAAACCCATAAGCACAAAAAAGTACATAGTGTTCTTCTTCTTTACAGCCTATCAAAAGTCCACTGCTGAACATAGGCCTCCACCAAAGCTTTCCACATCGAACGGTCCCCAGACACCTGCAACATTTTGCAAGTCGTCATTTCATCTTTCTTTAAATATTTGGGATCAGAGTAACGTATCTGATATTGTACTTATCTATTAATGTATATATTTATTATGTACGAATTACGTCATTGACTTGGACATAAATACGGCGACGGGCTCACCACCTGTCACGTTGTCCCAAAAATATCTTCGGTGGAAGGTGGGTCGAAGGCACTTAATTGTCTAGACTAGACCTACCTACTACCCCTATATTGGGAATTGCGTGAAGATATTTTTTTTTGATATATAATATTAGCCAGGTAGATGCTGCTGCCCATCTCCTTGTTTTATTTATCTTATTATATTAATTTTATATTATCTTCTCTATCCACACGTACGAAACCGGGGCGGGTCGCTAGTATTTCGTACACGTAACAACTAAAATGCAAGCTGAAATTCTTTGCGTAATTTAAGAACTACAGCTGAATTTTTTGCAGCGAATCCATTCATTTTTCTATGTATTTGACAGCCCACAAAGCGACTGAAGCGCCGGAGCTGAATCCGCGTTAGCTTTTACAAATAGTGACACAAATTCTTTTTTTTTATTCAGCTTCTACAATACGGTTTGTGAAATTCGTTCTGTGACAAGAGAAGCTGCATATTTAGGTTTGCGTAAAGAATCTGTTTAATTCATAAATGAGCCGAGTTTCAAAATGAAAATTGCTAATTGGTTTAAGTTTCGTAATATATTTTGCAAATATGCGTTCCAACATTTTAAAATTACGATGTTCATTGTATTTAGTAGTTTATATTAGATTTTTATTGTAACTTTTTATGTAATTACATTATTTTTATTTTATTTTTTAGATAGTTAATACAATAATTATTGTAGAGTTTCAATAACAAATTTACTAAGCACAGTTTTTATAAAGTTTTTATATAGTCCATCATTACTGTAGCATCATTGTAACATCATTAGCGTTACTCTTGTGTATTTATTTTAACAGCTGTAACACTGTGTATATATATGTATATATATATATATATATATATATATATATATATATATATATATATATATATATATATATATATATATATATATATATATATATATATATATATATATATATATATATATATATATATATATATATATATATATATATATATATATATATATATATATATATATATATATATATATATATATATATATATATATACCTTACCATCATAAAAATAAAAAATTCAGTGTTGGACGACCCCCCACGAGATGAAGCGACGACTTGCAAAATGTTGCGGGAAGTCGATTGATGCACGTGGCTGGGGACCGTTCACTGTGGAAAGTTTTAGGGGAGGCCTATGTTCAGCAGTGGACTTTTGATAGGCTGTAAAGAAGAAGAACACTATGTACTTTTTTGTGCTTATGGGTTTATATACTGGTGTATGTATATGTTTATAAGTATGTCTATGTATATGTACTGACGACCTCCGTTGACTTGTGGCGTACACACTGATTTTCGAGTTGTCGACAGCTCTGAGGCTACAGGAGGAAAATACTTTTTAAATTTTCTCGCGTCTGAGTGTTTGTACTACCTTCGTCGTTTCTGATTTCATAGCACAAGTGCTTTAGCTGCTTACTTTTGGATCAGCTATATTAAATTTAAGATAAATTAAATTTTATGTATTTATTTATCTATCATAAGAGGATTTTATCACAGTTACCAGACCTGCCCGCTCGGTAGGCAACTTCAGTTTCTTTTTTTTTATTTTTATCACACTGGAAGGTTTTGCCATCCTAATCTGATATGTATATAAAACATCTCTATTGACTTTTACGATTCCTTTGATATATATATTACGAGGATTATTTTATACTATAATTTTCCTTGTTTTTTTTTTCTATGAAGAGCAAAACTCGTCACCTGTCCCTTATAACTTCCTATACACTAAAAGTAGATAGCAAAAGCTGCGTACAATGAAATCGTATTACAAGGGAGCATATGTTAAATACAAACGTCAATATCAGTTTGTAGATACTGCAATGTATAGGTGAAAGCGTTCCTTTGTCGATTTTAATGAGTTTTAACATATCCGCTTACCGGACCGAGTTCAGTGATTATTACTTCACGGGAACTGATGTTTCTGTTTTAATGAAAACGTCCCGTGATACAGCGTTTAAGATCGCCAAAGGATAATAGACTCTGCGATAAGTAGCTAAGTTATATTAATGCATGCAAAGTAAGCAGCTGCAAGTTTTAATGCAGTTTCGAACGGGCGTCCGCTGCTCTAACCTAATTAATTTGAGATATCGATGTCGGTAATCTATTCGTGGTATTGGCAAATGAAAAAAAATGTTATTCTTTAAATTTACAAATGAACGGTCTATGTTACTGCTTTCAATTATATCAAACTATAAATGTTTCTTCAAAAATAATCTTCTAGCCAGAGGTCTAGACCATTGAGTTCTTTTTACCGGATTTTTTACATTTTAGCGGAGCTTATTTTGCTAAAACATGACAGGTTTCGAGCCAGTCGCAATCTTTAAGTGAATTCAATCTTTACGAAAAAACTTATTTGTACGAACCTACCGTTATGAGGATCGAACTCAGGTCTCTTGACTCGAATTCTTGTTGAGTGATTGTTACTTTAAAGTTGAATGTATTCAGAACTTAAGTTTTCACACTCAATACATTACTTAACTTAAAAAAACAGTTTTTAAATAATTTCAACAGATTATTAGAAGAAGTCACTGAAGCCGAGTTGTTGGGTGATCTGAGTTCGGGCAAAGAGACTCAATTTCGATCCTCAGATTGCTGGCTGGGTATTCATAAGTCTTTGAGAAAAACCCAATGGTTTTTTCAAAAACTTATGTATACCCCATTGCTGTACAGTTGGTGAGCCTGTCGGTGAACAAATATATAGCTTTGTTATTATCTCCAGAAAATATACAGATTTCATGAATAAAAGTTATAGAGTGTATGCTATCCTTTTTATTTATGACATTTGTCTATATCGCACGCACAAATATATTACATAAAATCTTAGGCCACTGTTTAATTATAACACTTTACTATTACACATTGTCCAGCCCGCCTCTTCTGATGCCTCATCTGTCTTACCTCTGGCTTGAAATGTATTTGGAATTTTAAGTTACCTGCAAAAGAAAAGACACATTTTATAGTTATTTGAAATGTGATACATTCTACTTTAATCCTTATAGCTTTAAGTTCTCAAAAAAATCGTTAGTGAATTCCGCCGGTAGAAGCACAAAATCTTCAAATTATGACAAAATGTTTATTTGTAATTTCAAATTCATACAAAAATATCTAATAGACAAGAAGGAGAAGAAAATATTTTTTTTGCATAACGTGAAAATTGAAGACCCTATCGCCATCTTTACATTCACGACATAACTCGTATGTTAATTGTTCTTCTTCTTTACAACCTATCTAGATTCCACTGCTGAACATTGACCTCTATGTTCTCTATGTTCTGTATAATATTAGTATGTTCATTGAAGCATAATAAATAAAATTTTTCATAATTAATAACTCAATGCCATGAACATTACTTTGGATTTTACTTTAAATATTTACATTAGCATGTCGGTAACGCGATCCCAAAGTTCCTACGCATCCCGCCTAAAGAATCGAGCATCACGCCTAAAGAAGTTTTCACTTTAAAAACTTACGAAATAGTGGAAGTAACAAAAATGTTATACTGTAAGGAAACAAATAAAGAAAGTTTCATTAGGGCGGAGCTAAACTTGGAAATTGCTAGGTTCAAGTTTCCGGAATGTAACTATAACTCACATAAAGACAACAATGCCTTACCGCAGTACCGAAATCCATTATATCAATAACTAACGAGGTTGTGGCGCTTTTGAGATATTGCTCAAGTTACGAGTGAGATCCAACACAAGACCTGTTTACAAATCACAAATCTTTGGCGATTACTCAAGCATTAATCAATGTATGTTATTGATAAAGGTATCTACAATACGATAAAGGGATCTATGATAAAGGTACAACTTATCGACTATCGATAGAAAACTTCAAGGACAAAAAAAAATTATCGGTGAATGGTGGGTCGTCAGGATTTAATTGTCTAGACCTCTGTTTAACCCAGTATCAGGACTAGTGTGGAGATATTTATTTAAACCTCAAGACAACCTCGCTAATAGAAAAGAGTACTTTTCTTTAGATATTTCTTAAGGCAGATATTTGTTGGCATATATTGACGACTGGACACTACAAACGTACAACATTGTCTACATGATAAAAAAAATGTTTTCACGAAATTTCGAATACTGGAGTTTACAGGAGTCTATACAATAAATAATTTCTACTTACCTTAAAAAATAATATAAAATGATATAAATCGTATATAAGTTTTGATAATATTCATCGGTACAAGCCTTCGGCCTGGGAATCAAAGTCGAGTCTCGATAATTCTAACATGTATGTTTATAATTATGTTAGTATATTGTAACGTTCTTGAACACTAAGACGGCGATATGCTCACCACCTGTCCCGTTGACCGAAATAGCGATAAAAGCGGGGTTAAAAGTACTTAACTCTCTTGGGCTCTGTCTATCACAGTATTGGGAATATGTGGGGAGATATTATTACTTTTATTTTTATAAACGTTTTGCGCATCGTTGTACCGACAATATTTATGAGTCTTAATATTACCGAGATTCTTTTTATAATTACTAAGAACAAACAAACTCAAAAAGTCATGCCTCATGAATTTTTTATGATACAAACAACTTCTGCCTGATGAGAATTGAATAAAATAGTTTGGAGGTGCGTGCTGGCCTTTATAAATTATTCTACTTTTATTTCATCGTCATTGAGAAAGGAAAATAAGTTTCCGAAACTTTTGTTTGTTATGGAAAATGTCAAAAAAATTGTTATCACACACTACAATGATAATAAAAAAATATCTTTACGCCATTCCTAAATGGGGTAGACAGAGGTCAAGACAATTAAGTCCCTTCGACCCAACTTCCATCGAAGACATTTTTTTGGGCAACGTCTCTGGTGGTGAGCCGATCGTCGTTTTTATGTTACCAACGATATTGAAACCTGCCATATCGCGAATCCCTTGGTTAACTTAAAAATAAATATTGCCCTTACGTAACATAACGAAGTACAACATAAAGCGGCTGTACAACAGCTATAATTTGACCAACGGAATCTAAGTTCCTGTAACACATTTCCTTCGGTTCGAAATTAATCAAGCGTTGCGTGAGTCGCGTTAACAAAAATCACGCGATTTTCGATTTACCAACCTTATTACCCTTTAGTTTTTGGAATCGAAATAGGTAGTTAATGAAGCGGACTTCAGTTGTTTCATTTATTATGCTTCAGTGACCTGTACCAGAGTTTTGAAATGAAATTTGTTATATGTATAAAATATAAGAAGGCTCAGGCGTTAAATGGCTATTGAAGTGGCGGAAAGACTTTAAAAGTCACACCACCTGTCACGTTTCATCAAAAAATATCTTTGGTATAACGTGAGCCGAAAGTACTTAGTTTTCTAGACCTTTATCTAATCCAGTTCTGGGAATGTCTTGAAGATATGTATAATACATAGTGTTTTAATAAAATATAATGTAAGAAACATATTATGTCATAAAATTAGAAGAAACAATCGAAAAAGTAATTAAATAATTTAATTTTAAATATAATTAATATTATCATATATTTTCTGTTATATTTATTTATTCTTTTATTTATTTATTTATACTTTATTGTTAACACCTAATTTAAAAAAATAAAAAAAATCGCCCTTAATTCCTTATGGCATTCCCCAACAGTCAACTTTAAACGATGAAGAGATATTATGTGGCAGGTGCAAAAACAAAATAAATATCAATAAGTAAATAAATATAAATATCTTCACACAATTCCCTACACAGGGGTAGACAGAGGTCTAGTCTAGACAGTTAAGTCCCTTTGACCCACCTTCGACCGAAAGATATTTTCGGGACAACGTGACAGGTAGTGAGCCCATCGCCGTCTTTATGTCCAAGCCAACGATATAAGTCGTACATAAGTTTTTGAAAAACACCTTGGTCCGAGACTGCCACCCTGGGGATCGAACTCGGGTCCCTCGACTCGAAATTCCGATAACCCAACCACTTGGCTATCGTGAATTAAAATGATACCCCATTTTGTGTGTACATACTTATTAAGTTTAAATTTAGATGACATACTATATAGACATACGATGCTAAAATTAGACATAAATATATACACATATATATACAAATACATAAACATACATAGATATAGATAAATACCTACATACACTCTAAATTATTTTATTGGCTAAAAAGTATGTGAAAATATTGTAAGTAATCAAATAAATAAACGTTAAGAACGCTTTATTTAGCTTCGGTGAAAGATGGGACGAAAGAATTTAACTATAGACCTCTGTCCATCCCTGTTCTGAGAAAATGTGTAAAGAAAAATAAGAAATTAAATATTTCCTAAACCCTAAAGCTCAGTTCTTATAATAAGTTAGAGCGTGTATTAATTTTTTAATAATAAAAAGTGGACAAGAACAAACATTAATAAGATTCAGTTTAAGTTTATTGGTTACTGCAAAAAAAAAAAACAAATTCGCAGTTTTTCGCACTGGAAATACTGCTCGGTTTTTGCGACGTAAACAGTTCAACAAAATAAAAAACAACGACGTCGCTCTGTCAAAGCCAACCTACACGTATTCAGCTAAAGCGCGTGCCTTTTTATTGTAAAATTCACATATAAACTTAATTAACTTTAGTTGTTGTAATAAGTTTGAAAGACGATCTTATCACTAAAATGGATAAAGGCGTACTTCGATGGTATGGCCACGTTGAGTTAATGAAGAAAATATAAAGTGCGAAAGATGCTATAAGAATTTTATTTACTTTTTAAAGATAATTATTATGACTTTGACAGTTACTTCAACACGTGCGAAACCGCGAATAAAACCTAGTTTTAAAAAGATGTAAAAAAATAGTAGCAATTATAGCAAGTATAGTAATTACAGGACAGATGATTAAGTCCTTTCAATTCTCCTTTCACCGAAAAGAATCAACGTGCAATCAACGTGCCCGTCTCCGTCTTTTATGTCCAAACCAACGACATAAATAGTACATAAGTTTTTGACAAACCTAATTGATACGAGCCAATCACCTGGGAATCGAACTCGGCTATCGTGACTGTATGAATAAATCTTGAAAATGCAATAGCACCAGAATGCCATTATTACACTTATTTGATATTCATTTGAAATTATGGACATTGTATTAATTTTAACTGTTCATTTTAAACTGTTGTTGTTTATATCTGTATATAACTATAAATTTAGATAAGTTTTGGATGCCTCATCCGGCAAACATGTGAAGCTATTTAAAAATTCTACCAACTCTAATATGTACCATGTTAGCGAATAAACATGTTAATTATTAAACATATCCACGATAGCCGAGTGGTTGGGTGATCAGAATTGGAGTCAAAAGACCTGAGTTCGATCCCTAGGTGACACGCTCGTACTAAGGGTTTTATTTTCAAAAACTTATGTAGGCTTTGTATCGTTGGCTTGGACATAATGTGGCAACGGGTTCATCACCTGTCCACTGTCCATCACGTTATTCCAAAAATATGGTGGGAGACAATCGAAACGACGTTATTGTCTGAACCTCTACCCCAGTATTGCTAAAAGCGTGAAGTAATTAATATAGTTAAGTATAAATATAGTCCCACATCACGAAATCCAATCAAATGCTTTAGCAACTAAAGCCATACCGAAGTCGCATATCAGATAAGGGTGGCTGTGCAGCGAGTGTAAAAGCGTTCTTTGCCGATTTTAATGAGTTCCGGAATATCCGCTTCCCGGAGTGGGTTCGGGGATTATTACTAAATACGAGTTGGTGTTTGTTTTAATGAAAGCGTCCCTTTATATGTAGTATCAACTTGCTACTGAAAAATAATGTATATTTCCACTTGACGTAGTAATTTTCTTCAGCTTAATGTTGTACACTTTCGATGAAAATTGTATGCAAGTGAAAGGCTTTAGAAGTTGAATATCAATACAAAAAATTGCAGCCGATAAACATGTTCTTGGGTGATCGGAATTCGAGTCAAAATACCTGAGTTCGATCCCTAGGTGACACGCTCGTACTAAGGGTTTTATTTTCAAAAACTTATGTAGGCTTTGTATCGTTGGCTTGGACATGAAGACATGGACAGGCAATGTTCTCACCGTGTCATACACGGTTGAAATTTTAAATCTATCTTTCTTTTTTTATGCAATTTTGGCATCAGCGCCACCTATTGGAATTATAATTTATAAATTCAAGTTTATAATTATTTAATTTAAAAATCAGTTGGCGTTTTCTTAATAAAATTTTAAACATTTTTTCTCTTTAATATAATAACAAAAATTTCAGCATAACTTATATGTTTTAAAAATTGCATAACAAATATTATAGAACCTGATGGTGATGGTGAAATTAAGGTAAATGGTAATATTAATGCCATATTAAGGTTGGATACTCCTGTATAAATGTATATAGTTATCTCTTTCTTTAGCTGATAGGTGGGATGTCTGTATTCTTCTACAGGTTTTTGTCACTAACACTGTGTTATTTCCATCTCTTCCTAATCTCTATCGAGATAACTCGTAACGTATAATGCAAACAGATGTTCTTACGTATTTCACGTGAGCTGCATTTCGGGTGTTCAAGATTCACAATAAATTATGCAAATTCGATTGAATTTGTACGCTAATGCCGGAGATGCTTTATAAGGGTTTATGGGTTCGACTAAGTAATTACATTTACTAAGGTCTCCGATGAATTTCAAGTAGATGATGCTGTGCTACATACAGTAGCGCTAATGCAAATAAAGAATCTGAGAAACATTTGAATACATCTTTACTGATTTTCATAGACTATGAAAAATAGTCAAAATCTGTCACAGCTGTAAACATTAATAAATAAAAATATAATATCTTCACGCCATTTCCGATACAGGGGTAGGCAGAGTTAGAACATTTATTGTTATGTCCACATCAAATTCGGGTGCACGAGCTTTAACATACTTACATATGACGATGCGATAGCCCAGTTGTAAGTGAATGACAGGTTACGATTAAATTGCGGGTTTGAATTCCGCTGTGGGCAAACATTTGTATCACTAATATGAATGTTTATGCTAGAACCATGGATATAAAAAACAAGTTTATATATGAATATGTATCTGTGTAAATATGTATAGATCGCTTGGATACTAGGACGGTGATGGGCTCACCACTTATCACGTTGTCACATATGCTTGAACCTCTACCTACTCCAGTATAGGGCAATTGCGTGAAGATATTAAAATATTATGTTTTCAACTTACGAGATCGATCTGATAAAACAGTGACTTAATTAAGTCGGTAGTGGATACATTTCGTCAAGTAGGATAGGCGTAAGAAAATCTCTCGTCCCTTGAGGATCGTTAAAGTCCACTTAGGGAACGCCAGAAAAACGTTAAGGGCTCCGACACATGGTTAATCTATCTTTAATTTATTAAGCACAGTTTACTTAATGTAATAACGAATTGTAACCGCTACTTTGTCAGTAATAAATAAATAAATACTTAAATAAACACAATTTTTCTAGAATGCTTTTTTTTCATTATTTTTACACATTAACCCGACCGGGATTCTGGATCTCTGACTCAGAACTGAGAGCTGGCGTCACCATGGAAACCGGTGTTTACGCCACTCGTACACGGCGATCGATTATTCTTCTTTTTTTACAGCATAGACTGTTCACTATTGAACATAGTCTTCTGCATCCTGCATCCTTCGGATCCCATCAAAGTTTTGCTGGTTGTCACTCCATCTTGTGGGGATCGTCATACACTGCGTTTGCTTTAACAAGGTAGCCACTTGAAAAGTTTTTATCCCCGAGGCTATCATTCCGTATAGCTTTTTGTGGGGTCCATTACCACTTCAGTGCGCTGATCTTTACGGCGATGCGATGTCAGTTACCTTGGTTCTACTACGGATGTCTTTATTGCAGATTCTATTACACAGTGAAACACCAGCTCTTTATATTATGACTTTGTTACTTTTTGACTATACCAATTAAATTTAAGACAGTCAGAAAGGAGAGATTAGGGTAACCGAATCCCCCGACAGATGAACTAGTAGACGTGCCTGTGTTCCAGAGGGTCAAGCTAACAGGAAGAAGAGGAGGATCTCATCGAGGAGGACCTGCCTGGGCAAGTGCAGGTGGAGTCGCTGCTGTATGTAAAGGCGTTGCCTTATGACTGCCAATACGCATTCATGACGGAATTCCATGGAAAGTAATTCAGTGCGAACCCGAAATCAATTATCTTTGCTTTGAATAGGTGATTATATCCAAAAGTACGTATAAATTCTCACGTATAAAGAAACAAACTGTGATCGCCAGTCCGTTTGCAAAGCATGGCGATTATGGAAAATAATGCACAGGGGATAGGCATGTCTTGTACTGGATTTAAATAGATCGTTGAGGAAATAAGTTGTTATATCGCATAGATAGATTTATTTCTTTCGCCAAGACTTGAAGACATTTGCTATAAAATTAGAAGAAATCAACCGTGAAACCGAACAAATGAATTACTACCTCTGCGGACGGGGTCCTATTTCCGGAAGAGAGTGTAGACAGGACCAGGGTACGGGGAACAATTACATTGGGTCGAAGGATTAGATTAATCAAGCAAAAACGTCTTTTAACGGTCCGTAAGACAAAACCCCTAAAGGATTAAATTCGCTGAACCGTTTTATTGTTTTCGCAATATCTTTCAACGTCTCTGTTAAGCCTCCACGTCATGCAGGAAGTGGGTAGTATTAACGTCATTAATATAAACCATTTATATCTTAACAATGTCTTCTTCTAAATAATAACCGAAATAATTAATTAGTCTACGAAATCCCTTACGTGCCTTGGTAGCTATAGGTTGTGTTTATTCTCAGAAGGTAGCTCATAACAATGAGTTTTTTCGAAACTTATGGACACTTATCGACGACAGTCTGCCCCTGCCATGTAATCCCAGAATATTCTGGTAAGATAATATTATCTGTAATAAATATTGCCCAGGCTATAAGTCTGGATGAAACTTGCTTATGGTAGAGGTACTCAATGGTACTCCCCATGCGCGGAAATTATATTCATAATAAGACATCTATGGCTTTGCTTCAAGTCTGGTAAACTGTTTTAAAGAAAGGTTTCTGAGTGACAACCTTGTATTGAAAAACGAAGAGTAGCAAATAACAAATCGTCAAGATACTGTGACGATCTACAGAATGTTGTGAAGAGTGGATAGATGCAGGTGGCTTTGAACGGTTCTTTGCGTTGAACTTCAGAGGATGAGAAGGATATGTTGAACTCGATGGAAAATGAAGTAAACCGGTGACGGTCAGTCGGTCACTGTCGTTTTTATTTTCGTGGAGCCTATGAGCTGGTGAAAACCGGTGTGTGTGCCATTCCTTCACGGAGGTCTTCGAGTGAATACGTTAAGTAAATTTGTTTAACAATTTATTATATAATTTTCCCGCTCGCTCTATGTTATAAAAACATATTATTAGTTTACAAGATCATTAAAGTTCACGCGAACGAAGTCGTGACCATATTTTAAATACACTTATTTTCTTAAGGTCATAAGAAAAACTAAATACAATTTAATAATAGGTATTTTCGAAGGTTCAAATCCTTACATATTTTATTATAGTAGATCCGACATCATCATAAATTTCAATAATATCTGAGGTTAATGTCAAAGATTGAGATTTTCGAACGCGATAAAAAAATCTGATAGCCAATCAAGGCTCGGATTACGTCTCGTTGTCTCGCCAAGTACGAAATAACATTGCTTGGAAATTGCTTTGGGGGTGTAAAGAAATTTTCTGATGGAACTTGGGCTAAGTTTGTTAGTTTGCGGGCTCACGGCGTTTTCTAAGGATACTTAAAGGATCTGAGAGGGCTCTTTAAACAAATATTGTAGATTGTAGATGATATCGCGTTTGCGTCAAAGGAAAATATTCTTTTTATTTTTTGTTTTACTCTGTGAACCGGTACATTGAAGGTATTTAAAGATTATAATAAAATAGGATATCTAGATTAAATTCTAGATGCTTAAGAAATAGAAAAACATTTTTATAAGTTGAGCTGCCTTTTGTAAATATACACAAAAAAGTAAAGAATATCTTTTAAATTAAATATTTTAATAATTACTACTTACTTATTTTGTTACGGTAGCCGAGTGGTTTTTGGTCGGAATTTCGTGTCAAGGGACCCGAGTTCGATCCCCAGGTGGCAGGCTAGTACCAATGGGATTTTCAAAAACTTATGTACAAATTATATCGCTGGCTTGGATATAAAGACGGCGACGGGCTCACCACCTGTTATGTTGTCCCGAAAATATCTTCGGTGGAAGGTGGGTTGAAGGGACTCAATTGTCTAGACTAGACCTCTGACTACCCCTGTATTGGCAAATGCGTAAAGATATTTTTATATATATGTTTGTACTTAAAGCTTGGAAAAAAAAATTTAAAATCGGTTTATATTTGACGAAGTAAAGACATTTTTTTACAATGTTTAATGCATTATACAAATAAAACTGTACAACTGAATACAACCTATACAATCGGAGAACGTATCGTTCTCCGATTGTATTGGTTGTTTCATCAAAGGTATTAAATCGGTGGACGTTTGCACTCTCCTGTAACTCGTACTGCTTGTATGTTCTAAAAGAAAACTTTTATTTTCCTAATTATTAATATAATTTTAAACAAGCATAGCTGGGCTTATTTTATCAAATTTTGGATTTCCGATCTCGGTCATAGACCGCAGTTAGTAATAGATGTTTTTCTCGGAATAACACTTGAAGCGAGACTTCAATGGGGCCCCCATATATCCCAACTTGCGAGTAGGTTAAGCTCTGCAGCTTATGCTGTAAAAAAAATAAGGATGTTTACTGATGTACAAACGGCTAGACTTGTTTATTTTAGTTACTTCGATAGCATAATGTCATATGGTATTCTGCTATGGGGTCATGCAGCTGATGTAGAAATAGTATTTGTTTTACAAAAGAGGGCCATACGAACTGTATTTTTGTGTCTTTAAATTTCTCTCTAATAGTTGCTCGGGAATTTAGACAATTAAATTCCCGAGCAACCCTTAGAGAGAAATTTAAAAAATTAATATTTTAACACTGGCCTCTCAATATATATATATATGAAAATTTAATGTATGTGCATAAAAAGATTAATACTTTTAGCAAGACTTCTGATGTACATAATGTAACTACTAGGAACAAACACAAGCTTGTAACACCGGTTACTAGACTCCATAGAGTAAGTAACTCGTTCATAGGGCGGTGTATACGCTTCTACAACAAAGTCCCGGTAAATATGCCAAGCCTGTCTATTAACAGGTTTAAGAAATTTATTAAAGAAAAGCTTAGGAAGGGTTATTATAATATTAATGAATATATTAATGACAGTAACCACTGGGAATAAGGTGATCGCTTCCAAGCTATTACTAGACAGTATCACATTATATTTGTATAATGCATTATATTATTAAAAATATTGACCAAAAAAGAGGATACCTACTGAGTTTCTTTCGCCTGTTTCTTCTCCGTTAGAGGAACCTCATTACGAAACGGTAATAGATTAAAAATGACGATCGATAAACTAACGTATGTTCTTTTGACGATGAATAAATGATTTGATTTGATTTGAATACAGACAGAGAATCAATCTTATACCATCGTGTATATCATTTCATATATTGCATAAGAATAACTTACTGCTCTTCATTTAGAGATTTTAAATACGTTAATATTTTCACTTTAACAGTAAGCTTATCTTCTTCATTTTTTTCTTTACATTCTTTCAATTCTAGGAAGTCATGATAGCCGAATGGTTGGGTGATCTGAATTCTAGACAATAGACCGGCTCGTATAAATCGGTTTTTTCAGGAACTATATTTACGCATTATATCGTAAGATTGGACATTAAGACAGCGACGGGCACACCACCTGTCACGTTGTCCTAAAAATGTCTTCGGTGGAAAGTGGGTCGAAATGACTTAATTATATAAACCTCTGTCTATGCCTGTATTATTTTTTACAGTCGATCAAACGTTCACTGCTGTACAAAAGCTTCTCGCAAATATTACTACAAATAACGAGTTCGGAGCCACCAGCCTCCTTTGTATTTATGCAACATTGTGCAGGTCATCGTATGCAACATTGTGCAGGTCATTCTCTCCATCTTATTGGGGGTCGTTCTACACTGCCCTTAAATAAGTCTCTCGTTAAGATTAAAATCTGAACCTTCACTTTTGATAGTGAAACAAGTGAACATAACAAATTTAATATGTTTAACGAGATCTTAGTAAATTATTCATAGAACAATTCACTTAATTAATTTACTTTCGGCAGACTTCGTGTATATTCGGTGTACTTCGACTCAGCGAAGCGTTAGATTGCTTCATATTGGAGGCTGTTATCTTGGCGTTGTTACAAAATTAACATGAAATTGTATTGTTTTGTTAAACCAATTCTCCTTTATTATAACCTTCTTTACTTTTATATTCTCCAAGTAGTTACTTAAAGTTTCGTTTTCTTTCAGTACCGGCATGAATATTAAAAAGGTGCTGAAATTTAAAAATATGTCTGATTGTTCACTTTCAATTTTAATTGTTTATTAGTTTAACTCTTACCTAAATGAATTGAGGAAATTATTTTGCTAATTGTGAAGTATTTTTGTCGTTTATTCAGAGAATCAGTTTCGCGGTGTAAGATATCTTGCCCTAAAGTCTATTAAATACATCAAAAAAGGCCTTCTCTCAGCAGTGAAGATTTTCAAGCTTATGTTTGACTAGCATATATATCATTTATCTATATATATAATATATTTTCACGCAATTCCCAATACAGGGGTACACAGAGGTCAAGTCTAGACAATTTAGTCCCTTTGAACCACCTTCCACCGAAGATATTTTTCGGGACAACGAGACAGGTGGTGAGCCCGTCGCCGTCTTTATATCCAAGCCAACGATGAAATTCGTACATAAGTTTTTGAAAAACTCATTGGTACAGCCACCTGGGGATCGAACTCGGGTCTCTCGACTCGCAATTCCGACCACCCAACAGATAAATATGATTTGTTTATCTATATATCCATATGCAGAAAGTCAAGATAGCCGAGTGGTTGGGTGGTTGGAATTGCGAGTCGAGAGATCCGAGTTCGATCCCCAGGTGGCAGGCTAGTACCAATGGGATTTTCAAAAACTTATGTACAAATTATATCGCTGGCTTGGATATAAAGACGGCGACGGGCACACCACCTGTCACGTTGTCCCGAAAATATCTTCGGTGGAAAGTGGGTCGAAATGACTTAATTATATAAACCTCTGTCTATGCCTGTATTATTTTTACAGTCGATCAAACGTTCACTGCTGTACAAAAGCTTCTCGCAAATATTACTACAAATAACGAGTTCGGAGCCACCAGCCTCCTTTGTATTTATGCAACATTGTGCAGGTCATCGTATGCAACATTGTGCAGGTCATTCTCTCCATCTTATTGGGGGTCGTTCTACACTGCCCTTAAATAAGTCTCTCGTTAAGATTAAAATCTGAACCTTCACTTTTGATAGTGAAACAAGTGAACATAACAAATTTAATATGTTTAACGAGATCTTAGTAAATTATTCATAGAACAATTCACTTAATTAATTTACTTTCGGCAGACTTCGTGTATATTCGGTGTACTTCGACTCAACAGCGAAGCGTTAGATTGCTTCATATTGGAGGCTGTTATCTTGGCGTTGTTACAAAATTAACATGAAATTGTATTGTTTTGTTAAACCAATTCTCCTTTATTATAACCTTCTTTACTTTTATATTCTCCAAGTAGTTACTTAAAGTTTCGTTTTCTTTCAGTACCGGCATGAATATTAAAAAGGTGCTGAAATTTAAAAATATGTCTGATTGTTCACTTTCAATTTTAATTGTTTATTAGTTTAACTCTTACCTAAATGAATTTTGCTAATTGTGAAGTATTTTTGTCGTTTATTCAGAGAATCAGTTTCGCGGTGTAAGATATCTTGCCCTAAAGTCTATTAAATACATCAAAAAAGGCCTTCTCTCAGCAGTGAAGATTTTCAAGCTTATGTTTGACTAGCATATATATCATTTATCTATATATATAATATATTTTCACGCAATTCCCAATACAGGGGTGCACACAGTTCTAGACAGTTTAGACCCACCTTCCACTGGACAACATGACAGGTGGTGAGCCCGTCGCCTTCTCAATGTCCAAGCCAACGATATAATTCGTATACTAGTAATTGAAAACCCCATTGGTACTAGCGTGCCACCTGAAAGATCGAACTCAGGTCTCTCGACTCGCAATTCCGACCACCCAACAGATAAATATGATTTGTTTATCTATATATCCATATGCAGAAAGTCAAGATAGCCGAGTGGTTGGGTGGTTGGAATTGCGAGTCGAGAGATCCGAGTTCGATCCCCAGGTGACAGGCTCATACCAATGGGTTTTTCAAAAACTTATGTACAATTATACCGTTGGCTTGGACATAAAGACGGTGACGGGCTCACCTCCTGTCACGTTGTCCCGAAAATATCTTCGGTGGAAGGTGGGTCAAAGGGACTTAACTGTCTAGACTCCACCCTCTCTACCCCTGTATTGGGAATTGCATGAAGATATTTATTATTTATTTATAAAGCGTTATACCATTGATTGATATATGGTCAACTACCAAAAGTAAATACAAATATTAATGATGATTAATATCTGCTGCCTTAATTTTCGCTAGTTTGTTATTTAATTTCTTAAACATAAGAAAAAAACCAGTAATAAAAATAACACTCGGTATATAATATCGAGTTAACAGAATTGTGGTAAGACATACAGAAAACAATAAAACGGCTGAGCGGTTTTAATCCTTAAGGGGTTCCTGCCTTACGGAGCGTTAAAGAACGTTTTTGCTTGATCAAACTAACCTCTCGTTCGATTTTTACCTTCATTTCTTACAAAAATAGAACACTTTTTATTGATATTGTACCAAAATTTTATAGCAATATATATACTCAAGACTAAGAATTTACAAAATTTTATAACGATTCCATCCAGCATGTATATTGATAGATAGAAAGAAAGAGAGAGATAAATTCTATATTTCACACTAAGTTAAAAAATATAACATTTATTTAGATACACAAACTTCTGGTAGTTTAGCACGCAGAATGGCAATCGAATTACCCGACACCACGCACCTTAGACGCTGCTACCCATCACGGATCTGTCAAATTTTGGTTTGGTGTTTTTCGAGATGGAGAAACCGCCATATTTTTAGTAGCATTTATTCCCCAGGCTTCCTCAGGCTATAACCGCCGCCGCCGTTTCTTACAACATCCGTAGGAAGAAAGGGGGTGGCATATTCTTTTTCAAAGTTTTTCATAATGAGTAGTTAAAGCACTAGTGTTATGAAATCTAAAGCCAACGAAGGAACCACAAATAACCGCAGACAATGAAGGATAAGTGGTCACCCGGGAATCGAAACTGGGACTTGTGAATGCGATACCATGAAAACCAAAACCATAAGTAACCGCGAAATTAATCGTGGGAAGGAAGCTATTACATAACAAAACAGTCGTACCCTTCAACCCTAGCATCTTACATATTATTAAATTGTAATATTCATATCTGTATTGTGAAGACATTTTAGTGAAACCAAGTGGAATATGTTACTAGGAGGTGTATGAGCACAAAACAATGATTTCTACAATGATAAATATCTTTACACCCTTCCCAATACAGGGGTGCACACAGTTCTAGACAGTTTAGACCCACCTTCCACTGGACAACATGACAGGTGGTGAGCCCGTCGCCTTCTCAATGTCCAAGCCAACGATATAATTCGTATACTAGTAATTGAAAACCCCATTGGTACTAGCGTGCCACCTGAAAGATCGAACTCGGGTCTCTTGACTTTAAATTCTGACCCTATCGTGACTCTAACTATAATTTCTAGAATCATGTATTTAGATACAGTTCAATTAGCATTCATAGGTTAAATCCATAATTAATTTACGTCCATCAGGCCCGGGCTTCTTCGACCCAGCGACGCGTCCAATTGCTTTAATTCAGACGTTGTTATTTTGTCTGGGTTATGACAGTAATATAAAATTGTATAATATAAAATATAAAATAAATTCATCGTATATTACTCGTTCATAATTTAACTTCCTATTGGTGAAGGAATTTTTAAAATCTGTTTAATATTTTAGGCGTGAAAACGCAACAAACAAACTCACTTTCAGCTTTATAATATTATATTATTAATATCAAAAAAGTCACGATAGCCGAGTTGTTGGGTGGTCGGAATTTCGAGTCGAGAGACCCGAGTTCGATCACCAGGTGGCAGTACCAATGAGTTTTTCAAAAACTTATGTACGAATTTCATCGTTGGCTTGGACATAAAGGCGGCGACGGGCTCACCACCTGTCACGTTGTCCCGAAAATATCTTCGGTGGAAGGTGGGTCAAAGGGACTTAATTGTCTAGACTTGACCTCTGTCTACCCCTGTATTGGGAATTGCGTGAAGATATTTTTTTTTAAATATAATAATAATATTTTTAAACATTATTATATTATCTATTATCGAATAATATCTGTGTCATATTTTAAATATATTACAAAACAATAATAATATATTTATTTAATAATCATAATGATTATTAATAAATATGCAATAATTTACCAATACATAAGGTACATAAGAACAGCATCTAAGGTGCAAGGTGGACATCTGGCTTACGTGCTAATCTGGTGCTACGGCCGTTAATCCGCTTGCAAGACATGGCAGTTGTGGCAAACCGTCCGGTACTTGAGAGGCCTACAACTTGCCTGGCCTACACTGGGATTTTACGAGTCATTATTAGGACAATGATAGATTTCATTGTAACCTGCCACACAGACAATTTTGTGGCGGAATCTATGTTCCCACATTAGAAGCTCTATGAGCACAAAACAATGATTTCTACAATGATAAATATCTTTACACCCTTCCCAATACAGGGGTGCACACAGTTCTAGACAGTTTAGACCCACCTTCCACTGGACAACATGACAGGTGGTGAGCCCGTCGCCTTCTCAATGTCCAAGCCAACGATATAATTCGTATACTAGTAATTGAAAACCCCATTGGTACTAGCGTGCCACCTGAAAGATCGAACTCGGGTCTCTTGACTTTAAATTCTGACCCTATCGTGACTCTAACTATAATTTCTAGAATCATGTATTTAGATACAGTTCAATTAGCATTCATAGGTTAAATCCATAATTAATTTACGTCCATCAGGCCCGGGCTTCTTCGACCCAGCGACGCGTCCAATTGCTTTAATTCAGACGTTGTTATTTTGTCTGGGTTATGACAGTAATATAAAATTGTATAATATAAAATATAAAATAAATTCATCGTATATTACTCGTTCATAATTTAACTTCCTATTGGTGAAGGAATTTTTAAAATCTGTTTAATATTTTAGGCGTGAAAACGCAACAAACAAACTCACTTTCAGCTTTATAATATTATATTATTAATATCAAAAAAGTCACGATAGCCGAGTTGTTGGGTGGTCGGAATTTCGAGTCGAGAGACCCGAGTTCGATCACCAGGTGGCAGTACCAATGAGTTTTTCAAAAACTTATGTACGAATTTCATCGTTGGCTTGGACATAAAGGCGGCGACGGGCTCACCACCTGTCACGTTGTCCCGAAAATATCTTCGGTGGAAGGTGGGTCAAAGGGACTTAATTGTCTAGACTTGACCTCTGTCTACCCCTGTATTGGGAATTGCGTGAAGATATTTTTTTTTTAAATATAATAATAATATTTTTAAACATTATTATATTATCTATTATCGAATAATATCTGTGTCATATTTTAAATATATTACAAAACAATAATAATATATTTATTTAATAATCATAATGATTATTAATAAATATGCAATAATTTACCAATACATAAGGTACATAAGAACAGCATCTAAGGTGCAAGGTGGACATCTGGCTTACGTGCTAATCTGGTGCTACGGCCGTTAATCCGCTTGCAAGACATGGCAGTTGTGGCAAACCGTCCGGTACTTGAGAGGCCTACAACTTGCCTGGCCTACACTGGGATTTTACGAGTCATTATTAGGACAATGATAGATTTCATTGTAACCTGCCACACAGACAATTTTGTGGCGGAATCTATGTTCCCACATTAGAAGCTCTATGACGGTGGACAATTTAAGAGACACAACAAAATATATGCTATTCAAGTTCTTTCGACTCGAAGCAATATATAAAAGTTCCCGATAGCTCACTGATGGTGATGTCTTCGCAGGTTTTTCTCTTTTCTTCTTTCAGGTTCAACTCGTTTTTTGTTTTTCTAAGTTTCCCGACGTAGTGAAGCTAACTTTAACAATAGGACGTTTAAAACGTCAGTACCAAGTATTCACGGATACTGTAAAGCACTCGAAACCTCGGGAAGTTTTATTCATTTTACATTATTAAACGAAATAATTAGAGATATAAAAAATAATAAAAATATTGGAATTCGAATACTAGGTCTCCAACTCTTGTTATAGAAGCAGAAACCACGAAAATACCACAAACACCCGAACCCGAGATAATTTAAAAATTTTTTTCTACATCGCTCCGTCCCAGAAACGAACCTGGTACCTCAGCACTGGCGACATCACGAAAACTGTATCCAACACTCATTCACGGAGGTCGTCGTATTTTAATGAACAACTTTAGTACCCAATATTTTAGCTACGAACAATGAAAAAGCAACGCTGAATAATTGCATCATATTTTTGCAACAGTCACAAACTCGGGCGTAGACAAAGCTATTTCCTTAGAATAAAAAGCTCTCTTCTCATAAAGATGAGAATAAAAATGTTATAAAAGTACGGACGAAGGACGACTCGAGACGTTTGAACATTAAGACTTTTTTTTCGACGCTGAGTTCATGAGTAAGTGGTAACACTACGGAATCAGGAAGGGAGAGATCACAGTAAAATTTACGATTCGAAATAAACTTCCGCTTGTTTATATCTTTACTTCGGGTTTATGTTACCTTAGTTAAAGTCATGTTCAGGATAGAGCAAGGTAGGAAATAATGCGTTTTGTGATATAAAAATTATGTTTAATTAACCTTTGACGACCTCCGCGAGCTGGTGGTGTACATATAGGTTTTCAATTTATAATAGTTTTTAGATTAATGGTATTTTACTATTTCTGTCATTTTACTAGCAATGTTTTGTTACTACTTTAAACTACTAATGTAAATTAATTAATTCATTTATTACTAGCAATATCAAATATTGCTATTTTACTGATATTTTACAAGCAATGTCAAATACCGTTACTAGTACTCGTGTTATAGTAGTAGTATTGTAAAAGAGTCACGACAGACGTGTGGTAGTCTGAATACGAGTCAAGAGACCCGAGTTCGAACCCCAGGTAGCAGGCTCGTACCAATAGGTTTTTTCAAAAACTTATGTACGAATTATGTATTTATATATTACCTTAATGAATTTCTGCAAAGTAACGCCTGAGTCAATTAACTATGTTAAATAGAAATGTGTCATGCAGAATAACTAAAGTATTGTCAGGGCCCTTAAACAAGTACACGTAAGGATATGCAAAGGAAAAAGTATCATATCTCATAACTTAGCGTCTTTTCACCCTCTCACTTATTGGTTGGGTGACTTATTCAAACATTTTCCCTTCATACCCCTATCGTGTCATAAAACTTCTTATGTTCTGAGTAAAATGATTACAACGTAGCAATGTGGGACAGCTTAAGCCCTTTAAAAACGCAAAGGATGACCTCAAATACAAACATTAGGGTAGGCTACTACCTCGATAAACATTACCCAGCGATATTATAATAGGAGCTTTCATTCTATTTATGAACGTTACCTTTGTGTAAAACCATTTGTTCGGTTAGATCTTAATTGGGTTAGGTTGCCGACCACGACGTAATTAAGATAAGGTGATATAAAAACTTCAGTTGTAGTGACGATGAACTTAAAAAATATCATTAAAATGTCAATAGAAAATATCATTACGTCATTGCCATTACAGGGGTAAACTGAGGTCTAGATAATTAAATCTCTTCTAATTAAGTCCTTTTGACCCAGCTTATAATGAATATATTTTATGACAACGTGACTGGTGATGAGCCCTTTGTCTTCATGATGTCTAAACCAACGATATAAATAACAATTTTGTATAACATTGATAAAAAACACTTTTGTACAAACCTGCTACCTGGGGATCAAACTCGGGTCTCATGAACCGAATTCAGATCATTCAACCATTCTGATATTGTGACTTCCTTCTATCGGTTATGGGGATATTTTAAACATCGAATTAAACTTAAAAGTGTTGCCTAGACGTGTGTGTATGTAGAAAATTATAAATTTGAAAGAAGCGAAAAAAGAATGCAAGAATCGTGACTCTAGGCAATCTGTTCTCTCTAGCTACCCCGTCAGAGGCTAAACGTTAAGATATAATAACAATAAAAATAGACTACACTAAAAATGCTACCGTCCAACAAATACAAACCTACTTGTAGAGCCTCATAAAATAGATATTCCATGTTCGATTCAATAATATATTTTTGTAGGGTTTCCGTAAAATATATCGTTCGGCTCACATGTAAAGGTGATTCAAGTTTCATCATATAAAGACATTCCTTTGGCTTTGTCACAAGACGAGCGCCATGCAAGTATTGCATCGGAGAATTTGCAATTTAGCCCACATAACTCCTTTAACGTCGTCCTTTCTATTTAGAATTGGCTTCTTATTAAATTCTTCCGATGTTCTGCGAAATGATGCATTGATAATACTCAATTGAACACGAGATATTCTTTCTCATTTCGCTTAAATAATTGCATTTGAAGAAACGGTTCGTTGGTTACTTTACTTCGACCACGTAGTACCGCCAATTACTACCTTAATTTAATTTTTTTGTTTCGTTTGTCGTTATTTAATATTTGTTGTAGAATAAAGCATATTTCTATAACTCATTCATTGATACATAGATAGGGACAACATCACATACATTTGTCTGAGCCCAGAAACATTAATCTAATTAATATCTAATAAATAACACAATCTATCTATCTAATGACAATCTATTTATCAAATAACACAGGTGCTAAAATACTGGTGCAACAAACGACCCGAACTCGGGTCTTTTGTCTCGAAATTTCGACCAACCACTCAACTATCGACTGTGGTCACTAAAGCCATATATTACACGTTATTGTATTTTAAAAGACCTCAAAGCTGTACTGTGTAAAGTAAATTTGCCGCAGGCGCCTAGTACAATTTTAACGCGGGGCGGTTCCCGCTCCGTGAGATATAATAGCGAATTTTGCCCGCTTCGCGTTCGTGCAGACAACGGAACTGAATTAAGTTATAAGCGGAAAGCGTGTTATCTGTATATTACAAGCGCGATTATAAAATTGCAGTCCAATAGTCCAGTATATAAGTCACGATAGCCTAATGGTTGGGTGGTCGGAATTTCGTGTCAAGAGACCCGAGTTCGATCCCCAAGTGGCAGGCTCGTACCAATGGGTTTTTCAAAAACTTATGTACGAATTAAATCGTTGGCTTGGACATAAAGATTGCGACGGGCTCAGCACTTGTCACGTTGTCCCGAAAATATCTTCGGTGGAAAGTGGGTCAAAGGGACTCATTTATTTATGTATTTATTTATTTATTTATTTATGATAGTCTATTATGCAACTTTATTATTTTCTAGTGGATAGTGGCACAGCCGTCGAAGGTAGAGTTGTGGGTTCGAATCGCACTAAAAGAAAACATTTGCCAGATAAAAGTGGATGGTTGTAATCCTGTCGTGAATGTTAATATGTATATTAGCATTATTATTATGTATATTATTAATAGTATATTGTGTCGTTGGCTAGGGTACTAAGACGATGATAAGCTCACCACCTGTCATATTGTCCCAAATGAGCTTCGGAGAAAAGTGATTGGGAAGGACTTCATCTGCACGAATTTTGTCAATACTGAGGTAGGAAGAACACTAGAAAATTCAGTCAAAACGCACCTTTCACTGAAGCCTATTTGATTTATTTAATGAAATTTAATGACTGTCAGACTTGTAGTGAAGCATTGGATATCATTTTCACTCTTCTCTAGTCAAACTCAAATGTAATTTGTTATTATTCATTCCTATTTTTGTTATAGTTTTGATCAAATTACTCTTTAAAGAACTCAGTTGATGTCGTTATAATGTCAATGTATCACTCAAATGTTTGCTTCACGCAATATTCCAACCTATAACCCTTGTCTTGGAAGCCAGGGTTGTTATCGACTAGGCTATCAGGTCAACATTGTTATATTAGAAATCGCTTTCGCTTCTAACATAATACTGTTATACAAAACGGTGCCTGGAACTTGTGTAATTTATTCATAGTCGAGTAATGACACTCGATTACTTTAGCGCTAACCCTTTACAATGAAGCTCGGCTTCAAAAGTTTTTTTCTCTCATATAAAATGCAAGGCAAATGACTTCGTTAAAGATCCGCTGCGAAATGTCGTTTTAAAAGAAATTATTTTGTTTAAAAAATATGTGTATCTTACGCCATTCCCAACACAGGAATAGACAGGAATAGACAATTAAGTCCTTTCGAACCACCGAAGACATTTTTGGGACAGCTTGAAAGGTGGTGAGCCTTTATGTCCAAGCCAAAGATATAAATCCTTACATAACTTTTAGAAAAACTCATTGCCTTGGGGATCGACATCGGGTCACCAAACCACTCGGCTATCGCGTCGTTTTAAAAATATAGAATGTATAATTTGGTTTATTTTGTATTGTTATTTAAATTAGTTAAAAAACAGAAATTACATTTAAAGGTAGAAATAATTTTATTCAACCAGGTCATAACTTAAGATGTTGCACAACAAGAAAATTAAAAGAAAAAAGAAATATAATTGAAGATTTAAAGAAGTGTAATTACACAGACTTTCTCTTAATAAAAATTATACTTAATGTTTGTTTTATTTAATATAGTGCTGTTTTAATACGATGTATTGTTTAAGTAATTGAGTGTACAACGATTAATATAAACAAATATGTTTTCCTCATACATGAAGATAAATACCAGGCCGCCAAATTACTAGAGTCAATACTATTAGTTATAATTTTTTAGGTACTGGTACGAAGAATTGATTATTTGAAAAAAAAATCAATATCCAATATTGGGAATCAATACTGTTTTGGACAGAGGTCTAGACAATTAAGTCCGTTCGACCTATCCTTCGCCGCAGGAATTCCAAGACAACGGAACAGGTGGTAAGCCTGTCCCCGTCTTTTATAAAACGTACATAGGTTATGAAATGGTACGAGCTATCCACCTGAGGTTCGAACTCGGCTCTATAGACTTGAGTTACGATCACCCAACTACTCGGTTATCTTGATTATAAATGTATATTTTTTATGTAACATGTAAAAAGGTTGTTTTGCTTTTAATAAATCAGTAAATAATCCAAATAAGTACTGTCCATAATAATTAGTACATTCACTGTACACAATTACACTGTAAACTATTGTGAGATTATTATTTAAAAATATATTCTACGTAAATATATTTTGTGACTACTTTCGAGAATTAATGAGGAACCGGGGAGCTATTGAAAATAAAACAACAACGGCCTCTGCTGTCGACGACAGAGTTTATTATAAAGGACGCTGATTTCAAATATGAAAAAAAAAATCTATGAGACGCAATTTGAACTTAGTAAAGTTTCTGATAATAATAGAGAACGAAATTCTTTTATAATATTACGTTTTATTAAACTATAGGCTAGTAGGCAGTGGCGAAGTAAATATTGGCGGATTCGAATCCCGCTGGGCGTAAACATTTGCATAATGAATATGAATATCTGTAAAAGTGGCATGGGTATTTAAATTATAAGTTTTTTTAAATATTTATGCAAATAAAGTAAATAAATAATTTCACGCAATTCCCAATACAGAAGTAGACAGAGGACTAGTCTAGACAATTAAGTCCCTTCGATCCACCTTCCACCGAAGATATTATTGAGACAACGTGACGACGTCTTTATGTCCAAGCTAACGATATAATTTGTAAATAAGTTTTTGAAAAACCCATTGGCACGAGCCTGCCACCTAGGGATCGAACTGGGTCCCTTGATTCGAAATTCCGACTACCCAACCACTCAGCTATCATGACTCTTTAAATATATATCTAAATAAGTATTATGTACCGTAGGCTTGGACAATAAGTCGGCGATTGGCTCACCACGAGAATAAAAAATCTTTTATTGAAGGGTAAAATGCTAAGTACTTTTATATGAGTAATGAGCAGAATATATGAAGCTTCTATTCAGCACCATTTCTTCCTGTGGAAGTCGTAAGACCCGACTAAATATATCTCGAAAAATCGATGAAAACGATAATGGCTACCAGATTAAAATTAAGCAAACCGTGGATAGGCAGGAGAGACTAAGGTGCGAGCCGATCCGTTTGATAAGTGAGATAAACGGGGCAAACACAAACAGGTACAGAAGAAGCCGACGTCCTACAGTAGACTTTTGAATGCCATTTAGAAGTATTGTTCAAGGAAAAAATATCTTCACGCCATTCCCAATAGGGGAAGACAAGATCTAAATAATTAAGTCCTTTCGACCTACCTTAAACCGAAGAGATTTTTAATTTTTTTAGGACAACGTGACAGGTGGTGTGCTTGCCTTTATGTCCAAGCCAACGATATAAATCGTACATAAGTTTTTGGAAAAACCCATTGGAATGAGCATTGGCCTTGGGGATCAAACTCGGGTCTCGGGTCTTGAATTCCGATCACTTGGTTGGGTGGCCTTGGTTATTTTTGACGATGGCAGCTATATTCCGGTACCCCTCGGATGGTAGGAGATGGTATATTCTTACGCCCATAGCACAAATCGGTTCGTGACTTTGTTTTAATATACAAGAATGTACAGTATACCGGTCTACAATAGTCCTTAAGGCGATGACGAGCTCGCCACCTGCCACGGTGTCCCAAAAATATCTTCAGAGGAATGTGGGTCGAAACGACTTAATTGCCTAGACCTCCGTTTATCCCTGTTTTGGGAATGAACGTGGAGATATTTATATGTACAGTACAGCTGGACATAAGCTCCTCTGGTTGGAGGGTTTGCCATAATTGCCACGCTCGGCAAACGGATTGGCGATCGCAGTATCAGACACCTTAGTCGCTGCTGCCCGTCACCGGTATGCGGTAGTACTGTATTTTTTTTCGAGATGGTTATCCCGCCATCTTTCGGTATCCAATATTGCCAAGGCTTTCCTCTTAGTCGCCTCTTACGACACCCACGAAAACGAAAGTGTATAGCATATTCTCCATACAGACAGAGTCAGGCTCGCCATATGTCACGTTGTCCCAAAAAATGTTTTTGGTGTAAGGCGGGATTATTAATTATCTACGCCAGTATTAGGAATGGTGTAAAGATTCATTTTACTACGATGAATCGTTTTAAAATCATCTTCAAAACAATAAATTAAGATAATGTTGCCTCGACTTCTGTTTTTACATATAAGACTCTTTAACAACCCATTATTTATATATTTTGCATAAATTTATTTCTATTTCGTTCCACCTGCGTCTGTTCTTGTTTACATTAAAAACATGTTTGACATTTATACTAGTACGATCACAAAATATTCTCAAACTTTATCAAATGAAACTCGAACTCAATAACCTGTAATTAAGAAATACATTAAAGTAAAGGTTAAATATCATATTTGTACATTATTCTCATAATTTTAATGACCTGATACTCTAGTTGGTAGTGCCCCTGCTTTCGAAGCTAAGGATTGGGAGTTTGAATCCCGCTAGGGTTTTGCCCCCATTTGTGTGATGAATATGAATGTTTTTGTTCATGAATATATGAACATATGGTAGTATGAACTCACAGTCTGTCTATAAGTCATGATGGTCATGATGGTCATGTCTACCCCAGTATTTGGATTGGCGTGAAGATATTTATTAATATGTAAATATACATGTATGTAAGTATTGTTAACAAGTAACCTACTTTCAGTTTGTATCGTTGGCTTGAACTTCGTCGACTAAAACCACGTTGTCCTAAATGAGCTCCGGAGAAGTTTGGTTCGCAATAACTTACTTGTTTATAAAGAAAGGAAGAAAACAAGAAAAAACAATTCATTGAACCATTATAAAGAGACAACACACAAAAGAACAAACAGCAATAAAACAAAATATGGAAAAAAGTATAAGCTTGATACGAAAAATATAAGTCTATAAATATATATTCTAGGCTATATAGACTATATAGTCTAAGCCTCTGTATTGGAGATTACAGCAAAGCAGAGTACAGTTGAAAATTTTATAGATATAAAACCAATAACCCTTTTTAAGTTTCCGTTCGTCCAAATAAAAAAGAACCTTTATAGAATGACTCGTCTGTCCGTAGGCCTCAGTAATTTCTTGGAATGTGTAAGACCGAGTTGACATAGTAGTGAGATAGATAGGTAATTTTTTTTGGAATATGTCATTACATTAAAAGTTTGATAATTCTTTAAGAGTTTCTTTTTTACAATCTTTGTGGAATACAATTGGTGGTCATGTCGATTTAAAGCGATTTCTTCCTAACAAACCTGCTTTAAAAGGAATACTCATTTCAGTCACACTGGATAGGCGCAAGTTTCAACTGCGAACAACTTAAGTTCTCAAACAACTGACGAACAAATTAAGTTGTACTAACACATCAATTTCTGTGACCCAAACGATGAGTTGTGGTTATTTTGAGTAAATATATTAAAATATAATATTCCACCTCTTATCTTAGAGATTGAGAAAAAAACAGAAGTTAATATTATACTTATCTATATTTCACACACAGTTCCTGACGGGGTAGCCAGGGAAAACAGATCGCCAAGGGTAACGATCCTTACATACCTCTTCCGCTTCTTTCAAATTCATAATTGTTTTAAAACATATACGTAGGTATCCGAGTACTCTTGACCCTAGCCTCTTCGACCATTTTTTAACAATAATAGTAACAGTAATAATTTATTACATAAAACATGGTATATACAGATATTACATTACAATTGAGAGTAAGCATGTTTTGCTAAACATATTAATAGCATTACAATAAAAGTCACGACAGCCGAGTGGTTGGGTGGTCGGAATTTCGAGTCAAGAGACCCGAGTTCGATCCCCGAGTGGCTGGCTCGAGACCCGAGTTCAATCCCCGAGTGGCTGGCTCGTACCAATTGGTTTTTCAAAAACTTAAGTACGAATATCGTTGGCTTGGACATAAAGGCGGCGACGGGCTCACCACCTGTCACGTTGTCCCGAAAATATCTTCGGTGGAAGGAGGGTCGAATGGACATCATTGTCTAAACTAGACCTCTGTCTACCCCTGTAAAATTAAACGATTTAAATGAACCAGGAATTTTATTGCATTTATACACATAGCTAAACAGTTTACTTATAGATTGCGGTTAATGTGATAAGAAATCTATGATCTTAGAATAAGTTAGTAAATCTCTTAATATTGTGATAACAGTACAGAACCCACTTCACAGGTGTTCAAAAAATTGGTTCGAATATGAAAAAAAAGCCAACACAGAGGTAGACAGAGGTCTAGACAATTAAGTCATTCGACCCACCTTCCACTTTTTTGGGACACCGTGTCACATGGAGTTTCCATAGCCGTCTTCATATCCAAGCCAACGCCATAAATCATACATAAGTTTTGAAATACCCATTGGTACGAGCCTGCCACCTGGGATCGAACTTGGGTCTCTTGACTCGAACGAAATGAAATTACGAAATTCCGACCACCCAGACACTAGGTTATTGTAACGTTTTGCGTAATACGAGTATATTTCTTCTGTGACAGGAAATCGATAACAGAAGGGGGATAGTTTAAAAAAACAATAGTTAACATTAGAAAACTGTATAACAAAAAAAAATTACAAATATTTTTAACTTTGTGTTTCTAAATATATTATAATATTCTTAACTTTATAAAAATAAAATTATGTGCACCACTGTACAAGTTTCTCATACGATTTTATTAATATTTCATGAATATATTAAATAAGTCCAACAAAAAAAGATTTATAGCATCTTCGCATTATACCAATTCATAATACTTATCTACAAATAGAATACAAATTATTTATTAAAAGTCATATTGGATACCACATCACACATGTGTAATATTGCCTTAATTTTTTTTGTGAGTGTGTGTGACTTCCGTGGACGAGTGGCGTACGCACTGGTTTCCATTGTGTCGCCATCTCAGAGGTCCCGGATTCGATTCCCGGTTGGGTCAATGTACCTTCGTTGTTTCTGATTCCATAATATAAGTGATGTTGTCCGAGTTCATAAGATCGAACTCGGTTCTCTTGAATCGAACTCCGATCACCTAACCACTGGGCTACCTTGACTTTATAAATTACTTAATTGTCATAAAATTAATTGAAATATTATTATATGTACGCTACTAGATATGTACGCTTTTTGTCTGCTTTTATCAAATCGATTTATTAATTTACATAATTAGACAACACTAATTAAAACGTTTAAAATAAATGGAAACAGCCTTGACATAACAACCAGTTGTACTACTTTAGTTTTAATATTCAAACTATAGATTTATTTGTAACAAATTTGTCATTTTCCAAATAGTTTGATAAGGAGTAAATAACAGGGTATTATAATTACTTACTATACATTTTGTAATGGTTTGATAATACATAATAAAGTTTTAATTATCAAATTTCTGACAATTATCTAAAGCAATTATAATTCTATCAAATATTTTATATGCTTTGTACATGTTTAAAAAGGACTTACTAACTCTTTAATTAAATTATATAAATGGTAAAAAACTACTAATTAGCCCCTTGATAGTTGTGTTACCATTCTTCGAAGCGCCAATAGATGTTGTAATGTCAAAATAAAAATAAAATTATGTGCACCACTGTACAAGTTTCTCATATGATTTTATTAATATTTCATGAATATATTAAATAAGTCCAACAAAAAGATTTATAGCATCTTCGCATTATACCAATTCATAATACTTATCTACAAATAGAATACAAATTATTTATTAAAAGTCATATTGGATACCACATCACACATGCGTAATATTGCCTTAATTTTTTTGTGAGTGTGTGTGACTTCCGTGGACGAGTGGCGTACGCACTGGGTTCCATTGTGTCGCCATCTCAGAGGTCCCGGATTCGATTCCCAGTTGAGTCAATGTACCTTCGTTGTTTCTGATTCCATAATATAAGTGATGTTGTCCGAGTTCATAAGATCTAACTCGGTTCTCTTGAATCGAACTCCGATCACCTAACCACTGGGCTACCTTGACTTTATAAAAATAAAAAAATGTCTTCACGCAATTCCCAATACAGGGGTAGAGAGGTCTAGGCCCTTTCACCCACCTTTCAAGATATTTTCAGGACAACGTGAAGGGTGATGAGCACGTCGCGGTCTTTATGTCCAAGCCAACTATGTAATTAGTACATAAGTTTTTGAAATACCCATTGGTACGAGCCTGCCACCTGGGATCGAACTTGGGTCTCTTGACTCGAACGAAATGAAATTACGAAATTCCGACCACCCAGACACTAGGTTATTGTAACGTTTTGCGTAATACGAGTATATTTCTTCTGTGACAGGAAATCGATAACAGAAGGGGGATAGTTTAAAAAAACAATAGTTAACATTAGAAAACTGTATAACAAAAAAAAATTACAAATATTTTTAACTTTGTGTTTCTAAATATATTATAATATTCTTAACTTTATAAAAATAAAATTATGTGCACCACTGTACAAGTTTCTCATACGATTTTATTAATATTTCATGAATATATTAAATAAGTCCAACAAAAAAAGATTTATAGCATCTTCGCATTATACCAATTCATAATACTTATCTACAAATAGAATACAAATTATTTATTAAAAGTCATATTGGATACCACATCACACATGTGTAATATTGCCTTAATTTTTTTTGTGAGTGTGTGTGACTTCCGTGGACGAGTGGCGTACGCACTGGTTTCCATTGTGTCGCCATCTCAGAGGTCCCGGATTCGATTCCCGGTTGGGTCAATGTACCTTCGTTGTTTCTGATTCCATAATATAAGTGATGTTGTCCGAGTTCATAAGATCGAACTCGGTTCTCTTGAATCGAACTCCGATCACCTAACCACTGGGCTACCTTGACTTTATAAATTACTTAATTGTCATAAAATTAATTGAAATATTATTATATGTACGCTACTAGATATGTACGCTTTTTGTCTGCTTTTATCAAATCGATTTATTAATTTACATAATTAGACAACACTAATTAAAACGTTTAAAATAAATGGAAACAGCCTTGACATAACAACCAGTTGTACTACTTTAGTTTTAATATTCAAACTATAGATTTATTTGTAACAAATTTGTCATTTTCCAAATAGTTTGATAAGGAGTAAATAACAGGGTATTATAATTACTTACTATACATTTTGTAATGGTTTGATAATACATAATAAAGTTTTAATTATCAAATTTCTGACAATTATCTAAAGCAATTATAATTCTATCAAATATTTTATATGCTTCGTACATGTTTAAAAAGAATATTTATATTATTATATATAATTTGATTAGAAAACAATTATTTATATACGTACTTCAATAGATAAGCTGTCACAAAATGTTTTAATCAAAACTGAGACTTTTTATGGTAATTAGCCGAGTGGTTGGGTGGTCGGAATTTCGAGTCGAGAGACCCGAGTTCCGATCCCCAGGGGGCAGGCTCGTACCAATGGGTTTTTCAAAAAACTCATGTAAGAATTATATCGTTGGCTTGGACATAAAGACGGCGTCGGGCTCACCACCTGTCACGTTGTCCCGAAAATATCTTCGGTGGAAGGTGGGTCGAAGGGACTTAATTGTCTAGACTAGACCTCTGTCTACCCCGGTATTGGGAATTGCGTGAAGATATTTTTTTTATGGTAAGTGTTCTCGTAAACATTTTATCCGTTAATTAATCATAGATATTACCTTAACCCACTTCCTTAGCGTTGTGTACCTCAACTGAGTTTCTGCTTAGTAAGAAATTCACGCAGTTAGAACTTGAATGGGATAGGACTAGCATGAGTTTAGTAAAGTCCAGGACTTTTCGTTCCAATTTCTTATATCATATTTAAAAGAAAAATATCTTCACGCCATTCCCTGTACTGGAGTGGAAAGAAGTTCAGACAATTAAAGTCTTTTGGATCCTTTTTTCATCGAAGAAATTTTTGGGACAATGTGACTGGTGGTGTGCCAATCGCCGTTTTGTACAAGCCAAAGATAAAAATCGTAAAGGTTTTGAAAAAACTCATTGATACGTCTACCAAACGGGCAATTCCGATTATCAAACCACTGTTTTTTTTTTTATTTAGAGGTTTTAAAAACAAAAACAATAAGTTATTATTATAATAACATTAAGATTATTCGTGTTTTTGTGTTGTTAATTTGTAAACGCAATATGTCTATGGTTATCAGTCTAAGTCAAGTACACGTCACTGTGAAAGTTATCTACGTTCATTCTCTCACTTTTAAACGGTCGTCTTAGTAGATTCGAGTGTGCTGTCATAATCATATTAGGAGTATATCCTTGCGCTCAATGTGCTCGCACGTACAGCGCAAAAATCAGTTACGTCAGTCACCTACGAGCACGCGACCGATGGCCGCAATAGTCATAGGGCCAAAGTCGCTAAAAAAACGCCTGTACCACTACCAACTAGACTATCAATAAAGTTGTATAATAGACTATCATAAGTAAATAAATAAATGAGTCCCTTTGACCCACTTTCCACCGAAGATATTTTTTATGGTAAGTGTTCTCGTAAACATTTTATCCGTTAATTAATCATAGATATTACCTTAACCCACTTCCTTAGCGTTGTGTACCTCAACTGAGTTTCTGCTTAGTAAGAAATTCACGCAGTTAGAACTTGAATGGGATAGGACTAGCATGAGTTTAGTAAAGTCCAGGACTTTTCGTTCCAATTTCTTATATCATATTTAAAAGAAAAATATCTTCACGCCATTCCCTGTACTGGAGTGGAAAGAAGTTCAGACAATTAAAGTCTTTTGGATCCTTTTTTTCATCGAAGAAATTTTTGGGACAATGTGACTGGTGGTGTGCCAATCGCCGTTTTGTACAAGCCAAAGATAAAAATCGTAAAGGTTTTGAAAAAAACTCATTGATACGTCTACCAAAAGGGCAATTCCGATTATCAAACCACTGTTTTTTTTTTTATTTAGAGGTTTTAAAACAAAAACAATAAGTTATTATTATAATAACATTAAGATTATTCGTGTTTTGTGTTGTTAATTTGTAAACGCAATATGTCTATGGTTATCAGTCAAGTCAAGTACACGTCACTGTGAAAGTTATCTACGTTCATTCTCTCACTTTTAAACGGTCGTCTTAGTAGATTCGAGTGTGCTGTCATAATCATATTAGGAGTATATCCTTGCGCTCAATGTGCTCGCACGTACAGCGCAAAATCAGTTACGTCAGTCACCTACGAGCACGCGACCGATGCCCGCAATAGTCATAGGTCCAAAGTCGCTAAAAACGCCTGTACCACTACCAACTAGACTATCAATAAAGTTGTATAATAGACTATCATAAGTAAATAAATAAACGAGTCCCTTTGACCCACTTTCCACCGAAGATATTTTTGGGACAACGTGACTGACGGTGAGCCTGTCGCCGTCTTTATGTCTAAGCCAACGATATCATTCGTACATAGGTTTTTGAAAAACTCATAGGTACGAGCCTGCCACTTGGGGATCGAACTCGGGTCTCACGACTCGCAATTCCGACCACCGAACCACTCGGTAATCGTGACTTATTTATTCATTATATTCATTGAGGATTTGTTCAATAATAATATTTAAACAAAACACACAACCAATAACTAAAGAAATGACATTTAATTTTTGAAATGACGAAATATATATCTAAAGCTGTAGTTTCGACAGGAAATTCACACCCTAATTGAAAAAAATTATATTTTCCGAACTCGTAACGCGTGCGTGCTCAATTTATGAAATTCGACATAATTTTAGTCGAATAGAAAAAATTAAAAATCAGTCCGTCCGACAATGTCCAGAAATCATGTATTTCCTATTTAGACTCGAATTATGACGCATTGCGGTTGTGAACCCGGGAGTTTTTAGCTTTACAGCTGTTTATAGTTTGAAAGCTTATAACCATATTACACACAATTTATGAACGTACTTAATGTTACGCGAAGCCTCGTTAGACTCGGCTGCCTTATTCAACATATTTACTAGCACTATTGTCAGTGGAAACACTTACTTGCGAAAGAGCAGCGGTGTCGCAGTATAGTGCGTAGTAAATGTCAAAGTGTGCGCAGTATAGTATGTAGATATAAGGGAATTGAAAGAGTTTTAATTAGCTCTCATGATAATTACATTATGACGACCTCCATGGTTTTCAAGGTGTCGTCAGCTCTGGGGCCCTGCGTTCGATGCCCGGTGTGGACAATGTGGAAAATATAAAAATTTTATTTTTATAAAGTTAAGAATATTATAATATATTTAGAAACACAAAGTTAAAAATAGAAATAAAATGAATAAGCAGTGCAGTTGAATAAAGAGAGCGTTCTTATAAAATGTGGCAAAAACAGAAATATTTACATAAACACACGTACGATAAATTACATACATATATAAACGTTCAATGCATACATAAATACTCATACGATATACATGTATATATAGAATATTTATATTATTATTATAATAACATTAAGATTATTCGTGTTTTGTGTTGTTAATTTGTAAACGCAATATGTCTATGGTCTATGTTATCAGTCTAAGTCAAGTACACGTCACTGTGAAAGTTATCTACGTTCATTCTCTCACTTTTAAACGGTCGTCTTAGTAGATTCGAGTGTGCTGTCATAATCATATTAGGAGTATATCCTTGCGCTCAATGTGCTCGCACGTACAGCGCAAAAATCAGTTACGTCAGTCACCTACGAGCACGCGACCGATGGCCGCAATAGTCATAGGGCCAAAGTCGCTAAAAAAACGTCTGTGCTACTACCAAATAGACTATCAATAAAGTTGTATAATAGACTATCATAAGTAAATAAATAAACGAGTCCCTTTGACCCACTTTTCACCGAAAATATTTTTGGGACAACGTGACAGACGGTGAGCCTGTCGCCGTCTTTATGTCTAAGCCAACGATATCATTCGTACATAGGTTTTTGAAAAACTCATAGGTACGAGCCTGCCACTTGGGGATCGAACTCGGGTCTCACGACTCGCAATTCCGACCACCGAACCACTCGGTAATCGTGACTTATTTATTCATTATATTCATTGAGGATTTGTTCAATAATAATATTTAAACAAAACACACAACCAATAACTAAAGAAATGACATTTAATTTTTGAAATGACGAAATATATATCTAAAGCTGTAGTTTCGACAGGAAATTCACACCCTAATTGAAAAAAATTATATTTTCCGAACTCGTAACGCGTGCGTGCTCAATTTATGAAATTCGACATAATTTTAGTCGAATAGAAAAAATTAAAAATCAGTCCGTCCGACAATGTCCAGAAATCATGTATTTCCTATTTAGACTCGAATTATGACGCATTGCGGTTGTGAACCCGGGAGTTTTTAGCTTTACAGCTGTTTATAGTTTGAAAGCTTATAACCATATTACACACAATTTATGAACGTACTTAATGTTACGCGAAGCCTCGTTAGACTCGGCTGCCTTATTCAACATATTTACTAGCACTATTGTCAGTGGAAACACTTACTTGCGAAAGAGCAGCGGTGTCGCAGTATAGTGCGTAGTAAATGTCAAAGTGTGCGCAGTATAGTATGTAGATATAAGGGGAATTGAAAGAGTTTTTACTAGCTCTCATGATAATTACATTATGACGACCTCCATGGTTTTCAAGGTTTCGCCAGTTCTGAAGTCCCAGGTTCGATTCCCGGTCGGGTCAATGCAGAAAACACTTTTTCTACATTTCTCGGGTCTGGGTGTAGTTTCTTTGTTTCCGATTCTATTAAAAGTGCTTAAGCTGCTTACTTTAAGACCAGATCAATATTTGTGACGTTATTGAGACTATGTTATAATACATTTGCTCTTACGACACTTTGCCATCTCTCCATCGCTGGAGGCGTAAATGAATACTTTGAATATCACAAACATCCCAAAAAATACCACACTAAAATAATCAGACCTCCGATGGGCATCAGCGTCTAGGATGGAAGTTGTCTTGTACTGCGCTCGCCAATTCGCTTGCCTAGCGAGGCGATTATGGCTATCCTCTTTTTCATGTCCACACAGTGCATTTGTGTTGTCATGTCACAACACTGCATGTCATGTCATGCAGTGCATTTGTGTTGTAGTGTACCACAACACTCGAACCGATGTTTGGATGAGTTTTGATGCACAAAATGGTGGTTTTCTGCATTAAACCGATAATCCAACCCGGGACCGCAACTAGCGATACTACAAAAACCGGTATGTGTGCTACACGTCCACGGACTTCGTAAATTCATTATCAGTGTTTCATCGACGAATCAAACATACATTTCTTCGTCCGATTAAGAAATGATTCGATTTGATTTATATTATTATTATATAATTGCGTTATTCACGCTTGAAGAATTTATTATACGGAACGAAATAAAGAAGCCTACGCCCTTGCCTCAATTTGAATCGGAAAATATGGGTCGCGCGTGATAAGTTCCATTTTATTACGCTTCGAACCCGTAACCTCCTGTCGGTCAGTCGTAAAACCGAACAATAGCGACACAGTTCGTCGTGTGTGATCCCATATCTTTTTATATCGATAAGCGGACCTCTACCTTTGTTGGTTATAGTTTAAATATTATAATGTTGAGATAAGGCGTACGCCTTTGAGATTGTATTTTGATTGCTTGGGCGTTTAAAGAGTGCAGACGCCTGTAAACATAATAAAAGGGTAATTTAAATTTAAATGGCCGATTATTTTTTTTAATAAACACCGTTTTTGAATACCGGAGATTTTATCAATTAAAGTATTATTTATCTAGATTCGATTTAGAGATGGAGTCCGATCTCAAAAATTTATGTGGAAAAACCATAGTAATGAAGAAGTATATAATGTAACATTAAGCAAAGACGAATAGGGTTGGTACATTGTTCAAAAAGGTTTCGAAAACTTGCAGAAGTAGTTCAATAAAATGTATAGTTTTTATTGAATTTTAAAGCATGCCAATCAATCTTGCTTATTACATTAAAGAGATACATTAAAAACAATATCTTTAATTAAATTAAATCCAATTTAACTAAGATTTTACGAAAATTTACCTTCTGAGCCTTTTCGTGTAATACCCTGCCTAGGAGGCCGGTGAAGGGCAGCAGCGTCTCAGGTGTAAGGTGCCTGATATTGTGTTCGACAATCCGCTTTCCAAGCACAGCAACTATGGAACATCCTTCCGTACGGGAGAGGTCCATGTCCAGCTGTGGACTTTTTCATCTCTCAAAAATATACAGTATGGAGGATTTTTTCTTCAAAGGGTTTACAAAATGTCCGTCATATGCTACCGCGGATTGATTACAATATTCTAATATAAACACACAATAACAATAATCTTAATATTAAATTTTTAAAATGAAATTATAACACAGTTTAAAATGCTGTTTTCTCATTTTAATTACCAATCCCTATTCAAATACGTATCTAATATTTACCACGAAGTCACGATAGCCGAGTGTCTGGGTGGTCGGAATTTCGAGTCGAGAGACACGAGTTCGATACCTACGTACCATTGGTACGAGCTTGCCACCTGGTTTTTCAAAAACTTATGTACAAATTACATCGTTGGCTTGGACATAAAGACAGCGACGGGCTCACCACCTGTCACGTTGTTCCGAAAATATCTTCGGTGGAATGTGGATCGAAGGGTAAGTCCCTTCTATTGTCTAGACTAGACCTCTGTCTACCCCAGTGTTGGGAATTGCGTGAAGATATTTTTTAATATTTACCACCTTTACGTAATGTTCATTAAAATTATCTTCATTGTATATTATTCGATAGAATAGTTGGCAAGATATAAGTGATTTAAATTAAGCGCACCGCGTCAGAAAAGTAAACTGATAAGAGCACGCCGGCTTTTTCGTTTGTAATGGGTAATCTCTTTACGTACTGAAATTTCAAATTAAACAATAGAATCGAAATTAATTTCTTAAGAAATAATGTAACTGTAACGAAATAATATAATAATAATGAAATAGTCTCTGGTAAAAAAATGAAAAATACGCCCCAATGGTCTAAGCCAATTAATTAGTTTAGACTGAAATACATTTAAATCCGACAACCTGTATGGTAGTGACCTTGCCTCTAAGGGTTGCAGATTCGAGTCCCACTAATGGATAATATTACTTTTTAATTCAATACATCGATAGGGACAACATCACACATTGGTCCCAAATTATGTAGATCCTAAATGATGTAGTTAAAGCACTTGAAATGTGGATTCAGAAACAACGGAGGTACCATAATCACCCAGACCAACTTAGCTTGGATACTAAGACGGCGATAGGCTCGCCGCCTGTCACGTTATAAGAAATATGCTTCGGAGGATAGTGGCTTTTAAGACTACATTGTCTAGACCCACTCCAGTAAAGAATTTGCGTGAAGATTGAAGAAAATACATTGCAAAAATTTGATTCCTTTTCCCTTACGAAATTATGATTACACACAAACATACTTAACGGCAACAAGATCTCGTATCTGCTAGGAAGTTTTATATTCCTTGACATTATGGGATTCATAAGCGATCCTTTGCGTGAGTCAAGCATTTGATAGCACGCGTGGATACGAGCATAGATGGAATATGATTACGTTGAAGGTAACAGTTATAAGTAACCAGTCTTTGTTCGCAAATATAAAAATTATTGTTCAGTGATATATGAGATACAGATATGGTAGAACGTCTGGAAAATTAATTCCTTTTTATCCTTCTTTTTAGGACATTTGAAAGTGGTGAACCTATCGCCATTTAGTGTCAACGCCAATGGTACAATATAAATGCATTTATGAATATATATTTATAGACATTAAAGTCCATTAAAATAAAATACATTCATATTTATGAAACCAATGTTTGCCTTTAGCGGGATTCGAACCCGCAACCAACAGCTTCGTAAGCAACGTCACTACCTACCAGACTATCAGATTTAAATATATATATAAAGTGCCAAGAATAATTTAGGATCTTAGTTTTTTTTATGAAATGTAAAATTATTTTTTTTATATTAACAAATATGAGAATATGTTAGGAAATCGCTCAAGCCCTTCTCTGGTGATGCATAAACATATCATGATTATTATTTATATAAAAAAATATAATTTACGATGTAAGATTTAGCAATAATATTTCTCTGAAGTCAAATAAAAAATCCTTCTCGTTTTAAAAAAGATCCGAAGTTGTTAACGTTTGTTTACACAGAGGACAGACCTTTGTAATGACTTGAAACGATTTCTCAGAGAGAAGAAATAAACGAGTAAAAGATTAAAGGTAATATTCACGCTTTAAAAAATCCATTTTGTTAAATAAATACGAAATATTAAAGCGTCGTACCTTGCTCACGATTTACGCGGTCCCCAAATATTTGAGATGCCAGGTACTCCGGGAGCCCTCTCGGTCTTCCCTCAAAAATGTTGTCGAATTACTAAGTCTCCATGCCCGCAATTAAAGCACTCATGCGTAGGATTAAATTCATGGCTCTGTCAACAACGGACTTAAGTAAATATAACGGGGCGAAATTAAATCTTTCGCCGCCTAATATTGATCCGTTTGGGATGAAATTCTTTTGCGACATAATAGAAGACGCGTGGCGAGGTAACATTGCTATGTTCTATCGAGTTTGTGTGGTATTTCCATAAATGATGGAGAAATTATAGTCGATATTAATATAATACATACATACATACATAAAATCCTGTTATAGTCCACCGCAGGACATAAGCCTCTCCCATAAGGAGGACTTACCGTAATCGCCACGCTTGGCAAGCGGATTGGCGATCGCAGTATCAAACACCTTGCATCATAGACGCTGATGCCCATCTTCGGTCTGATTATTTTGGTCTGATATTTTTAGAGATGGTTATCCCGCCATCTATCGGTTGCCATAACTATGTTCAAGGCTGTTTCCCATACTTGCCTCTTACGAAGCTCACGGGAAGAAAGGGAGTGGCAACATTCTTACACAGTTTCCACACGGCTGATTATTAATATCTGGCGACCCCGAAAATTGATTACAACCTCGTATTTCAAAGATTGAAACAAACAAAATGTAATTAATAAGTACGAGTAAGTTATAAATTGTAAATGTGATAGCCGCGTTGCTAGTGATCCTGCATTAAGGGTTACGGGCTATTTGTGTTATGAATGTTTGTACACGAGTTATAATAAAATAAACAGACAGACAGGGAGGTAGACAGAGGTCTTGTCTAGACAAGTAAGTTCCTTCGACCCATCTTCGAGACAACGTGACAGGTGGTAAGCCCGTCGCCGTCTTACTTACGTACTTACTCGAGTTATGAACATGAAACTATATATATATAATTATTTATGTATACGTATGTAGGTATATTGTATCGTTAGCTTGAAGACATGGATAGCGACAGGCACACTACCGTTCACGTAGTTCCAAGTTAGCTTCGGTTAAAAGTGGGTCGAAAGGACTTCGACTGTGTCTACCCTTGGCATGCCGTCTAGCAGTGGGAAATTACGAGAAGATAAAACAAACAAAGATATTATTGCCTATAACCATTCCGTTAAACTTATAAATTCACGCAATATCACACGATATAACATATACGAAGTGTCAAAGCTCCCTGGAAAACCGTAAAAAGCTTTATAAACGAGAATGACAGAACTTTCCTAGAGTAATATTAGATAATATTGCGATAGAATGAATAAAAATACTTATTTAATACTCGCTGTTTACCGGTGGGAGAGGGGGAGGGGAGGGGAGGGGGTGAAGGGAGAAGAGAGATACCGATTTAAGTACACATGTGAACATGTCCGAGGAAAGTTGCACGCTCCCTATGTCCTATTTACAACATTTTACGTGAAAGGCGAATGGATTATTATTTGAGTGGATAAGGAAAACATTTTCTATTTAATAGAATTAAGGAATAGATAAATGCATAAATAGGAACAAAATCATATGCATTGGTCTGATTCCGAAATAAGCAGATAAACCAAGTGCCTTATTGAATCGGAAAGAACGAAGGCACCACAAATACCCGAGACAATGTAGAAATAATTGTTTTTCTACATTGACCCTTCCGGAAAGCGAACCCGAGACCTCTGAGGTAGCGACACCTTGAAAGCCGGAGGTCGTCTAGTTGAATATGAACCTGCCTTCGAAGGTACAGATTCCCGGTAGGCGCAAACATTCATGTGATAAATACCAATCTTTGAGTGGTTGGGTGGTCGGGATTTCGAGTCGAGAGAACCGAGGTGGCAGGCTTGTACCAATTGGTTTTTCAAAAACTTAAGGACGAATTATATCGTTGGCTTGGACATAAAGAAGGCGACGGGTTCACCATCTGTCACGTTGTCCCGAAAATATCTTCGGTAAACGGTGGGTCGAAGGGACTTAATTGTCTAGACTATTTTGTCGTAAACTGCGGCTCCAAAACAGCGATAGTCTCACCACCGGTTACCCTGGCATAATTAAGCTCCGTAAAAATATGGGTTCAGAAGACTAGATTTAGACTGACTACCCCAGTACTGTGAAATGTTTGAAGATAAAAAAAGAGGAAGCAATAACCAAAAGATAGTTTAAAACCCCTTTTTTTCTCATGGGAGTCATGTACTACTCTCGAATGATTAGTGATAGATGGAGCGATAACATCAAAAACAGAACAAAGCGGCGAGGGACCGCAGCGTCTGAGGTGCGTGGTTTTTGGCGATCGCACCTATGTTTGTCAAGGGTGGTGTTCATTTCAATTACAGCCCATAGGAAAGACATATGACCTACCTTTAGATTTTTATGCGCCATTGACACCTTTTTGCACAACGTCAATGTCAACGTTTTTACAAAAACCGAGAGTGGTTGACTGATCCGATTTGAATCTAGAGACCCGATTTCAATCCCCAAGTGATCGGTTCGTACCAATGAGCTATTTCAAAACTTATGTACGTTGAAGGTATATCGTTGGTTTGGACCTAAACGACGGCGACAAGCCCTCCATCTGCCACGTTGTCCCAAAAAATGTCTCCGATGAAAAGTGGAAAGGAAGTAATTGACCTTTGTCTTCCACAGTTTTGGAAATGGCATGGCATGAAGATTTTTTTATAAATAACAAACCGCATTTTTTTTTATTTTTAAAGCATATTTATGCTAAACTTTTATGTGATTAAATTAAAGAAAAAAATTATTTAAAATTTCAAAAGGCAAAAACAAGGTATAAGTAAAGAAAGGAGAATATAGATTTAAAATTTCAACTGATGCGTGTTAGACACGGTGGCTCGGAGTTAAGAGCGTCGCCACGGACCAGCGAAAGTCGCGGGTTCGAATCCCGCCCGTTTCAGTTGAAATTTTAAATACACGTTTTCTCTTTAATTTAATCACACAATAATAAACCATTTAAAAGATATGTTAAAAAGCCTCACCAAACATGAAGTAAAGTTATGAACTTGTTGCCGGTTTGAATTGGATCTTATTCATCAAGCGCTCTCCGCTCATGACTAACGTAAACACGCCGTGAAAGCTAGGATCCAGTAAATTACTTCAAGGGGACTCCGGGATCATAGTTTGCGACTTGCATCGCAATGAAACTCATTTTAATCCGATTGCTTTTATAACAAGTCGCAGCTCATTTACATCGTTGATTAGATTCTTGGGTTGTTATCCAAGTTCTTCATTGCTAAGGTTGGGAGGATTATTGCATTTGTAATGTAATTTTACAGATAGTTATTAGCTGATAGACTCGGACTTTTCTTCACTGGAATTCATTATTACAGAGATGTTTTCATTGAATTACTTTGCACAATTTCGCGTGCAAAAACGTTGGATGTTACCTGACTCGAAGAGAAGAGTAACCCCCCCCCCCCTCCATTTACAGATGTTATACATCTGTATATTGTAAGAATATCTTCACGCCATTCCCAATAAAGTGATAGGCAGAGGTCTATACAATTAAGTCCTTTCGACCGATCTTACACCGAAGACATTTTTTGGGAATACGTGACAAATGGGGAACCCGTCACCGTCTTTTTGTCCTAGCCAACAATGTTAATCGTACATAAGTTTTGAAAACCCATTGGTACGAGCCTTGAGGATCAAACTCGGGTCTCTTGACTCGTACACCCAACCCCTCTGCAATCGTGACTATAGCTCGAATCCCAAAATCGGATTTAAAAATAACACAGTAATTACAAACACTCGGAAATGGTGACACCTTGAAAACCGGTATGCACGCCACACACGACCACAAAATATCTCAAATACCTCTAATATCGAAACATTTATATTGAGAAATACTTTGCATGTGTACATTGTAAACATTTAAATATAAATCCTAAATAATATCCAAAAATATCATGTTTATTACAAATAAAAAAAAATCAACTTCGGTAAATTACAACTGTAATCTGCTAACAATCGTAGTATCGTTTGCCTCGTATGTTAAGCTTTTGATGTATTATTATCTGACAAAATAAAACCATCTACAAAATTTTGGTTCTAGGGTTCCACAAGGTCGATTACGAATATTTTTAAGCATTGCATCTTCATACCACTTAAAGTAGCTAATCTTGATTTCATACATTCTTATATTGGATTACTCTAACGATTAGGACAATATTTTAAATTTAGATTTTGTTTTACATTGTAAGTTAATCAAGATAGCTTTCATATGTAAATTTTACTACTTACATAACTTTCATAAAATAAACATTTATTAATAACATTTTATTGAAACTAATTAAACAAATAAAAAAATACATGCTTTCCTATGTTCCAGTCGTCGTGCATAATATTTGGTTACAATAAATAGCAGAAGAAGATGAAAAACTCAAATAACTATTGGTTTAAAAATTATAAGTTTTAACTTCAGTCACTATGTAGACGTATGTATTCATACCAGACACGATCAGATTACCTAGTGGCCCATGACTCTCAATGTCTTTCAAAGCTAAGGGCATCGGATTCCGCTAGAGGCAAACATTTTTGTGGTGGATCAATGATTGATATGACTGTACTCGAGTCACGGTTACTATATGTATGTATTTTTCTATAAACAGTCCGTTAGCTTTGATATTAAGACGACAAGGCTCGCCACCTATCAAGCGTGTTTACACCAGCATTTGGGAATTGCGTGACGAAATAAAAATTACGTTTTTAATTTACATCTCTATCGGGAGTCCTGTTAGGCATCTTTTTTAATTTAAACTATACCTATACAAATATTGATACAGAACCGTCATTTAATAACTTGATCGTGCTATACGATTTCTTCGGCATACCCACGCGTGACAAATGTCCATAAACCCTTTCATGCTGGTCGAACGTATGAACGACTCGTGTGTAGAGAGCATAATATAAACGGGGCGACGTTCTTGTCAAAATTTCCAAAGACACTGAAATAATTTCGTTCATGTTGTACAATGTTTTTTTTTTACTATCCCTGCTAAGTTGCCAGTCAGGCTTGATTGTCATGCAAAACGAATGTAAGTTATTTTAATTTCGAATGCAGTTTGTTTTTAGAAGCTATGTTTTTTTTAATATAACAACGAAACTTTCAGCATAAAGTAATATCCAAATTTTTCACTGTTCATTCGTAAAGTACTTGAGTACATGTGTGTTAGAAGTGTATCAGTTAGCTATTCAATAAGGAGACTAAGGCTAAGGGCTAATATGCATTTTTAAGCCTTTAAAGGAAGTTTTTAGTAAAATGTATTTAAATAAATACACTATTTATAGGTTGAAGAAAACCCTTTCAGCAGAGGTATATGTACTGCTATGCCCTTTCACAGACCGTTAAGTATGTAAGTAAGTAAAACTTAAATTATCAGTCGCGAAAAATTAAAGGTAACAACATCTTTTTTATATGCACTTTATTTAACTCAATAAAACATCATACAATATAACATACAATCATTCATAAACACATAACAAAAAAAATACTTAATATCGTTGAGAATAAGAATGTATAATAATAGGAATGTCTAGACCTCTGTTTACTCTAGTAAAAAATAAAAAAAAAATATTCAAAGGCAAAGATAGATATTTATTTATTTTTAAAGTCAAACAAAACAAAATTTAGTCAAATGTATGCGAGCCATAGACTAATGCGTTATAAACTCTTCGAATACTTAAAATTCTTTCTATCAGGTAACAATATGTAACCCTCAAGTGTTGTCACATTAAACTACGCCGTAATTCATAATTTACATTATGTAGCTGTCAACAGGCTGTTCTTATGGAATTTATCAGATGTTTACTTTTTGTAATGGACTTTTAATTTCTTAGTGAAAGCGGGAATTTGAACTTGTAATATAATAGTTGTCTTTTTTTAATATTTTAAGGTTAACTTACTTTAACGACGTTAAAATTTATGTTACAGATTTAATTTTGAAGAAATTTTTCTATTTATTCTCATTCCTTTTGACATGCAGTGTTATATGGATCGAATATAGCAGCAGGCATTGTTATTCTCCAGGGCTCATTTTGGAACAAAGTGACAGGCGGTGTGCCTGTCGCCGGCTGTCCTAGGGAATGATTAAATGATACATAAGTTTTATAAAAGTCATTGGTCGAGCCTTCCTCCTGATGATGAAACTCGGGTCTCTTGATTCCAATTCCGATAATCCAACCACACGGCTATCGTAACGTCAATTTTCAGAAATACGCAATGTAAAACTGTTGTACAATTCACGATTATGCGGAATAATAGAGTAGTCAGAGATCTAGACAATTAATTCCTTTCGACGAAATTCCTTTCTATTCACGAAAGCCTATTAGGGGCGTGACAGGTGGTGAGCCCGTATCATATAAGTTAACTTTGAATCTATAGCGAGGAATTTAATTTATTAACTAATAAGAACTACTGAGATACTACAGTTTACTTACTATATACTTATTATACTTAGTTATACTTATATAGTTTACTATAGTATGAATATAGAATTACTAAAGTTTCACCCGTAATTTTGAGCAATTTTTTGACACTGTATTATTATTATATTAAACTTCCCACGGCAAAGCAGTAAAATGACGAATACTTTTGTTGAAAACCTACGTGGAGGAGTGACGTCTACAACGATTTTCATGGTGTCGCCTGCTTTTAAGTCCCAAGTCCGATTCCCGGGCTGGTCAATATAGAAACGCTTTTTCCTCATTTCCTTGGATCTATTTTATATCACAATATTCCTTAGGTGGTCCTTACCTCTGAGCCACGTGGATGACGCTGTGGCTCAGAGGCAAGGGCTTAGCCATGGTATGGTCGGTATGTCCCGAGTTCGGACCCGACCGTGTACGATGATTTTTCAAAGTTCTCTTTAATTTAAAAACAATAAGTTCTGCATGGTATGCCTGCTAATAAAATCATTAAAAACAGTACAATTAAGGTGTAGATGGCGGTGTCGTACTAATTTTCTTATCTGTAGAGATATTGCCATTGGGACAGAAGTTAAGGGCTAGAAGACAAGCGCTAACGCCTGAAGAGACACGCAGAGTAGACAGAGGTCTAGTCTGGACAATTAAGTACCTTCGACCCACCTTCCACCGAAGATATTTTCGGGACAACGTGAAAGGTGGTGAGCCCGTCGCCGTCTTTATGTTAAGTAAAAGAAAGAGATGTTTGAATTTAGACTTATGGATGTGATTCACTTGTTATTATCCAAATCTAATGACGCGATAGCCGAGTGGTTGGATGATTGTAATTGTAAGGGGATTCGAGTTTGACACTCAGAAGGAAGGCTAGATAGGCAGGAGAAGGCGCACCAAGATTTTTTTCAAATCTTGCTACATATAAGCCTGTAACAGCCCCACTCCTGTAACCGTAAAACCGATAACTCCACGATGTGAGTCGATGCGAACCAATACAGAGGTAGTCAGAGACGACTACCTCAGTATTGGTTTCACCGAAGTAATTTTTTGGGACAACATGATAGATGGTGAGCCTGTCGCCGTCTTTATGTCCAAGCCAACCATATTAATGGTACTTAAGTTTTGAAACAACGCTCGTTCATAAGTACGAGCCACCTGGTAATCGAACTCGGGTCTCTTGACACGAATTCCGATTACCCAACCGCTCGGCCATCGTGATTCATTACTTTGAACTATGACAAAAAATATGATGGATATGTCTCATCGTAACTACATGACCGCATGTTTATTCATATCCTGCATATTTTTAACATCGCTTAATGTCTCTTTTTTTCAATATTTGAATACGTTCCCATTTTTATTTAACCATGAATTTAATACCCCCCGCTGTGAGGGTCCATTAAATGACCGTTAGGCCAGTTACTACGAAACGCGCGTTACGAACGGGGGCAACTTTTATTATACCCTCTGTTCGAAAATAGCCTTTTATGATACAAATAATTTTTATTCCCGTTCCCCAAATGTTGCTGCGGAAATTAAAACTTGTGTACTCACGTTAAAAAACCTGTTTCGCTTCCGATGATATTTGGACATGTGGTGAGAGGATAATGATATTTGTGGTTGATATCTTCACGCCGTTTCCAATTCAAGGTTGATAGGGGTCTAGAAAATCAAGTATTTTCGACTCACCTTTTACCGAAGCAATTTTTGGAACAACGTGACAAATGATGAGGCTATCGGCGACTTTATTCCACGATAGTCGAGTGCACTGAATTTAGATGATCGGAATTCGATCCCTAGGTGGTTGGGTCGGACCGAGTGATTTCCCAATTAATGTACTATTGATATCGTCACCACATGTTACGTTCCTCCAAAACATGTCTTCCGTGGAAGGTGAGTGGGCGAAAGGACAAAGAAGTCTGTCTAGCCCAATAGGGAAGTGGCGTGTAGATATTATGTAGTACCCATTTCAATTAGTAACTAAAACCATTCCATTCTCGACTTGCATGAAACTTTGATGAAAATTTTACCTATCAATATGCGAGTACCACTTCATTAGCGACGTATCTTGCGAACAAAGAGTAAGAAAGAGGAATGAAAATGAACCGTATTACGATGCACTAAGGCGCATGGGTGTTGAGTTTGAGTTTGGTATTGTTGTGACTTTTAAATCTAGACGTTTTATACGTAGCATGTGCGCTATTGTCAGAAAACAAATTAAAAAAGTTACAACGCAGATGGTGGTGCATGTTGTTGTGGAATTTATTGCAGTTCTTTTTTTAACAATTCAACATCTTCAGAATTTCAGACAAGACTTTTAATATTAAATAGTGAAATATAATCATAATAATAAATAATACGAATACAGAGACAACATCACATACATTGCTGTGATCCCAAAAAAAGCAGCTAAATCACTTGTATAACTAAGAAAATGATGTAGAAAAAAGTTTTTTCTACTTTGTCTTGGGTCTAGTTGTTTGTGTTACCTTACTATGAGATCTGTACAGAGATCAGAGCAATACATGTGTTATTTTCCCTGTCTATCTATGTATTTTTTTTTTTAATTAAACAGTGAGAAAGTTCAATAAGTTGATTATAAAATAAATAAACCATAATTACTATACAGTATTGGGCAACGAAAGTGACGGATGAAAGAAGAGTGCATGCTGCAGAGATGAGAATGTTGAGATGGATGTGTGGAGTGACTAGAAAAGATCGCATAAAGAATGAGTATATAAGGGGAAGCTTGAAAATAGCACCAGTGACAGAGAAAATGAAGAGTGGTAGGTTAGCATGGTTCGGGCATGTAATGAGGAGAGAAGAATGTAATATAGGCAAAAGAATGTTAGAGATGAATGTAGATGGACTAAGAGCTATGGGGAGACCAAAAAAACGATGGATGGATTGTGTGAAAGAAGACATGAGAAAGAAAGGAGTGAGTATTGACATGACGGGAAATAGAGGAGAGTGGAAGAAGAAGACATGTTGTGCCGACCCCACATAGCATGGGATAAGGGCAGGAAGAAGAAGAAGAAGAAGAATTACTATACAGTATGATTGTATGTAAATAAATAAATACATGTAGTATTGGAAAGTCACGATAGCCGAGTGGTTGGGTGGTCAGAATTTCGAGTTGAGAGACCCAAGTTCGATCCTCAAGTGGCCGTACCAATGGGTTTTTCTAAAAACCTATGTACAAATTATATCGTTGGCTTGGACATAAAGACGGCGACGGGCTCACCACCTGTCACGTTGTCCCGAAAATATCTTCGGTGGAAAGTGGGTCAATGGACTTCATTTTCTAGACTAGACCTTGTCTACCCTTGTATTGGGAATTGCGTGAAGATTTTTATTTATTGTAATATTTCGATTTTTTTTTCCGGAATACCTGTTAACGACTCATTAGGCTTTGTTTTAGATGGATGTGTAAAACAAGTGAGTGAATATAGCTAATACTTGTTGTTGAAGTCGCTTGGTGGAAATCCATTAGAAATTTAAAATATATAGATCATATTTAAGTTCATAATAGCGTCCCGATAACCTATTGGGAAGTAGCCCTGGTTTCGAAAATAAGGGTTACGAGTTCGCATACTGTTGTGTACCAAATATTTGTAAGATAAATATGACAGTATGTACTCAAGGATTTTTATAAGTAAATATTATATTTATTCATGTATACCAGTTAGGTCCCAAGGCACGGGAAACCCTAGTTTATGATTAGATTTAAGTGTGATTGTTCAATATTTAGATAGAAAAACATATTATATGACCTAAATGTACGAATACCTAAAAATAAACTAAGCAAAGCATACCTGGCTTATCCAAATCGCTGAGAAACTCCTCGGTGTCGGTGTATGCCGTAGTCCGGCCCAGAGCGGCGAGGACTGCGAGCCAGGCCCACAAACCGGCACCGAGGCCCGGCCTCGGACTCATTTTTTCGCTCTTAAGTGCACATCGCACTTCCCACAAAATGTTACACTGCACTTTTACACTTGTTCCGTTCTTAACACAGTCGCTACAACGGGCTGCATTTACCTGAAAAAAAAAATAAGATATTAAGCTCTATATTATTTATATAACAATTTTTTTGGCTTGGACATTAAGATGGCGACGGGCACACCACCTGTCAGGTTTCCCGAAAATATCTTCGGTGGAAGGTGGGTCGAAGGGACTTAATTGTCCATAATATAAAGTATTGTCTATTATATAAAATGTTGTATAATATAAAATATTGTCTATAAATATGAAGATATTTTTTTATTTTCATTTTAATTAACTTTTGATTATTCGTTTAAGTTTCACTCATTTAGGTTAATATTGTTTTATTTATTAAAAGAATAACTTCACGCCATCCTCAATACAGGGGTAGACAGAGTTTTAGACAATTAAATCCTTTCGCCCCCTTTTCCACCGAAGACATTTTTTGGGACAACATGATAGGTGGTGAGCATGTAGCTGTCTTTATGTCAAAGCCATCGATATAAGTGAACATAAATCATGAGCTCAGGTCTCTCGACTCGAATTTCGATCACCTAACTAAGTGCTATAGCTAAATGTGGTGATAGCTTAGTGCTATCACCACATTTTCTAAAATAAATTCAACAGAGTAAACAAAACACAATAGAAATAAATTAATTTTAAAAATTTTACATGAAAACTCCATTCGGTTACTCCATTGATAATGTTGTGAGTGAGATTCCATTATTTCGAAGTTTGTTGCTAAAAGAAAAACAGACATCTTGTTTTCTTTATTAAAACGTTTCTCTCTAAGTCGGTTCGCTTTTAAAAACAAATATAAAAAATATTTTTATTTCGAAGTTCCTTTTCTTATGAAATTTCGTAACTTTATCTTTCATTTGCATTGTAATATGCCTGTTTTTATATCTACAAAGAAATTCTTTCTATAAAAAAGAATCGACAAGATCTCTGTTTATGGAATTCATAAGATATCGTCACCTATTACGAGATAAAGATAGTTTTGAACATGACACTATCATGTTGTAAATTTCTACGCATGTTTAAATATATTTAAATAAGTTTGCTTTAAAATACAGTGATAACTAATTTAATTGGTGAATCAATGCGACTGATATTAATATTGCCTTCCCGTGGATTTCGTAAGGGGCGCCTAAGGGAAACAGTCTTAGATATCGTTATGGCAACCGAAAGCTAGCGGATAACCATCTCTAAAAATATCTGATTAAAGAAATCAGATCGAAGACGGACAGCAGCGTCCGAGGTGCGAGTGGTCTGGTACTGCGATCGCTAATCCGCTTGCCAAGCGTGGCGATTATGGCAAATCCTTCCTATGGGAGCCTATATGCCTATGTCCTGCAGTGAACTTTAACAAGCCGTTACGTATGCATGTATGTATGTAGATAGGGTCAAAATCACATACAGTGATTTCTACACTGAACGGTCGGGAAATTTGAACCCCGGGACCTCAGAGCTGGCAACACATTGAAAACCGATGTGGATGCCACTCGTCCACGAAGGTAATCATAGTAAATTCGTTTTAGATATGCTAGGTAAAACATGCTAGATAGATTGAACTCTGTTCATTTAAAAGTGGTGTCGAAATCATAAAACGTACTATAAACTGCGTATTTTAGTATTGATTTTCATGAACAGAACAAGCGACAAAGTTAATTACCTAACTGGCAGATAAACTTGATACTGCGGCAAAACTGTTTTGATTACTCGTACAATTTAGATTAATTTTATAACAAATACTAGCTTTCATCCGGGGCTTCGTTCACGTTGATGTCTTAAAATAACTCTCAAAGTAATAATAATTATCATTAGAAAGAAATTAAAATTGTTTTCAAACATATAGAACCAATAGCCATGATAGCCGAGTGGTTAAGTGATGGGAATTTGAGTCAGGCGATCCGAGTTCGATCCACAAGACTCGTACCAATGGATTTTTTCAAAATTTATGTACGATTTATATTGTTGGCTTGTACAAAAAGACGCCATACCTATACAGGGGTTGACATATATCTTCACGCCATTACCAATACAGGGGTTGACAGAGGTCTAGACAATTAAGTCGTTTCGACCCACCTTCCACCTAAGATAGTTTTGGACAATATGATAGGTCCGGAGGAGTCCGTCGCCGTCTCAATTTCCAAGTCGACGATAAAATTCGTACATAAGTTTTTTCAAAATACCCATTGTTACGAACCTGCGAACTGGGGATCGAACTCGGTTCTCTTGATTCGAAATTACGACCACCCAACCACTCGGCAATCGTTACATATTAATCAAATAATTTTCTCATATAACTAATGACTTATTTTATTTTAATAATCGAGGCATGCAGCGCGGCTTTTGCAGGTTTGCCACTTGTCAGGATCCCAAAAGAAACTTTGGTTTAAAGCCCACTTTTGTAGACAGAATCTGTCTATTTCGTATCGGAAAATGCAATAAGATATAATTGTAACGGGAACCTTTCCTCGAATGACTAACAAGTAAGGTAAAATATTTACGAATAAAAAAAATTCTCCTCGCCTTTTCCAATACTGGGTTAGATAAAAGTCTGGAAAATTAACTCCTATTCTAGACAATTAAGACATTTTTTGGCACAAAGTGACAGGTGTTTGGTGCGTCGGTGTCCTTATGTTCAAGCTAACGATGTAAATATTACACGAGATTAGAATAACCCATTGGTACGATCCTACCGCCTGGGGATAAATCGATCTATAGTGACTTGAATTCTGATCACCCAACCACTCGGTTATCGTAACTATTTATATACTAGAATATATTGTAAATTTGAATATAATATTATAACAAAACTACAACAGGTAAAGAGTCACGATGACCGAGTAGTTGGGTGGCCAGAATTTCGAATCCCGAAACCCGAGTTCGATCCCCAGGTGGCAGGCTTGTACGGGTTTTTCAAAAACTTACGTACGAATTATGTCGGGCTCACCACCGTTGTCCCGAAAATATCTTCGATGAAAGGTGGGAAAAAGGGACATAATTGTCTAGACTAGAACTCTGTCACCCCTGTATTGGGAATTGCGTGAAGATATTTATATTTTTTTTACAACAGGTAAAAACATTTTCAACTCATAATTTGTTTCCCTCGCAGGCTCGTCCTAATCAATGCACGTTACAATGATCCGACCCAGCGTATTTGTATTCGTTACCACGATCACGTATTCTGCGAGGGTACACCCTTGTCATTGGCCATCTGTCTGTCACACTCAGAATCTTCAGGGTCGCATATATTTTTAAGGGTCTCCCTATCCGATTGCGTAAAAAAGACTCTCTTTTCGCAAGTCTACTGCGGTCCCCAACGCATAAATTTATACCTTAATGTATCTCAGCTGGTTTTTATCATTAAATTAGCCATTTAATATAAGTCTTGTGTTTTAGTAACTCGTGTCAATGTATACGCTTCTACAACAATGTCTCAGTAAATGTAAAGCCTGCCTATTAACAGGTTTAAGAATTTTTTTAAAGAAAAACTTCATATGAACAGTTGTTATAAATGAATATATTAATAAGAATAACCCCTGAGAATGAGATGATCCCTAACAAGCTATTTCTAGAAGAAATCATATTTATTTTTGTACCATCTTACAAAAAGATTACCAAAAGAGAGGACACCTGAGCTTTTTTTCGTCAGTTTTCGATAGAGGAACCTCATTACAAAACTGTTTTTTTTTCAGTGTTACTTTTATTTATTTTTTAGGTGTTTTAATTCGTTTCTATTTTAAAAGTGATGGTCGATAGCCGAGTGTTTGGATGATCGCAATTCGACTCAAGGAACCTGAGTCATCGCCAGGATTTATGTTACTTTGGACATACAGTCGGCGACAGGCTCACAACCTCTCACATTGTCACGTATGAAGTGTTAATCGTTTTGGGCTTTATTGTCTAAACATGTGATTAGTAGGTGTTGGCAATAGTAATAACATCTTTACGCATTTTCCCTTCTGTTTGTACCTCTGTCTAAAGCTCCTTTCGACACATTTTTCACCGAAGCCTACTGTTAAGATATTATGGGACAAAGGCACAGGTGGTGAGCCTATCGCCGTTTTAGTATCCAAAATACAGGTGTAATAAAATATACATATAATTAAGGGTAGTAATAGCAATAAATAGTGTGAATAGCTTTGCAAAAGGCATTTTAAACTTTTTTTTACTTTAAATAGGTTATTCAAACACAAAGTAAACTTTCTTGCAAGCGACACTGTTAAATGTATATCAGGTGCAAAAACTTCATTCGTATTCCGTCGGGGAATTCTCTACGCTGACATCCGCCTGATGTAAATTCAACACACTGAAAGCTAAGCGAAGCAATTTATAAATATCATAGTTACTAAGCATAACATCTAATATCTTATTTGCTTTCGAACGTGGTTCTCGAACTCTGGTTTTTTTTATAGAATAGGGAGGCAAACCAGCAGGTGGCTCACGTGATGGTAAGTGATTACCGCCGCCCATGAACACCCGCAATATCAGAGGGTTTTAAAGTGGTAGAGCAACGCACACACGACCTCACAAAATACCGGCGTGAAGTAGAAGTCTAACAAACTTCTGCATTTCGTCTGGTGAGTGCAGGTAACGGGTGGCCCACACACACCCCTCCCCCAATTCTGGGGGGTACTCAAAGGGAGGCAACGCATCTGCTATGCTTCTGGTATTGCGGGTGTTCATGGGCGGCGGTAATCACCTACCATCACGTGAGCCACCTGCTGGTTTGCCTCCCTATTCTATAAAAAAAGGCATAGCAGCTGCGATGCCTGTCTTATAGTTCCCCCCCAGATTTGGGGGAGGGGGGTGTATGGGACTCAGTTACCTCCGGTTCCGGCTTATCGAACCTGGAAACTCGGAGTTCCGAATCATCCCGAAAGGGCAAATGTAGAAAACCACTTTTCCTACATTTTATCCGATCTTTGAGTTTGTGGTACCTTCGTTGTCCCTGACTCCATAACACAGTTATTTGCTTTGGGAAAAAGAGATATTTGTGATATCCTTATCAAAGTATTTATTTATGTATTCCTTTTCGAAACATAGATCAGCATTATGTGAACTTTTGCAGGGCTTGATGTATGTATTATCGCATAGATTCGTTCCCGAGTGTGACGATGTCTTTATATTCAATGTTTTACTTCAGTCGGCAGTTTCGTTGAGTTACCGCGGTATGTTTTTAGTTAAATATTTAAACGAATATACTAAAACATTTTCTCTTATAAAGCACGAAATTCCCGTTCAAATACCGTAATATTAAACAACAATTTCTATCTCGAAAATTGGGTGCGCAATATCTTCACAAATTTTATTTGATACACAGCTTGATCGACTTAATGGCGTATGTTCATTTAATATTCCGAATAATTACGTGCTAACGCGCTTCTATATCTTTATTAAAATATAATTTAAGTCTATATTAGGAGTATTTTATCGTGATATTTCTGTTCTCAGCGTGTTATAATGTGTTTTATTGTAAATTAGGCTCAATCTTAATTAAAATCTCATGTATAAATGTGTGCGCAAATTTGACGACCTCCATGGAGGGTCCATGGAGCCATTCTCGAGACTAAAGCATGAACATTATTTTTAATAATCATAGACGGAAGTGTGTTCAAATTGATCGAAGAGGGGAGAGTCAAAAGTACTGGGTTATCTAGATGTGAGTGTCTGGAGAAAATGATGAATTTGAAAGAAGCAAAAGAGTTATGTAAGGATCGTGAGATACTAGGTGATCTGTTCTCTTTGGCTACGCTGCCAAGGACTGTTTCTAAAAATAAGTAATAAATAAATTACGTATATCTATACTATGACTATCGCCGAGGTTGCAATTCTGCCGATTGCTCGGAAACCTAGTCATGCCGATGAAGATCCGGAAACCTCGTTGCAGTGATATAGAAAATTCATCATTCATACATCCCACTTGGATATAATTGGACTTGATAGCTTGTCGTTATTTTGTATTGTAAATCTAGTTTTAAAAATAATTTAAGAAGTACGTTGGTGTATCTTGGAACCTCCGGTCGCAGCTAACGTAATTGGCGCAGTCGGTAGGATACTCAGGGGTAGCTTTCCGATAAATTGGGGATAACTTTCAAACTGTAAGGCGCCCTGGTAGCTGTTTAGAACCGTTGTCGCGTATCCAGATCTACGAATCTGCTGCAGACCCGGAGAACATCCAAACTTCGATGCACCAAAAGAGACCAGTTATGAAATATATATGTAAGTACATCAACAAGTAGAAGTATTCGTAATATAACAAAACAAAGTGCCAAATCAAATAAAATACATCGATTGTCATTTTAATTATATATATAATTTTAATATTCCACCGTTAATTAGTTTTTAACAAACTATTTTTACTTCTCGACGTTTCCGATGCTTGACAGCATCCGCAATCACGGGGGGACATACAGTCCCTCCTTGAACACGGATGCTAATAACCACAATAACAACTAAATAAAAACGCGATAAAATCCGAAAATCGTTTTATTTAAGATGTGTAGCACTCGCGTAAATACAAAAATTTATTATACCACCGTTTTGTAAGGATTTCTCTAAGGGAGAAGAAACAAGGAAGAAAATATGGGTATAATCAACTCTGATGTGCGTCTTCGGTCTGCATAATTGTTATGCTTAAGTGTAAATGCTTAAGTTTAGTTACTGCTTATTTTATAGTTTATCCCCCATTCTTTGCAAGCCAATAACACTTTTGAAGACTTTTGACAGCTCTCCTCATTACTTGTCCCATACGAAATTGCAAAAGAAAAAGAGGCAAGAAAGAGCGAGTTGTATATTCTTACGCCTCCATAATCTAAACAGCGACTACTAGCACCAAATAGCAAACAAGGAATAACATATTTTATAGACAAAGAAAACATTATTTGAACTACATAATTACAAAAAAAAGAAACAAACCAGAGGATACCTACGGAGTTTCTTTCGCCTGTCTATAAGGTAATGACTTGATTTGATTTGATTATATCTACAACACAATTTATAATAATAACCTTAATTGCAAAGTTCGATCACCAGGCGGTAGGGAGTTTTCTCAAAACTTACTCGTATTTACGATTTTTATCGGCTTGATCATAAAAACTGTGAAAAGGTTCTTACCTTTCACGTTGTCCCAGAAATGTCTTCGGATGAGACGGGAAAGGTGGGTCCAAAAGAACTTAATTGTCTGGATCTCTGTCTCCCCCAGTATAGCAAAATAGCTAATGTACAGCGAGTACATAAAATATGTCTTATGAAATATACAACAACATTGCATTTACTATTTCCAAGATATTTGTTTTAAAGCGCGTCTAAATTTCGCATCGAACATAGTTTCCCGTAAATAATGAGGGTGTTGTAATCCTATGGGGTTTGAACCTTACTTGAATACTAAATTTGACTTTATGTCTTTCGACCGTACAAATGAAATGTAGAATTTAGTTTCAAAAATAGTAACGGAGGTAAAATGTTTTTTATTACATAATAAGATAAGGTTTTTTACATAAAGAAATACGAGCATATTGATATCTCGTTTTATCACCACCTAATCATTACATTTTATTCAAAATATTTTATTAACAAAACCGGTTAAAAGTAGTATTTGTATAGTTGTTGTAAAGTAGATTTGAATGTATAAAGTATTATTTTTTTTGAATATTCAATTATTAGGGTCTGAGAAAGTTTAATGGAAAGTTTTTAAATAACTACTTGGAAATCTCCTCATACGTCGGTTAGCTTTAATCGTCACGCTTGACAAGCGGATTGGCGATCGCGTTACCAGACACCACGTGCCTTAGTAGCTGCTGCCCATCAGCGGTCTGCTGCTTATTTTTACTGCTTTTACCTTGAATGCATCTTACGTCACTCACAGGAATAAGGGGGTTTGTACATTCTTAGCCACACGGCAACGTATTTTGATTTATCTTTTCTTTTCTATTTTCTTTTGTCACACGGTTAAGTGTTAAGTTTTATAAATAAATATCTTCACGCAACTCTCAATACAGGGGTGGACAGAGCTCTAGCCTAGACAATGAAGTCCTTTCGACCCACCTTCCACCGAAGATATTTTCGGGACAACGTGACAGGTGGTGAGCCCGTCACCATGCTAATATCCATTAGACAACGATATAAATCGTCCATAAGTTTTATTCTAGATCCTAGCTATATTTCGGTATCCCTCGAGAAGTAGAAGATCGTACATTCTTACGCCCATACCATACAACGGTTTATGTTTTTGTTTTATTATACAAGTAATACATAACATACCGGCCTATAATAGTCCTTAAGACGGCGACGAGCTCACCACCTGTTAAGTAGTCCCAAAAATGTCTTCGGTGTAATGTGTCTTTACGTCCAAGCCAACGATGTAATTCGTACATAAGTTTTTTAAAAACCCTTTGGTACGAGCCTGCCACCTGGGGATCGATCTCGGGGATCTTGACTCCAGATTCCGACCACCCAACCACTCTACTATCGTGGCTTATAAGTTTTATCTTTTTTATTCTTTTCGAAAAAATGCCTTGTACACAATTTAGTTCTTTTGATCTACATTTTACAAAAGCTTTCTTAGAACAACGTGGTGTTGTGTCTGTCGCCGGCGTAGTCTCTGCTTTAAGAATACAGATATCACTTAATTTTGGAAAAAAGAATCACTGGCACGAGCAATGTTATGCTGCGTTTTCTATATTTCCACATTAGAGGCTCGCTAGAAGCGGATTACTCAAAAGAACAACATCTTACATCACGCTATTTAAGTTTTGCGATTTACATACGAGTACCGATAGCACACTGGCGGATGAGACGTCCTCTGCAGGTCATGATCTCTCCGTCGCCGTATAGGCCGGACAGCAACCCTTTTCCTACAGCATACCATCCGCTAGAGTTACTTAATAAAAAATGTATCTTCACGCCTTTCCTACCCCTATGGTACACAGAGGTCTAGACAATTAAGTCCTTCCGATTGACCTCTAAACCTTAAAATCAAAGTATACAACCAGTGCGTGCAGTGATGGCCGAATGAGGAAGCTAAAAGTTGTTCAGCGAGCTATGGAAAGGGCTATGCTGGGTGTTTCTCTGCATGACAAAATCCGCAACGGTGATATCAGCAGCAGAACTAGGTTAATCGACGTAGCCATATGGATTAGCACGCAGAAGAGGCAATGGGCCGGCCACATAGCTCGCGAAACCTTTGGGGAAGAAAATTTCTCGAGTGGCAGCCGGACGACTCTCCACAAGTTGGAGTGACGACCTGCACAAAATTGCCAGTAGTCGATATACGCAGGTAGTTCGGGATCGTTGTTTGAGGAAATCTTTGGGGTAGGTTTATGTTCAGCAATGGACCTTTGATAGGATGTAAAGAAGAAACCTTCCACCAAGACATTTTTTGGGACAACGTAACAGATGATAACCACGTCGTCGTTTTTATAACCAAGCCAACGATATAAATCGTACATAAGTTTAAACAAAAAACCATCGCTAGAATTTTAATTACCCAATTGTCACGTCAGTTGTTTAATAATTTATTAAAATAAGACAAAACCAATACCAAAAAGAATCGTACATAAATCCCATAGCTAAATTAATCTAAGTATTATACAGTCCTTAGCGACGTTGAATAAAAACATTAGGCGAACAGCGGAGGCAGAGAGCTAACAAATTTGCAATTCTGGCTTTCAATTCTTAAGGATGTAGCGATTCCGGAGGCCTCCATAAAAACGTCCTAAGCCGTGTTCCGTCGTGCAACCAAAACTCGAGTGTCCTAGCATTAGTAAGGGGAATTTACGCCCCGTTTTATGTGCCACTCGAATTTCAATGAAATGGCGGAATTCCCTCTGCCTCTGTATCTTTGGTAATAAACGGATTTACCCGCGAAATCCTTTCAGTTTGACTACACACTCCATTGCCGACCTTTTTTTTTGGCAGAGCCTCTTCGTCCCAGTGATAATATTTGGAGCAATATTTCACTTGGAGGCGGTGAGTTTTCGACCTTTTATTTAGAAGTGAACAATGCCTTTTACGTGTAGTAATACAAAAACAGCGAAAGTCTTTCGCTATTTAAGCATAAATAACGGCGAATAACAATCGTAAATATCACCGCCACATTGGAATTCGAACAGACCGCAATACAGTTTCTATTTATTTAATGTTACGATACTACAGTTTTATTGCAAACATTTCGAATTGTGATTTATTGGTGAGACTATAAAAATGTTTAGGACGCCCATTTTTAGGTAAACGCAATTCCGTTGCCTGACAGGCCTCCGCCGCGATTAAGATTAAAAAAGTTTTCCCACGAGGCCTGCGGTGAAGTGGGAAAATTGTGAAATTTCAAGTAAGCCAACGCTGATGGCCGAAATCCGAGTTCATTAAAGTAATTTTTGATGCGGATAGGCAATTAAGTTTCGTAGTAGAAGAAGTAAATTAAATTCAATTTCAACCTTCATTCGGTTTTCTATCTTCACTTCATTTCCCAATAAAAGTATATATACCTAGATAGATAGGGAACATATATACAAAAACATCACATACACTTCTCTGATCCCATAATAAGCAGCTAAAGCACGTGTGAAGGGCTCGAAAACAACGAAGGCATCACAAACACAGCCCGTGGAAATGTAGAAATTATTTAGAGTGTCCGACAGAGACGACGACATCTTAAAAACCGGTGTGTACGCCGTTCGTCCAAGGAGGTCGTCGTACTAGACAGACTGTAATCAGAGATCTAGACAATTTAGTACTTTCATCATTACCTACCTTCATAGCTCTCGATCGTAGATCTCGAGCTCTGAGATTTCGACAATTAAAACGTCATATTTACTCGTATATAATAAATTACTTTTTTTAAGACAAACTGTTTGTGTCCTTCTTGTACACAAACACTTTGTGGTACTTCCATTCAAACCACGCTTTTATATTTTGTCGTTGTGTAAGGTCTGGTAATTTTAGCATTGAAAGCAATATCGATATCATAAATATTAGCGGGCGAGGAAGATCCTCCTGGCCCTGTGATTATTTATTGAACAATAGGTGAAAGTGTTTGTATGTGAATCGTCTTGAAAACAGCGCAGCGATAACAACGTTGGTCATGACATATCGATAGCTATACTCATACTGTGACAAAAAAAGATTCGATTTAGATCAAATTCTTTGTTTGTTCGTTAGCTGCATACAAACGGTGACCGTAGTTATGCGTTAAGTTTGGGTCTTGTGCTCGCAACCTGGGCCGGACGTCTTCTCCGTCTTTTGTGCCATTGAAATACATGCCAGCTGAAAGAACTTCGATAGGGCGATGTAGAATGTTACGATGTTTGTTAAAATGTTCGCCACTGCTTGTGAATTAACTGGTAAGGAGGTTAAAGGATAAGATATCGGTTGCAAGTTTATAGACGATGCCGGTATAACAGCGACATAACAGCCATCTGAATAAAATTATAATGTCAAATAGAACAAATTTATCAACTTTTGGCGCCGGTTTCAAGCACATAAGTAATCGTGCTTAGAATACTTCATTTAAATTAATATGAAACAAGTTTTACTAAGAATTTCATTTTTAGTTATTTTTGAGGAGGCACATGTATTGGGAAATCTTCACCCAATATAGGGGTAGACAGAGGTCCTGACAACTATGTTCTTTCGACCCACCTTTCACTGAAGACATTTTTGGGACAACGTTATAGGTGTTGCACTTTTTGTGGTATTTATGTCCATGTCGGTGACATAAATCGTAGGTACATAAGTTTCGTACATTTAAGATTGTTTGATTATGTGTCAATGAAATGTTTTTGTACAAATTAGTCAATCGAAAAATAAATTAATAAATAAATATCTTCACGCAATTCCCAATAGAGGGGTAGACAGAGGTCTAGTCTAGACATTTTAAGTCCCTTCGACCCACCTTCCACCGAAGATATTTTCGGGACAACGTGACAGGTGGTTAGGCCGTCGCCATCTTTATGTCCAAGCCAACGATATAATTTGTACATAGGTTTTTAGAAAAACCAATCTTAACCCGAGTGAAATCCGTATCGAATATAGGTACGGAGGCGAGGCGTGTTTCGCAAGTTATGTATTAAGAAACAAACCGTATTTTTTTACTGGAATAGGTAAGTATGGCATAATTGAAACGGCATGATTTATTTCTTACCCCACTCACTCTTGCCCCACAATATTTTCATCCAAAATTCGTTGACTTGAAAGGGTTCTGTAAGAAACTTGAAGGGGGTAGAGGGGCGGGGTGTCCCGTAAATTATGGCCTTTTAAATTCCTTTTTTCTTTGTTACCGTTGTTACGTTTTTTTAGCGACAAAAGAGATTACGCCATTTATCTTCCGTGGAGCCAGTAAATTGGTTATGGAGATAACATCTTTTATTAAATTATGGAAATGTGTTTGTGGCTCATTTGAATATGGACAGTCCAAAGGGTGTATAATAAGATCGAGGTATTCGAGGCATATCTAGCGCGATTTTGTAATGAAAAAATTCGCTGGTATAAAAGCATGGAGTAATTAACTTTTCTACAATTAACAGTCACGATAGCCGAGTGGTTGAGTGGTCGGAATTTCGAGTCAATAGACCCGAGTTCGATCCCCAGTTGTTATGCTCGTACCAATGGGTTTTTCAAAAACTTATGTACGAATATCGTTGGCTTGGACATCAAGACGGCGACGGGCTCACCACCTGTCACGTTGTCCCGAAAATATCTTCGGTGGAAGGTGGGTCGAAGGGACTTAATTGTCTAGACTCGACCTCTGTCTACCCCTGTATTGGGAATTGCGTGAAGATGTTTTATTTTTTATTTTTTACAATTAACCGTAATTATTATTGAGTCTTTACACCCAATTATTTGTTCATCTATGATAATTCTACTCCTATCCCGTGAAAAAATTAAAGCCTTCAGTACAAAATCAACTGTTTAGGCAACAACTGGTTTAAGAAATTTTACTAAGCCAGTACTTTGTAACATTTTTATATTATAGAAGGAACCACATAACTGTAACTGTAGGTTAACCGTACGTAGGGTTACAGTAATACCTGTGTGTTGACATCTGTCTCTCCACGTCAAAAGCTCGCTAGTGGCGGATTCAGGAACACATCGACATCCAAAATCGCGCAGTCGAAGTTCGCATGACGATTACCGATAGCGCACACTACTAGAGGAGACGTCCTCCCCAGGTCACGAAAACGCGACCTAGCGGGTAGCTACCCTTTTTCTGCTGCAGAACGTCTGCTACACCTGGAAGTGTAGCTCAAGAAATTTTCATCGCTCTCAAGAAATTTCTTAATAAAATATATAATATTGAAATAAACCCTAGGCGTTTTGTTAATATACATACAAATGGAAAATATAAAATAAAACTGACTTCGTGATTCGAACCCGGCAATAAATCATGCCCTTAGCTCCTTTAGTTGAAAAATAAATATCTTTACGCAATTCCCCACACAGAGGTATACACAGATCTAATCTAGACAATTAAATCAAGGAAAATATCTTCGTAGTCCCTTCGACCCACCTTCCACCGAAGATATTTTCGGGACAACGTGACAGGTGGTTAGGCCGTCGCCATCTTTATGTCCAAGCCAACGATATAATTTGTACATAGGTTTTTAGAAAAACCAATCTTAACCCGAGTGAAATCCGTATCGAATATAGGTACGGAGGCGAGGCGTGTTTCGCAAGTTATGTATTAAGAAACAAAGCGTATTTTTTTACTGGAATAGGTAAGTATGGCATAATTGAAACGGCATGATTTATTTCTTACCCCACTCACTCTTGCCCCACAATATTTTCATCCGAAATTCGTTTACTTGAAAGGGTTCTGTAAGAAACTTGAAGGGGGTAGAGGGGCGGGGTGTCCCGTAAATTATGGCCTTTTAAATTCCTTTTTTCTTTGTTACCGTTGTTACGTTTTTTTAGCGACAAAAGAGATTACGCCATCTATCTTCCGTGGAGCCAGTAAATTGGTTATGGAGATAACATCTTTTATTAAATTATGGAAATGTGTTTGTGGCTCATTTGAATATGGACAGTCCAAAGGGTGTATAATAAGATCGAGGTATTCGAGGCATATCTAGCGCAATTTTGTAATGAAAAAATTCGCTGGTATAAAAGCATGGAGTAATTAACTTTTCTACAATTAACAGTCACGATAGCCGAGTGGTTGAGTGGTCGGAATTTCGAGTCAATAGACCCGAGTTCGATCCCCAGTTATTGCCAATGGGTTTTTCAAAAACTTATGTACGAATATCGTTGGCTTGGACATCAAGACGGCGACGGGCTCACCACCTGTCACGTTGTCCCGAAAATATCTTCGGTGGAAGGTGGGTTGAAGGGACTTAATTGTCTAGACTCGACCTCTGTCTACCCCTGTATTGGGAATTGCGTGAAGATATTTAATTTTTTATTTTTTACAATTAACAGTAATTATTATTGAGTCTTTACACCCAATTATTTGTTCATCTATGATAATTCTACTCCTATCCCGTGAAAAAATTAAAGCCTTCAATACAAAAACAACTGTTAAGGCAACAACTGGTTTAAGAAATTTTACTAAGCCAGTACTTTGTAACATTTTTATATTATAGAAGGAACCACATAACTGTAACTGTAGGTTAACCGTACGTAGGGTTACAGTAACACCTGTGTGTTGACATCTGTCTCTCCACGTCAAAAGCTCGCTAGTGGCGGATTCAGGAACACATCGACATCCAAAATCGCGCAGTCGAAGTTCGCATGACGATTACCGATAGCGCACACTACTAGAGGAGACGTCCTCCCCAGGTCACGATTTCTGCGGCAGATCGTCTGCTACACCTGGAAGTGTAGCTCAAGAAATTTTCATCGCTCTCATATAATATTGAAATAAACCCTAGGCGTTTTGTTAATATACATACAAATGGAAAATATAAAATAAAAACTGACTTGCGGGATTCGAACCCGGCAATAAATCATGCCCTTAGCTCCTTTAGTTGAAAAATAAATATCTTTACGCTATTCCCCACACAGAGGTATACACAGATCTAATCTAGACAATTAAATCAAGGAAAATATCTTCGTAGTCCCTTCGACCCACCTTCCACCGAAGATATTTTCGGGACAATGTGACAGGTGGTGAGCCCGCCGCCGTCTTTATGTCCAAGCCAACGATATAATTCGTACATAAGTTTTTGAAAAACCCATTGGTACGAGCCTGCCACCTGGAGATCGAACTCGGGTCTCCTGATTCGTATTCCGTACCGTTCGGCTAACGTGGCGGAAACATTAGAGTACTTTTAAAATACATACATACGTATGTAGATACGTATACCCATAACGGACTTTAAAAGTTTAAGGATCTCCCGTATTGGAGAGCTTGTCATAATCATGCTTACAACGCGGATTGGCGACCGCAGTACCAGAAACCTCGCACCTTCAACACTACAGCCCGTCAAGAGTCTGTTAACTTTTGGTCTGGTATTTTTCGAAATGAGTTTACCGCGTTATTTCAGTAGTCAACGATATCTCCAAAGCTTTTTCCCTTAGTCGACTCACCCACGAGAGAAAGGCGTGGTACGTTCTTACGCCGTGAACTGATTTAAAAATAATACAATTTAAATTTAATTTAATGAAAACGCAAGAACAAAACCTCGGCTATACAACGTATTCATGAATAAGTGGTTAACTTAAGTCAATTATATTACTTGGTTATTCGAAACTCAGAGTTTGCAAAGTGACTTCTTCGCTCGACGTAATATCATATCGCATACATTATGTATGAATATGAATCTGAGACGGATTTTTGTTTTATAGCTCTGAATATTACAGTTGTTAACTATACGTCTATACATATAAATACAATTTAATTTAATTTAATGAAAACGCAAGAACAAAACCTCGGCTATACAACGTATTCATGAATAAGTGGTTAACTTAAGTCAATTATATTACTTGGTTATTCGAAACTCAGAGTTTGCAAAGTGACTTCTTCGCTCGACGTAATATCATATCGCATACATTATGTATGAATATGAATCTGAGACGGATTTTTGTTTTATAGCTCTGAATATTACAGTTGTTAACTATACGTCTATACATATAAATACAATTTAATTTAATTTAATGAAAACGCAAGAACAAAACCTCGGCTATACAACGTATTCATGAATAAGTGGTTAACTTAAGTCAATTATATTACTTGGTTATTCGAAACTCAGAGTTTGCAAAGTGACTTCTTCGCTCGACGTAATATCATATCGCATACATTATGTATGAATATGAATCTGAGACGGATTTTTGTTTTATAGCTCTGAATATTACAGTTGTTAACTATACGTCTATACATATAAATACAATTTAATTTAATTTAATGAAAACGCAAGAACAAAACCTCGGCTATACAACGTATTCATGAATAAGTGGTTAACTTAAGTCAATTATATTACTTGGTTATTCGAAACTCAGAGTTTGCAAAGTGACTTCTTCGCTCGACGTAATATCATATCGCATACATTATGTATGAATATGAATCTGAGACGGATTTTTGTTTTATAGCTCTGAATATTACAGTTGTTAACTATACGTCTATACATATAAATACAATTTAATTTAATTTAATGAAAACGCAAGAACAAAACCTCGGCTATACAACGTATTCATGAATAAGTGGTTAACTTAAGTCAATTATATTACTTGGTTATTCGAAACTCAGAGTTTGCAAAGTGACTTCTTCGCTCGACGTAATATCATATCGCATACATTATGTATGAATATGAATCTGAGACGGATTTTTGTTTTATAGCTCTGAATATTACAGTTGTTAACTATACGTCTATACATATAAATACAATTTAATTTAATTTAATGAAAACGCAAGAACAAAACCTCGGCTATACAACGTATTCATGAATAAGTGGTTAACTTAAGTCAATTATATTACTTGGTTATTCGAAACTCAGAGTTTGCAAAGTGACTTCTTCGCTCGACGTAATATCATATCGCATACATTATGTATGAATATGAATCTGAGACGGATTTTTGTTTTATAGCTCTGAATATTACAGTTGTTAACTATACGTCTATACATATAAATACAATTTAAGTGTCTCTTTGTAATTCTAATAGCTCTTTTCTAAATTCGTACGAAAAAATAAACGGTACAAATATAAAAAAAAAGATTTTTTTACAAAATCTGTTTGTTTGTCCCGGCTAATCTCTGAAACAGCTGGACCGATTTTAACGAGACTGATTTCGATGAGGGCTTAGCGTGAAGAGATAAAGCGCTTGTTAAGCCGCTAGTTTAAAATGAAAAGATATGTCTTCACGCACTTCACGCTTGTCGTAATATTTTGAGGTGTAGACAACTCAGCACTTTAAGCTCATAATGCGCTGCAATTTATAGAGGAAAACGTAACTAGTGACGAACCTCTCGCCGTCTCAATATCTAAGCCAACGAATTGAATCGTAAATAAATTTCAAAAATAAGTTATTGTTACGAACATTCTTTTGATAATCGACCTTGGGTCTCCTGATTCGTATTCCGTACCGTTCGGCTAACGTGGCGGAAACATTAGAGTACTTTTAAAATACATACATACGTATGTAGATACGTATACCCATAACGGACTTTAAAAGTTTAAGGATCTCCCGTATTGGAGAGCTTGTCATAATCATGCTTACAACGCGGATTGGCGACCGCAGTACCAGAAACCTCGCACCTTCAACACTACAGCCCGTCAAGAGTCTGTTAACTTTTGGTCTGGTATTTTTCGAAATGAGTTTACCGCGTTATTTCAGTAGTCAACGATATCTCCAAAGCTTTTCCCTTAGTCGACTCACCCACGAGAGAAAGGCGTGGTACGTTCTTACGCCGTGAACTGATTTAAAAATATTATAATTTTAATCCCAATACTGAGGTTAACAGAGGTCTAGATGATTTTTTTCTGTCGACCCACATTTCTTCTTTTAAGATTTACGGCGTTTACTAAAAATTGGCAATAACGTTGTAGATTGTTTAAAGATTTGTAAATACAGTTGACAAAGTGAAATTATGAAGTAAAAGCCTCTTGTCGCCGAAGCTTATTTGGAACAACGTGACAAGTGACATGTCGCCGTATTAGTATGCAATCCAACGATACAAATCGTAGATAAGTTTCGAAATATTCCTTCATTCGAGCTATTCTCCTGGGGATCGAACTCGGGTCTCCTGATTCGTATTCCGTACCGTTCGGCTAACGTGGCGGAAACATTAGAGTACTTTTAAAATACATACATACGTATGTAGATACGTATACCCATAACGGACTTTAAAAGTTTAAGGATCTCCCGTATTGGAGAGCTTGTCATAATCATGCTTACAACGCGGATTGGCGACCGCAGTACCAGAAACCTCGCACCTTCAACACTACAGCCCGTCAAGAGTCTGTTAACTTTTGGTCTGGTATTTTTCGAAATGAGTTTACCGCGTTATTTCAGTAGTCAACGATATCTCCAAAGCTTTTTCCCTTAGTCGACTCACCCACGAGAGAAAGGCGTGGTACGTTCTTACGCCGTGAACTGATTTAAAAATAATACAATTTAAATTTAATTTAATGAAAACGCAAGAACAAAACCTCGGCTATACAACGTATTCATGAATAAGTGGTTAACTTAAGTCAATTATATTACTTGGTTATTCGAAACTCAGAGTTTGCAAAGTGACTTCTTCGCTCGACGTAATATCATATCGCATACATTATGTATGAATATGAATCTGAGACGGATTTTTTGTTTTATAGCTCTGAATATTACAGTTGTTAACTATACGTCTATACATATAAATACAATTTAAGTGTCTCTTTGTAATTCTAATAGCTCTTTTCTAAATTCGTACGAAAAAATAAACGGTACAAATATAAAAAAAAAAAGATTTTTTTTTACAAAATCTGTTTGTTTGTCCCGGCTAATCTCTGAAACGGCTGGACCGATTTTAACGAGACTGATTTCGATGAGGGCTTAGCGTGAAGAGATAAAGCGCTTGTTAAGCCGCTAGTTTAAAATGAAAAGATATGTCTTCACGCACTTCACGCTTGTCGTAATATTTTGAGGTGTAGACAACTCAGCACTTTAAGCTCATAATGCGCTGCAATTTATAGAGGAAAACGTAACTAGTGACGAACCTCTCGCCGTCTCAATATCTAAGCCAACGAATTGAATCGTAAATAAATTTCAAAAATAAGTTATTGTTACGAACATTCTTTTTGATAATCGACCTTGGGTCTCCTGATTCGAATTCCGAACAAGCACCCACTCGACTAACGTAGTTCTGATATTTGTAATTTAAACAGTAAGATAAAGTATGTTTATTTGTAAGTTAAAATATGGTATAACGGCATAGTTATTTTTAAGGTCTTAATGTTGTTAAAAAACAGCGACTGGCTCACCTGTCACATTGTTCCCAAAAAATTAGTTCGGTGAGAGTTGGGTCTAAGGGACTTTATTTATCTGGACTTCTGCCTACCCCTGTACTGGGAATGGCGTCAAGATATATTTTCATTTTATTTTATTTCTTATTGTTTACGTAAACAAATCTAAATTAGCGTCTAGGAGCTGTGATTTCTATCTTTCTAGTTGATAAGCAAGAAGTAGTTATGTTGTTATAGCAAAATTTTTATACCTAGTGTCGTAATTTATTATATGCTTACGTTCCTACAATAAATGTAACGCTAACGACCATAATCTAAAAACTATGCTGGTCAAAGGTCAAGAAATATTCGTTTAATAGATCCGCATTTCACTGGAAGCTATTTTTGGACAGGTGGCGAGTCTGACGATAGCTCAGCGTCCAAGCTGACGATAAAAATCGTACTAAATTGTCGAAAAAGCTCATCAAAATAATAAAAATAGTGATACAAATAAAATTTTAAATTAAATAAATCAATTATATACTAATTAAAATATTAAATATATTTATTTAATATTTTTATACACATATTTATTTTTAACTACATACTTTACAATGATAAGTCACGATAGCCGAGTGGTTGCGTGGTCGAAATTTCGAGTCATGAGACCCGAGGTGGCAGGCTCTTACCAATGGATTTTTCAAAAACTTATGTACGAATAATATCGTTGGATTGGACATAAAGACGACAACGGATTCACCACCTGTCAAGTTGTCCTGAAAATATCTTCGGTGGAAGATGGGTCGAAGGGGCTGAATTGTCTAGACTAGACCTCTGTCTACCCCTGTATTGGGATTTGCGTGAAGATATTTATATTATGTATTTTACTTTACAATAAGCTTCCATACTCTACACCTACCGTATCGTTCGAAATTTTTTTCAACTAAGCTCAGATAGCGACTATTCCTCAACGCGTTCACTTACCAACCACTCAAACCTAGGTTGACACATGGCTAAAACCTGTGTCATTTCATAAACATCAGGTTATACCTGAAGGAATAAAACGTACAAATAATATAAATAGCCGAGTTGTTGGGTGGTCGGAATGTCGAGTCGAGAGACCCGAGTTCGATCCCCAGGTGGCAGTACCAATGAGTTTTTCAAAAACTTATGTACGAATTTCATCGTTGGCTTGGACATAAAGGCGGCGACGGGCTCACCACCTGTCACGTTGTCCCGAAAATATCTTCGGTGGAAGGTGGGTCAAAGGGACTTAATTGTCTAGACTTGACCTCTGTCTACCCCTGTATTGGGAATTGCGTGAAGATATTTTTTTTTAAATAATATAAAAAAACGTGCATAGATTGAGAAAAAAACATATACATTGATCTGATCTTAAAGTAAGTAGCTAAAGCACTTGTGTTATTGTAATTCGAAACAACGACATTATCACAAACACCCAGACAAGATGCAATGCAGAAAAAGTGTTTTCCTGTATTTAACCGCCCGAGCTATCGATATGGTGGAAATCGATGCGAACGCCACACGTCTAAGGAGGTAGACAATGCAATGTTAAAAATTTTTTTTTTTTTTAATAAATAATACATACATATTTTACATACATGATGTTGTTCTTGTCTATGTAGACAAGAACAACGTTGTACTTAGATTTTATCCCATATTAAGCGCTTAAGCACTTGTAGTATGGAATCAGAAACACTGAAGTACCTCAAACCAAGTCCGACCCACATCCAGACCAGGAATTCAGCCCTGGATCTCTGAGATGATGATACCATGAAAACCGGTGCGTACGCCACTCGTCCACGGAGGTCGTCATAGTAGAATGATTGTCAACATTACAAGTCATCTTCATTGTTGGACTGATAATTAAAAAAATTTTCAAAGTTGCATGATATACTTTTTTATTTACAACACAAAAAAAGTTTATTAAATGAGAGTGGATCCGTGAAAAAGGTTCGGCAAGTATGAAAAAGGCAAGGGAGCAAAGATCCGAGGGTCTCTCTTTATTGTAGTGGTGAGCAACCTTTTGTTCGAACCGCCTTTGTTCTACTGGGTCACGCTTCGTATACTTTCATTCAAAAAGATTTTTCAGTTGAAGCAACAGTTAAATTTACACCGTCTCTTCTCAATTTAGTCACGAACACGACTTCGCATTCTGAATTATTACATTACTAGTTTTTGCTTGAGCATTATCCCGAAAAACCTATCGGGATTCCTTAAAATATTCGAGTAAAAGTAGTCTACTTAATAAAACAAAAAAAAATGTATCAAAGGTCAACGCTCGTCGAGAAAGGAGTGCTTTTAGTTACTAATTGAAATGGGGATTAAATAATGTCTTCAGGACTTTCCCAATACTTGGGTAGCCATAGATATAGACAATTATGTCTTTTCGATCCACCTTTCAGAAATGAAATTTTTTTTTCTGAAATGAATTTTTTTTTTCTTTTTTCTATTTTTATAATCAATTCAAAGACTATAAAAATAATTTTTTGGCCTCCCTCGAGACTCGTAATTTTCCGGGATAAAATGTGGCGCATGTGCTATTCCAAACTATTAACTATCTCTGTGCCAAATTACATTTAGATCGGTTCAGCCATTTAGGCGAGATTGAGTAAGAAACATCCATCAATCCTCATAAACGTTCGCATTTATATGATAAGGATTATTAGCAGAATAGGAAGCTCTTTTAACTGAATTTAATATTATTTTAACACAAACGATATTTAAGATCTACAAAGAGATTGATACTTTATACAAAACAAAACACCAAGTTTCTCTTTTTTATTTACATAAAAATTTCCTACTTCTGAAGTGAAATAAAAAAGTTTTGAGCCTTCAATTCTGTTTTTGATTGAAATGCTACAATTTAACTTTAAATTAGAAAACTTTAGGAGTTAAAAAAAAACAACTTTTCTGTCGTTGTGATGTTTCTTAATGTTTAGCTGTTTCTGGAAAGTATTTTTATAAATACATACATAGATAGGGACAACATCACATTCATTGCCCTGATTCCAAAGTAAGTAGCTAAAGCATGTGTTATGAAATCGGAATCAACGAGAGTACTACACCAAGCACCCAGAATGTAGAAAAGGTATTTTTCTACATTGACCCTTCCGGGTATTGAACTGGTGACCTCAGTGCTGGCGACACCATGAAAACCTACGTGTAGGTCTCTCGTCCACGAAGGTCATTTTTCATCAAAAGTGTGTGTATTTTGCATACATATTTCATAACGTTCTATAAAAGTTTACTCCCTCTCCAGTAAGGATTTGACATAACCACTACGCTTGGAAAGCGGATTGGCGAACGCAGAACATGCCATGTTAATGCTGTATCCCATCTGCAGTCTGCTTAATTTAGGGTTCTGGTATTCATCGTGAAGCATGTGCTGCAGATGGGATGCAGCATTAACATGGGATGTTCTGCGTTCGCCAATCCGCTTTCCAAGCTTTCCATCGTGGCTTAAAGAGGACGTGTATTACCCCAGCGTGCTAACGTTACTCGTATACATGCGTGCAATTGTAAGAATTTTGACAGCGCGATGTAGAATGTCGATTTGTTTTTCTAATATTGAGATATAGATGTCGTCACAGTCGGTAACCAATTGCACTTGTTTGATTTTATTTTAGACGTCGCTTATGTCACACTTATGACACATGAAAAAAGAGGATGGTTGTAATCCTACGTCATATCCTCACGGGAAATTATTCAATACCTAACAATTAATAGACACCTTTGTTTGTTGCAGGAAAATCTTATATATAAAAATTTACTTTTTGGTTCTTATTTATTTTTTCGTATGTTATTTAATGCATTTATTTGGTTGCAATGAAATTTTCCCTGGCTTGCACTTTTTTTCAATGGCAACAACCTCCCTGTAACATATACAATAAAAACCTATAACAGCTAAATATTAGGATTTTTAAAATCGAAAATAAAAATAAAAAACTGATTACATTAGTATATATTGTAAATGTCAAATATAAGAATTTCTTTTTATTTGTGATATTTAAAAACATTTATATTACTTTGACGGTAAAAACGTACTTATATCTTTTGATCTTACCTCTACGCTTTTTTTATTATAATAATATTTACTTCAAATGATTTTTAAGTAATGTACTAATAAATATTTCATGAAAAAAATTGCCTTTGATCCTTAGGAGCGCCTTTATAAGGATTACATCCAAGCATGTATTTGTAGAGCTGTTTATTAATATGTAAATCCTTTTAAGACGCAATAGACTAGTTGGCAGTGACCACGCCTTCGATGCTAAGAGTTGCCGGTTCGATTCTCGCTAGGAGCAAACATATATGTGATGAAACTAAATGTTTCTACTCGAACAAAGGACGTACGTAAAAATATTTATCTATAAATAAAATAAATATTTATCTATAAATATTACATGGGAGCATGTTGTAGCGTCGGCTTTAAAACTAAGACGGCAATAGGTTAACCACTTGTCACGTTGTTCAAAATAAGTTTCGTTCAAACAAGGCCGAGAGGGCTTACATAGGTGTCTAAACCTCTGACTACCCCGGTATCATAGAACGTAATATTTTATGATCACGCACAGTCCCTGATGGGGCAGCCAGAGAGAACAGATTGCCAAGTGTCACGATCTTTACATACCTCTTTCACTTCTTTCAAACACATCATTCTCTTCGTATATGCACGTTCTATGTTCAATCCCAGTATTAGGTAATAAAAAATCCTTTTACAATTTTATAAGAAATATTACTTTTTGTTCTACGTATTGTATGTTATATAATGAAATGAGAAAGTTTTGAACACATGGGACGAATTTTAAATCGGCAATAAAAATGCTGAAGTCACAATAGCCGAGTGGTTGGGTGGTCGGAAACTCGAGTCAAGAGACCCCAGTTCGATCCCCAGGTGGCAGGCTCGTACCAATTGGTATTTCAAACACTTGTGTACGAATTATATCGTTGATTTCAACATTGAGACGACGAAGGGCTCACAACCTGTCGCGATGTTCCAAAAATATCTTTGGTGGAAGATGGGTCGAAACGACTTAATTGTCTAGACCTCTGTCTACGCCTGTATTGGGAAAGGGGTGAAGTAAAAAATGCGTCACTGGTATGAAACTATTCTATATAAATAAAAATAAATCACCTATCACCCTCAAAAATCTCTAGGTACGAGGTTGACTTAAAATTTAAACAGATTGTGCATTTTTACCTTTACGCAATTTGCTATAGCGGGAGTAAGTAAAGGTCTAGAAAATAAAGTGCTTTCTACCCAATTTTCACCGAGGCATATTAGGGATAGCGTGACAGGTTCTCAAAAGGCTGGCAACGCTTCTGCTATGCCTCTGGTATTGCGGATGTTCATGGGCGGTAATCACTTACGATCACGTGAGCCACCTGCTCGTTTGCCTCCCTTCCCAATAAAAAAAGAGCATATCACTATTGTAGTGCCCAAAGTAACGGTAAAATATACGTACGTAGCGAAATATTAATATATTAATATAAAACTATAAAGGTCGAGTTATATGACTCGAGTACATACATTATTATCTTAACAAAATCGATTCTTAATATCTTTAAGATCGTTCTTTCTTCTTTAATCTATAAAATATTTGAAAGAGCATGAAAATTCAATCAAAACACTAAAAACTTTCTTAACTAACCAACAACGTTTATTACTTTGACCAGTGAACCGAGATACGTAATGGCTTCTTATAATAAGAATTCAAACTAGTCTCAATGAAACTTGTAAACTCTGTTCCCCACATGTTACTTTACAAATGTATATATATATATATATAATATATATATATATATGTATATATATATATATATATATATATATATAAATATATATATATATATGTATATATATATATATATATGTATATATATATATATAAATATATATATATATATATATATGTATATATATATATATATATATATGTATATATATATATATACATGTATATATATATATATATAAGTCACGATAGCCGAGTTGTTGGGTGGTCGGAATTTCTAGTCGAGAGACCTGAGTTCGATCCCCAGGTGGCGGTACCAATGAGTTTTCAAAACTTATGTACGAATTTCATCGTTGGCTTGGACATAAAGGCGGCGACGGGCTCACCACCTGTCACGTTGTCCCGAAAATATCTTCGGTGGAAGGTGGGTCAAAGGGACTTAATTGTCTAGACTTGACCTCTGTCTACCCTGTATTGGGAATTGCGTGAAGATATTTATTTTATTATTTATATATATATATAAGTCACGATAGCCGAGTTGTTGGGTGGTCGGAATTTCTAGTCGAGAGACCTGAGTTCGATCCCCAGGTGGCGGTACCAATGAGTTTTCAAAACTTATGTACGAATTTCATCGTTGGCTTGGACATAAAGGCGGCGACGGGCTCACCACCTGTCACGTTGTCCCGAAAATATCTTCGGTGGAAGGTGGGTCAAAGGGACTTAATTGTCTAGACTTGACCTCTGTCTACCCTGTATTGGGAATTGCGTGAAGATATTTATTTTATTATTTATATATATATATATATATATATATATACATATATATATATATATATATATATATATATATATATATATATATATATATATAAATATATATATATATATATATATATATATATATATATATATATATATATATATATATATATATATATATATATATATATATATATATATATATATATATATATATATATATATATATATATATATATATACATGTATATCCTGACAGGGTAGCCAGAGAACAGATCGCCAAGTGTCACGATCCCTACATACTTCTTTCCTTCTTTCAGATTCATCATCTTCTTCATACATGCACGTCTAGGTATCCAGTACTCTTGACCCTCCTCTCTTCGAGCAATTTGCTCACATGGTCTTCGAAAGTTACTCTCGGTCTACCTCGACACCTTATAATATTAACTTTCGCGCTATATATTTTCTTCACCATTCGGTCTTCACTCATTCGCTCAACGTGCCCAAACCATCTAAGCACGCCCTTATCCATTTTGAGACAAAGTCATCTTTCAAACCTGCCATATTGCGAATCTCTTCGTTTCGCTTTCGGTCAGCCATGGTAAGGCCGCACATTTTACGAAGAGATCGCATCTCCACTGCATTCAACCTGCTTTTATGCTTCTTCTGGCATACCCAGGTTTCGCTGCCATATAACAAAGTCGGTACCAACACTGCGTTATGTATTGCAAGGCGTGCACTTTCACAACGCCTTGCCTTTTGATTAACGCAGTCAGGCACCATTGACTTTGTTCCCGGCAACGGCTACGCCTGTCCACATCTAAATCACATCTTCCATGCCGGCTAAACGCACTCCCCAAGTATACAATTTCATTCACCTGTTCTAGACATTCCTGATTTACCCAAATTTCGCACTTCGTTCTTTCTTCGTCCCTTTCAAATACCAGAACCTTAGTTTTATTAGCATTCAAACGGAGACCATTAATTTCACATTCTTCTTTCATACACGTGACTAATGCCTGCAGTTCTGCCTCTGATGGTGCTACAAGCACTGCATCATCAGCATAAAGCAGACAATTTACTTTTATGTCACCCAATTTCACACCCAAACAGCTATCTTTCAGCTTCTGTAAACAGCTGTCGAGATACAGTATGAATAGCCAGGAAGACATGACAAAACCCTGTTTAACGCCCGTTTGGACGCTAAACATGGGTGACAGGTCATGCCCTACCCGCACACAGGCTTTACAGTCACAGTAAAGTGACTGCACAGCCCTTAGCAATCGACCATCCACACCTTACCCCGGCAACAGTTCCCACATTTTCTTCCTTACAACCTTATCAAATGCTTTCTCAAGATCCACAGAAAATCTTCTGGTTAGCAGCCAGAAGCTTCTCCGTGATCATGCGGAGAGAAAACATTTGATCCGGTCATCCTCTTCCAGGTCTAAATCCGCATTGTGCCTCCCATAGAAATCTTTCCGATTTATCTTGCATCCTACGTGTCAAAACCTTCGAGTAAACTTTACTTGCTGAACTGGTCAAGCTGATCGCCCGATAGCACCCGCAGTCATAATGTGAACCTTTACCTTTATATAAAGGCACAATGACCACGGATCGCCAATCATCCGGAACAGCCCCCGTTCGCCAGCACAAATTGCACAGCAGATGAAAGCTGTCCCAGACGCGTTGCCCACCATACTTGACCATTTCAGCAGTAACTCTGTCTAGTCCCGCAGCCTTACCACATTTCAAACTTCTAATCGCACATTCAATCTCTTTCATACTGATGACCTCAGTGTCATCGAGGTCCGAGTCTGGCGTACCAGTCACGGCGTCACCCCCGGATCCCTCACTAAGATCATCACACGCATACATCTCTCTATAAAATTCGCTCCATCGCTGCATGACGTCCGATTTTTCTGAGAGGACGTCATTGGTTCCCGAAAGCACTTTATTCATTCTTAAGGCTGTCGCACCACTCCGGGTCCTTCAACCTCTTTCCAGAAGAGTTTGAGTTCTCCTTGAAGTTGTGCGACAACCTTTCGTCCGCTTCCATTCTACTCCTTTCACGCACTTTCTCAATCAATGCTTTCGTGTGAACTTTCTGGAGCTTATATCTTTCTTTCCTCTTCTCTCTCATATCCTTATCATTACTAGAGGCCAAGTAGTCTAACCATGCTTTCTTCTTCTTATTTACAGCTTCTTTCACTTCGTCATTCCACCATGCATCACTCTTTTTACTACTACCTCTTTTCACAGTTCCACACACGTCTTCCGCTGCACTAACCATTCCATCTCTAAGGCTCTGCCATATTTCTTCCACACATTCTTTCCTAACTCCAATGCTGTCCAGCTTTTCAGCTACCTTGCTTGATATTTATTCCTAGTGTCCGCTTCCTGAAGCTTCCAGCTTCGGATGCTACCGACCGACTGTGGTTCTGGTATCGCCGTCCGATGGCGCCAACCCGCGAACAGACCCCTAAATCTGGTAATCACTAGGTAGTGATCCGTTCCCAGGTCAGCACCTCGGAACACTCGCGTATCCATCACCTGTTTTCGCAGTCGGTCATCCACCAGGAATAAATCGATCATACTTCTCTCATTCTCTCTTGTTCTAGTATACATATGGATTTTCTTGTGACTAAACATAGTGTTTGTCACAAGAAGACCCTTTCCTTGCATACAGCCAGTATAAGCTTGCCAGCATCGTTAACCCTTTTATCGCCAAACATTCCAAGCTCCGACTCGTACCCTGGCCGAGCGGTACCAACCCATCCATTCAAATCACCACATACAACAATTCTTTCGATTCCTTTAACCAAGTCTAGAACTTCTCTTACATTCTCCCAAAACTCCTCCAGCTCAGCTCTGGACGACGAAGCCACCGGCGCATAAACAGCCAAAAGGAATAACTTCGTCAGTCCCAATTTAAAGCGAACCCAGAGAAGTCTCCAGTTCACAACCTTATATTCAGTCATAACATCGACCAACCGAGACGACAGCAGCACCCCCACTCCCTGGCAGGCGCTCTCGCTCTCCGGGACTCCGGACCATAAAATATATATATATATATATATATATATATATATATATATATATATATATATATATATATATATATATATATATATATATATATATATATATATATATATATATATATATATATATATATATATATATATATATATATATATATATATATATATATATATATATTGGTGAAATAGTAAAAAAAATATCTTCACGCAATTCCCAATACAGGGGTAGACAGAGGTCCAGTCTAGAAAGTCCCTTCGACCCACCTTCCACCGAAGATATTTCCGGGACAACGTGACTGGTGGTGAGCCCGTCGCCGTCTTTATGTCCAAGTCAACGATATAATTCGGAAATAAGTTTTTGAAAAACCCATTGGTGCCACCTGGTGAACTCGGGTCTCTTGATTCGAAATTCCAACTTCTCGGCTATCGTGACTTTTTTACATTTGGTAGTATTTCCAATAAAATTTGATGTACATATATAGATAGACACATCACATACATTCCCGTGATCCCAAAGTTAGTAGCTAAAGCAGGCCGCGGGCGGCGGCACTAGCTCGCTTCTTGGAAATTTAGTCGCAATGGATCGCTTCACGGGGCCGCAACGCGCTTACTGCGTGAAACAGTTTTATTTAAACGACTTTTCGCTCATTACTGTGAGACGCTTATTTCGCGTTGAATATGGATTACACGACTTAAGTCAGTGTCCAAGTGCTCCTTTAATAAAGAAATGGGTGAAGAAGCTCGAAGAGACGGGATCTACACAAAATGTGAAACAAACCGGCGGCCCACGGACTTCTCGGAGCGAAGAGAACGTGCAGCAAGTTTACGCTTCTGTTCGACGTGATCCAGATTTATCGGCACGCAAACGTTCGGCTGAATTAGGATTATCCCGCAAATCATTACGCCGTATTTTGAAATAAGATTTGAAATTACATCCATATAAGATCCAGCTAGTGCAAGAACTAAACCCTAATGATTTAAATTTGCGTAAGTCATATGCCGAAACAATGTTAACTCGTTTCAGTAATTTTCACAATATCTTATTTTCTGACGAAGCCCATTTCCACCTAAATGGACATGTAAACAAACAGAATTGCAGGTATTAGAGCAGCGAAAATCCTAAAGCTAAACATGAGGGGCCACTTCACTCTCCTAAGGTAACTGTATGGGCTGCAATTTCAGCAAAAGGAATCATCGGACCTTACTTTTTTGAAGATTCTCGAGGCCGTTCAGTTACTATTAATTCTGCCGAGTATGTGAAAATGTTACGGGAGTTCTTAGCACCGATACTACTGGAATTTGCTGGCTATAATCGTAACACATGGTTTCAACAAGATTGTGCCACGTGTCACACATCGAACGAGTCCTTGCCGGTGGTCAAAGACATGTTTCCGGAAAAGCTGATATCCAGACGGGGTGACATCCCATGGCCACTCAGAAGTCCAGGTCTATCCCCAGCAGACTTCTTTTTATGGGGTTATTTAAAGAGTCGTGTCTACATTGATAAACCGAATACACTGCGTCAACTTAAGGCAAAAGTACTCGAAGATGTCGGCGATCTCGCGGTCTCTTTGCAGAAGAGTATTCGAAAACTTCAGGACTCGCTTAGATGAGTGCAAAAACCGAATCGGTGGTCATTTACACGAAGTAATTTTTAAAAAATAAATTACAACAAATTAGCTTTCTCGTAAATAAACGATTTCTAAAATATGTTAAATGGTTTTTTTATATGATTTTTTCAAATGTTAACTAATACATGGCCCACCCTGTACTTATTATCTTATCAAATAAATAATAATTTTAAATCATCAACAGGCAGAGAAGGATTTTTTTTTATAATTTCTCATAAATTAATAAATTAAATAAGTCACGATAGCCGAGTGGTTGGGTGGTCGGAATTTCGAGTCAATAGGCCCGAGTTCGATCCCCAGTTCGGAGGCTCGTACCAATGGGTTTTTCAAAAACTTATGTACGAATATCGTTAGCTTGGACATAAAGACGGCGACGGGCTACCCACCTGTCACGTTGTCCTGAAAATATCTCGGTGGGACGTGGGTCGAAGGGACTTAATTGTTTAGACTCGACCTCTGTCTACCCCTGTATTGGGAATTGCGTGAAGATTTTTTTTTTCATTAATTAATAACTAAAATTCCAGTATGGTTCACATGTTTAAACCAATGAAAATGCTTGATAACGGCGTAGAGGGCGATGAAATAAACCTTAAAAAAATTGTAAAACGAAACAAAAATATCTTAATAGGAATTGTTCTCGAATCTATGGCGAATACACGAAGACTAACATTATCAAAATAAGTAATCAAAACGGGCTTAGCTTTCCGCCGAATAACATATTCAATATAGAAATTGATTACTTTTTTAAATTGTTAAATCCATCCCATTCAACTCAAATCGGGTAATATAAGCCTTAAAAGTACGTTAAATGAATGGAAAGCAGTTCTAAGAGTTATATAAGTCTCGAAACAAATATCTTCCAACCGCCCAGTTCTCAAAAAGCTTCAGTTATGAAAACTTTAAACATTTCCACGCAAAGAAAATTCAAAAGTAAATAGCGTTTGAGAATTTAAATTAAGAAAATGCCTGGGTCGGAAGGTAGTTCGCAATTCATGTTTGCACTTGAATGTTTTTTGGTGTGGTAATTTCATTCATATCTTCACGCAGTTTCCAATACAGGGGTAGATGTCTAGTCTAGACAATTAAGTCCCTTCAACCCACCTTCCACCGAAGATATTTTCGGGACAATTGGTAATTCCAAATAATCTTAAATCTAGAGAAGGTAACAAATACAGATTACTCAGATAGATATGTAGAATAATCTTTATTGCAAAACTATACAGAAATTATACAACATAAAATTAATTTAGATAAGTAAGACGGTGGTATTAAAAAAAGCGGTCTTATCGCTAACAGCAATTTCTTCTGGACATCATTTTGGAACCGAACCCAAGACTTCTGAACTGGCGACATCTAGAAAATCGGTGTCGCTCCAACACTAAGGTCGTCTAAATAATAAAATTATCTACTGTATATTGATAACGCAGTGCCTATTTCACCATTGAAGGCTGAACTGCGAGCGTTAGTCACTTAATTGAAAAAGGAATAATAAAACAATAAATTTGAAAAGGGACGAAAAGAACTGTGAAATGTAGATAGATAAATAAGGTACATTAGAAATGTTTTGAACAGAAGAATTAAATTATGGGAAGCGCTTTAAAGCGGGGCGGAATATAATATCATTCACTCGTAGGTGTTTTTTTTATAGAAAAGGGAGGCAAACGAGCAGATGGCTCACGTGATGGAAAGTGATTACCGCCGCCCATGAACACCCGCAATTCCAGAGGCATAGCAGATGCGTTGCTTCCCTTAGGTTACCCCCGCCCCCAGAATTGGGATGAGGGGGGGGGGGAGGGCACCGGTTACCTGCACTCACCAGACGAAACGCAGAAGCTTGTTAGACTTCTACTTCTACTAAAGAGTCGTGTCTACATTGATAAACCGAATACACTGCGTCAACTTAAATCAAAAGTACTCGAGGATGTCGGCGATCTCGCGGTCTCTTTGCAGAAGAGTATTCGAAAACTTCAGGACCGAAACGGTGGTCATTTACACGAAATAATTTTTCGAAGACTTCTACTTCACGCCGGTATTCTGCGAGGTCGTGGTACTTCCCCTGTCGATTCGGAATTTATGTATTTTATTTCCTCATTTTACATTTTATTTCCTCATGCATAAAATAAATTTTTAATACATATTTTGGACCTGTATCTGGCACTTCATCTCTTCAGATCAGGTAATATGCTGAATGCGATAAAATTGTATAATAAAACCTTTTTTCTTCAATTATTGGCAAAGTCGAATAGTTAGCAATTAGTAAGATTGAAATATATTTGAGACTTTACGACACCACTTCTATCTATACAGTCACGATAGGCGAATGGTTGGGCGATCGAAACACGAGTCTAGTGCCCAGTTCGATCCCAGGTGGCTCGTAACAATGTATTAACTTGTGTACGTAGTATATCGTTTGCTTGGACATAAAGGCGGCGACAGGCTCACCACCTGTCCAAAAAGTGTCTTAATCCGTACTGGAAATGAAATGCAGTTTTTTTTACTCTTTTTTACCTAACACAGTCTATGCTACGTCTACAGTAGGTAAGAGAAAACTTATATAGTATTTATAAGATAAACTGAAACTTATATAAGAAAAAAACAGAACTTTCTCTTCAACCTCATTGTGTATAGAAACATTTTTAGGTCTATGAATGTTAAAATGTATTAAGTCGCTCACAGAAATGCTTGGAGAATACACTGTTGAGTATGCCAACCTGTTTTCTTAAGAGTTTGTATAAATTACAAATAAGTAAAAGAAATTACAAATAAGTAAGAGAATAAGAAATTACCCACGAGATTTGTTTCAGAATTATTTGTTACTCATAATATTCTCTTTTCAAATTTACCAGGAACTATATTCATGGGGAGTTTTTTTTACATCAAAATTTTCCTACAATAAAATATCGATCAAATATATAAATAAATATAAATATCTTCACGCAATTCCCAATACAGGGGTAGACAGAGGTCAAGTCTAGACAATTAAGTCCCTTTGACCCACCTTCCACCGAAGATATTTTCGGGACAACGTGACAGGTCGTGAGCCCGTCGCCGCAAATAAATAGGTATATCAAATATATACCTATTTATTTGTTCAGCTTCGAAAACCTAAAAACCTGTTTTGACTCTGTTGTGTAAGTATTCTTTGATCGTTTAATCAAAGAATAACACATAAGGTAAACATACGCAGTACGCGCTAAAAAAATAGAAAAAAGTTGATCTGTATAACTTGTCTTAATATTTACTTTCGTTTTTGATGTTAAGCCTAGCAAACATACGTGGTAAATAACAAGTCGGGATAGTGAAGGGGTAACAGGAATCCGCGTCACGAGACCCGAGTTCGATCTCCAGAAGGTAATGTTATACCAAAGTGTATGTTTTTTTAAACTTATGTACGATTTATTTCGTTGGATTGGACATAAAGACAAATTTCAAATTTCGTCCTACTTTTGACCGAAGAACCACAACGTGACAGTTGGTGAGCCTTTCGCCGTCTAAGTGTCTATATTGATAAAGTACAGTATAACTATGTAATAACATACGTACATAGTTAGATATTCATATACATAAACATCCATGACTCGAGAACAAACTTCCATATTCATCACATTATGAGCAATGATCGAAAGGTGAAGAAAATACATAATGTGAATGTAAAGAAGTCGAAATTAATCGAGACTTTCGAAGAATATGTGAGCAAAGTACTCGAAGAGAGGAGGGCCAAGTATTCAGATTCTTAGAGGTGCGTTTGATGAATTTAAATGAACCGCAAGATGCATGTAAGGATTGTGACACATGGCGATCTGAAGATCGTGAAGATATCTCGGACAATACTATAAAGTTATGCAATATAAAAAATATCATCATGATATTCCCAATACAGAGTGGACAGAGGTCTAGACAATTAAGTCCTTTCGAACCACCTTTCATCGAAGACATTTTTGGGACAACGTCATCCCGTCTTCGACTATATGTCCGAGCCAACGATAGATAATATACCTTAAGTTTTTGAAAAAGAAAACCCATTGGTACGAGCCTGTCACTTGGGGATCGAACTCATGTGTCTTGTCTCCGAATCCCAATCACCGAAGCCACTCGGCTATCGTGACTTTTTTGACTTTTATTTACATCCAAAAAGAAAATCACCTAGCATATACAATTTTTCTTTGTTTTAAATGAATCTGATATATTTATAAAACTTGCTGATTTATGTATCAGTTTATGGTGATGAAATATCGCGTTCCAATATTAATTTCGCTGTTAACACGACCACTCTGTCGCTACTCGCAAATTGTCCGTAGATTCGAAGTAATTAGTGATGTAAATTTACAATTTCAACGAATCGATGGACTCCGCGAATAACCGGCCGATATCGAATATAATTTATTCTGTCGTTCAATATTCATGATAGCAACGTTTCCGGTTTATTAGAAGAAAATTGCTATTAATTCATTCGCCTCATTGTGCGAGCGTTATAATTTGCTACGGGAAATATTTTCCTTCTTAAGGAAAATACACTAATTTCTTTTGTGTTTTGATTTTTCAATTTCCGTCGAGAAACACGTAAAAGCGGAATACAAACGAATATTTCACAAAAGAAATATATATATTCAAAAGTCGACACGCGCATGAATATTAGAAAGAAAGCAGCGGTAATGGGATTTAATAAATGAGCGAGTTTGTTACTAAGGAAAAGTTATTGATTTGTTTTAAGATTAGTTAACTGTATATATGTGTGTCGAAACAATATATATTCAGCCTTTGATAAAAGATTATGCACTTAAAAGAGTAGAGTACGCCATCTCCTTCTCGCCTGTGGGTGTCTTGCAACTGAGGAAAATGCCTTGAAACGGCACTCCTCTATGATAATTGTCAAATAAAATCATATTTATTACTGTGATGATTATCATGGACGGGTCCATTTTTTGCGGCAAGCAAGGTGCATGATGTCAGAAAAAGCGGATCAAAATTAAGCGAGGTGTCTGTTGCAATTATTGTCAATCCGATTACGGAGCACCTTTTTATTTAATGGCTACAAATTTCAATATTACAAAATAAAATCAAATAAAACAAAGTAATATCTTACGTCATTCTCAAAAATTGGGGTAAACACTTAAGTCTTTTCGACCCAACTTTCGCAAAAGTCATTTTTTGGGAATACGTGACAGGTCTTGAGCTGACTAGAATTCCGATCACTAAATAACTCAGCTGTCGTAACTTACATAATAAAAATACATTGAAAAAATCATATACGAATAAACATACGTCATATTATTTGTGAACCACAAAAATAAATATTGAGTTAAACCATTCAAAAAAACGTCCTCCATTTCCACGCAAACGTCTGAAAAACAACAATGCGCGCGAAGAGAATAGAAAGCGAGGGGGAGCAAAAGGAAACTCCAGCGAAAAAATACCGACGTCGAACTGACAACCGTGTACTGTCAAGGATTCATTAGCGCTGGCTGCGAAGTGCGCTCTATATATTTATTTAATTTGGCCACCCGCACAAAGAACATCGCGTTCCAACGAAACCAAGTCAGGCTTAGGCCCGATTTTACCGAACGACGAGATAAACCACAATAATTAATTTTATCACACAGATCCAAGTTTAAGCTATTATTAATATAATCATTCGTAACTTTGAATGCAATGAACGTAAGTTTAACAGGACAAAAAGGAATACGTGCTACTTTAACTGTATCGATTCGAATTAGGATACCAATGTAAATTGGTCGTACTATCTGTCATGTTAATCAAATCTTTACGTCAGTAACCACCGATATACCACCGACTTGGCATAAACATTTATTCTTGTATAGTTTTATGACTATTACGAGTATTATTTCTGAATTCATATTGGGTAAAACAGAAACGAAACTGGAGTAACTAGAGATTTATTCTCAGATAAAACTTTATTCCAGTTTGGTCGAATCGGGCCTAAGATTGGTTTGAATAGATGTTTTACATGTGGTGAAATAAAAACAGTTTGACTTTTTACATTTGCAAACAGTTTTCCTATTTTTGTTATTACGTGACTGCGGCCAAAAAGAATTTATAGGAGAACTTCCACATGAGTTTGTCTTGATTGTAAAAGTCAGTAAGAGACTGTAAAAGTCCACTACCGGACATAGGCCGAACTTTTGGCAAAGTCGCTATTAATGACAAACAGGTTGGCAGTGTCGCTATATCAGGCGTTTTAGATTCCCGTCATCAGATTTAACAGTACCCGCCGCAATTTTGGTTTGGCCTAATTTTAGTTTGGTATTTTTCGAGATATTTATCGCACCATTGTTCCGTAGCCATTCACGAAAAGAAAGGGCGTGGTATATTATTACGCAGCAGTCAGATCGCAGACTTTAGCTTAAGGATGTCACAATAAATATTTTATAAAATAAATATCTTCACGCAATTCCCATTACAGGGGTAGACAGAGGTCAAGTCTAGACATTTTAAGTCCCTTCGACCCACCTTCCACCGAAGATATTTTCGGGACAACGTGACAGGTGGTGAGCCCGTCGCCGTCTTTATGTCCAAGCCAACGATGAAATTCGTACATAATTTTTTAAAAAACTCATTGGTACTGCCACCTGGGGATCGAACTCGGGTTTCTCGACTCGAAATTCCGACCACCCAACAACTCGGCTATCGTGACTTTAAATATTTTATAATATAAAATATTTTTTAAATAACATATTGCGACTAACTGGAGGATAAAATAAAAATATATAAAATAGTTTCACGGCATTGCCAATACTAGGGTAGACCTCAGGTCTAGACAATTAAGTCCTTTCGACCTACCTTTCACCCAAGCCATTTTTAGGATACCGTGACAGGTGGTGAACAAGTCGCCGAACTTATGTCCAACCCACCAACATTAATCGAACATAATCTTCACGCAATTCCCAATACAGGGGTAGACAGAGGCCGAGTCTAGACAATTAAGTCCCTTCGACCCACCTTTCACCGAAGACAATTTCGGGACAATGTGACAGGTGGTGAGCCCGTCGCCGTCTTTATGTCCAAGTCAACGATATAATTCGTACATAAGTTTTTGAAAAACCCATTGATACGAGCCTGCCACCTGGGCATCGAACTCGGGTCTCTTGACTCGAAATTACGACCACCCAACCACTCGGCTATCGTGACTTCATCATAAGTTTTGAAAAAAGAAAATCATTAATATGAGCCTACCACCAGGAGGTCGAAAGCGGGTCTCTTGGCTCAAATTTTTAAGATCCAGCCACTCGGGTATCGTGACTATTATGGAGTACTTACATTATTTTATCCACAAAAATAGACACGTGGATCTGAAAAAGAAAGAAATATTATGAAACAATTATAAAAACAAATAACAAAATATACCCGCTTAATTATAATTAAGCGGGTAAGAAGATAAAAAATAATATAAATAAAATATCTTCACGCCATTCCCGAAAGAAGAGTAGACAGAGGTGTAAACAATTAAATTCCTTTCCATCGAAAAAAAATTATGGGATATGGCGATAGATGGTGGGCCCGTCGCCGTCTTTCAGCTAACGATATAAATCATACATAAGTTTTTTTTAATAACCCATTTGTATGAACCTCATCCACTCATACATATTATTTTATTAAAACCACAGAAAGACGGCGATGGTCTCACCACTGTCACGTTGTCCTAAAAATGGCTTCGGTGGAAGGTGTGTCGAAAATACTTAATTGTCAAGTCTCTGTCTATCACTGCATTAGAAAAGGTGTGACGATATCTTAATATTTTAATTAACAGTAGGAAGGGCAACTTGGTACATCGCAGGTCGAGGATTTAAATCTAGTTGAAATTTTATTAATTAATTTATTATATAATTACATAGATGAAGATTCGAAATTCGAACAATCGACTATCTTAAGATAGTCGATTGTTGTAGCAATCTTTGGTGGGCTAAGACTACGTAAACTTCTCTACGACTTTCATTTGAAGCTCCCCGTCGACCTACAGCGTAAATATTTTATTATATTTTCTCTTTGAAAAAAAAAACCTAAATCCCGAATAAATCATACGCGACACGCTCACGTGTCAACGTCGAATTGAAATCTATTGTGCCGAAAGAGTCTCCGAATCGGGGTTTCGGAATTTTAGGCACTCAAATATTTTCGACGATTGAGAGAGATATCAATATATATCTGTTTTGAGTGTTATTATAAATGTATGAAGTGTTACGTTGGAGCAGATGATTTATCTGTATGTCCTATACCTCTGTCTACCACTATATTGGGAATGGCGAGAAGATATCATATTATTTTTAGTGTTATAACACAGTTTTCATAACTTTTTTGAATCTACTCGAGTGTCTCGCCGAGATGTCAATTTCATGGAACACATTCCTAAAATACATTGAGCCGTACAAATATCACGAAAATATTTTCAACATAATATCTTAGTCGCTTGAAATGTTCCATCAATTCATAATTCCACGATTCGAGGGCACAACAAATATATAACTCGCTTTCACTGAGTAATATCTGGATCGGGTCATTCGTTTCCAGCAATATTTACTTATGGAGTTTTTTTTACGATTTGTCCTCATATTTTACGCTGTTTACATGTGAATAAGAAATGCTTTTTATTTTCACACAATTTCCTATTCACAAATGTCACGATGGCCATGAGGTTGAGTGATCTGAAATCGATTCAAGAAAACCGAGTTTGATCCCAGGTGTTAGAGACGTATGTTTATCTTTAAACTTATGTGGGATTTATATCGTTGGCATGGACATAAGGACGGCGACTGGCTCATCACCTATCATGTTGTCCCTAAATAGTGCATTTGGTGTAAAGTGGATCGAAAGGAGTTAACTGTCTAAACCTCGGTCTAACCCAGGATTGTGAATGGCGTGAAGATATTTTTTTATTTCCTATACCGGGTTAGGCAGAGATCTAGACAGTGAAGTCCTTTTGACTGACTGTTCGTTAGAGACAATTTTTGGACGTAACACGTTCTGATTTATTAGCTTTCTTTATATCCAAGCTGACGATATAAATCGTACATAAGTATTTTTAAAGAAAAGGTCTCTTCGCTTGATTTCAGCTCACCCAACCAATCTGCTATCGTGATTTCATACATCAACAAAATTACAATCATTCAAGTTCTTGAAAAACATTAAAATGTCACGACTCGAAAATTCATTCATTGCCCCTAGCATAATTCGAACCCTGAACCCATTGCTTCGAAACCCGTGTACAACTACGCTGTCGGGTCGTCAACAGCGATAATAATTAAACGAAAACAGCGAAATATTCATTGCATTTCTCAAAGTTGCATCGGATACTAAACGGTAACTTTTCATAGTTTAAAGTCCTAAGTCGAGAGTAATTCGCAAGATAACAGAGCAGAGCTATTACTAAGTACACAGTTAAAACTGCTTGTATTCAAGGCTCGAGCTCCTTTGCTCTTCAACTTTGCGGCAACTCGCATAATTAGCATGCCAGCGCGTCAGTGGATAACCGAATTAAGTTTAAATTAGTTAGGAGAGTACGCGAGAAACTTTTTTACTTGATTATTGGTTGAAAGACACCCCAGACGAGGGTCGACGCCTATAAAAATAAGCTAATTCCATTTTCGTTTTGCTTTTGTGTTCTTATCTTACTTAGGCAGAGTTTTTTTTTTAAAAAACGGCGAACTTACTTTAGGACGATTTTACAATATTAATATTGTTCGTTCACTTGTAAAGGACTTGTAAACAATGTTTTATTTGTGCAAGAATTTATTTTATAAGTAAATCGTTTGAGTTTTACAGAAATTATGTTTACTCGTAAATTTATTTGATAACAAATTATGTTTTACTAGGTTCTCCCTGCAGCTATGCTCTCGTTGAACTGTCAAAGTTACAATCATTATAATTAACAAGTAAATATAAATATAACATGATTGCATGCAACCTAAATTTTAAAACAATTTGTAAGATGGCAGGGACCGTTAAATAATTACTTTTGACTAACTAAAAGTAAAACTAAAAAGAAACTAGGTACATAACCTTGTTAAATTTCTTTTCTTTCTTTTTCAGAAAATTTTTTGATTCCTTGCGATACATTATTTTTAGAGAGAGGGGAGTATTTCTTATTTAAATACTACTAATGTTGCCTTCTATTAGTGAAAGAATTTTGAAAATCGGTTTGGCAGTTTGGGCGTTATCGCGTAACAAACAATCCACTCACATCACACTTATAATATTGGTATGGTCCTTAAATTGTAACAGCCGATTTGTTTTCTTTTTGTTTCAGTTATCTTTCCGATTCTGTTTTTTTTAAATAAAAATAAATAAATATAAATAAATATCTTCATGCAATTCCCAATACAGGGGTAGACAGAGGTCTAGTCTAGACAATTAAGTCCCTTTGACCCACCATCCACCGAAGATATTTTCGGGACAACGTGACAGGTGGTGAGCCCGTCGCCGTCTTTATGTCCAAGCCAACGATATAATTCGTACATAAGTTTGAAAACCCCATTGGTACGGGCCTGCCAACTGGTTATCGAACTCGGGTCTCTTGACTCGAAATTCCGACTACCCTTTCACACGGCTATCGTGACTTATATTTTGTTTTTGTTTTTTAAAGGTTCACTTTAATTTCATCCAGTAAAGTAACTATTCTCTAGTCAATTCACCTTCCTTTAATCGCCCATAAAAGTCAACTAAAGTCTTAGAGGACTTTCACCATACTGCACCATTCTGTTAAGACAGATTTTACAGACAGATAGACAGATTTAAGCCAGATAATATTTGGTAATATTCTCAAAGCAGCTATTTCATTTCCTAAGCTTTTCCCTTAGTCTCTTCTTAAGATATCCACGGAAAGAAAACGGGCTAAAAAGGGAATTAAATCTAAGGGCACACGGCTAAACTTACAAGCAATATTAGAAATTAAAAATAGACAGAGGTCTAGTCTAGTCAATAAAGTCCCTTCGACCCACCTTCCACCGAAGATATTTTCGGGACAACGTGACAGGTGGTGGGCCCGTTGCCGTCTTAATGTCCAAGCCAACGATATAATTCGTACATAAGTTTGAAAACCCCATTGGTACGGGCCTGCCAACTGGTTATCGAACTCGGGTCTCTTGACTCGAAATTCCGACTACCCTTTCACACGGCTATCGTGACTTATATTTTGTTTTTGTTTTTTAAAGGTTCACTTTAATTTCATCCAGTAAAGTAACTATTCTCTAGTCAATTCACCTTCCTTTAATCGCCCATAAAAGTCAACTAAAGTCTTAGAGGACTTTCACCATACTGCACCATTCTGTTAAGACAGATTTTACAGACAGATAGACAGATTTAAGCCAGATAATATTTGGTAATATTCTCAAAGCAGCTATTTCATTTCCTAAGCTTTTCCCTTAGTCTCTTCTTAAGATATCCACGGAAAGAAAACGGGCTAAAAAGGGAATTAAATCTAAGGGCACACGGCTAAACTTACAAGCAATATTAGAAATTAAAAATAGACAGAGGTCTAGTCTAGTCAATAAAGTCCCTTCGACCCACCTTCCACCGAAGATATTTTCGGGACAACGTGACAGGTGGTGGGCCCGTTGCCGTCTTAATGTCCAAGCTAACGATATAATTCGTACATAAGTTTTTTTGTAAGGGCGTCTCCTATAACACTCACGGAAAGAAATGAAGTAGTAAATACATATATAGACAGGAAAAACATAACATACATTGCTCTGATATAATGCTCCCAAAGTAAGCTGCTAATATACGGAATCAGAAACAACGCAGATACCACAATCACCAGACCCGAGAACATTTTTAAAAAGCATATTGTACATTGACCTAACCGGGATTCTAACCCGGAACCGCAGTGCTGGCGACACGATGAAAACCAGTGCGTACGCGGCTCGTCCACAAAGGTCGTAAATTTTTAACGCAAATACCACAACTAACACCCTATACCGTGGTAGAAACTTAATGAAATCGTAACAAACGAACAGCATATTGAAGCCTTTCACGTCTCGTCCCATTGTTAAAACCAAGCCGCTTAAAGGTTGCTCGAAAGGGGTTCTTTGTTTCTTTTGTCTAAAACAATAAGTGTACATTTGTATTTTTTCGCTCATTCCCCGTCTTCTAACGTCTGAGCTCGTTCAAACAAAAACTTGTTGGGCTGTTTATTTTTAAACAAGTATATTTCCAGCTATGGTTAGAGGAAACGACAACGAAGAACGAAAGACACTTCGCTCCCAGAGGAGCCTTATAATGGGGCGACAGCAATAAGTAATTTAAAGGACGGAAACTTGAGGCCCTCATCCATTTATTCATAAAATCACGACCCCTCTCCCTTACGAGTTGTTGGCAGATGTTACTTAATCTTAAACCAGTAGAGTTGAGTCGTGTTTCAATTTTAAGTGAGAAAGTTTCTTTGGAATAAAAAAAGGTACAGCCGTATGTTAGTTGGTTGGAGCATAATGTTACATTTAACACTTATGTGTGAGAAAAGATATTTAATTTGTTATATTGTGCAATTTTATTGATTTTTAAAACATTTTAGTTATGCTGTACTTTTTTGTTATTAAAAATTGTCAGGATTTTTTTTTATAAAAAAAATTATTTAATTTAATAACAAAAGTTAAAAAAGTGTTAAAAAAATACTGACTTGGATGTTCCAAGTCAGTATTTTTTTAACACTTTTTTAACTTTTTAATAACAAAAAGTTCACCTTAACTTATATGCATTAAAAATCAATAAAATTGCACGATGAAGGAGTGGATTACGTTATCATATTATTATTATTTACTTAGCTGTAAAGTTGGGAACATTGAGTTGGAATTTGGAATATTTTCCAGTAAATGTCGTCAACGCCAAAAAAGACGTAAAGAAAGATATGCGTGTAGGACAGGGTGGCTCGGAGATAAGAGCGTTGCTACTGGATGGGAGAAGTCGCGGCTTCGAATCACGCCCGTACAGATCGTACTGGCTCATCAACTGTCACTTTGTCTCTAGTAAGCTTCCGTGAAAGGTGGGTCTTTATGTCTTAACCATCTAAATCTCTGCTTAACACACTATCAGGAATATGCGTGATGACACCATCAGTCATACTTCCAATTTAATCAGATATAAAAATATAGAACGCGTGTGAAATAAGCTTTTAATTCCAGCTACATGCTTTCAGTGTTTTAACCCACCGAGGCTTCCTTAAAAAGACTTAATGTTATTTTAGATTTCACTGAAGCGAGATGCACGTCGAAGTTGCGTTTACGTAACACTTCAGTTTAAAAAAAACGGGCGTATCCAGTAGTGAGCTACTGTTAAAAGTAGGTCGCATAGTTCCTGCTCGTAACAAAGTGACGTACATATCACGCGGCTACTTGTACAGTGTACTATAAAATACATTAATTCGTGTAAAACTAGCTAACTAGATGTAAGCGTGCAGCGGGAAGTGTTATACATTAGAATTCCTATATATTTTTTTTAAACATTTTTGTTTACATATTTAAAAGCAATTTCTCATACTGGGTTAGGCAAGGGTCTAGGACAATAAAATCCTTTCAAACCACTTCACTCCGAAGCTTATTTATAGCAACGTGACAGGTGGTGTCGTCGTAAATGTACCTACATAGATATATTTTCTTCACGCATTTCAAATACGGTGATAAACTGAGGTATAGACTATATATTTAGATAGTTAAATATTAATTAATACATTAAACAAATCGAGTACAAACATTCATATTCATCACACAATTCGTATCCAAACCATCAGCTTCGAAGGCAGGGACACAGGACACAGGGATTGGACAGAAGATGAGGAGTTTGGTGATCGGAATTCGATTCAAGAGACTCGAGTTCGATCCCCAGGCGACAATTAAACCGTTGATTTTTTTTTTCGAAAACTTATGTACGATTTATATCGTTAGCTTTGACATAATTATCGCGACAGTCTCAACACCTGTCACGTTGTCCCAAAAGATGTCTTCGATGGAAGATGGGTCGAAAGGACTTAATTGTCCAGACCTATGTCTAACCTAGTATTAGAATGATATGAATAATTTTTTTTTTTATTTTATAATCGTAGTTTAATTACTGTAATTATAATGCTAACTGCATTATAATAATAATATAATTCTTAAAAGTCACGATAGCCGTGTGGTTGGGTGGTCGGAATTTCTAGTCGAGAGACCCGAGTTCGATCCCCAGGTGGCAGGCTCGTACCAATGGGTTTTTCAAAAAACCTATGTACGAATTACATCGTTGGCTTGGACGTAAAGATGGCGAAATATCCATCACATCCAGGGCTCACCACCTGTCACGGTGTCCCGAAAATATCTTCGTTGGAAGGTGGGTCAAAGGGACTTAATTGTCTAGACTTGACCTCTGTCTACCCCTGTATTGGGAATTGCGTGAAGATATTTTTTGTTTTTATTTTTTATATAATTCTTACATAAGTTTTAGAAAAACCTATTGGTACGAGCCTGCCACCTGGGGATCGAACTCGGGTCTCTTGACTCGAAATTCCAACCACCCAACCACTCGGCTATCGTAAATATAATTGAATTGTAATATTTCAATATCGTAAACCTCTATCCGCACAGTGAGTAACAACGGAGGAGAAGCGAATCGGCGATACGTAATAGGTTACAAAGTATATGGAACGAAGTTAGGGATAGATTAAATTATGATAATAATTAAAATTCATCAACAACACATCATATCTTCATTACGAGTTCTATTACACAGAGAAACACTTATCATAGCAAACTGAGAAACATTGAGCATCCATACATCATCATACGGCAGGGCAATTAGATGTGTTTTATTAAAAAAATAGAAAAACATATCTAAACAAAACATAAAAGCATTCGCAGCCAAAACATCAACTAACTTAGTTGACTAATATCAAAAATATACATTCGGCGAGCACGCAAAATTTAATTTGTTTAGTTATAATCCAACTTGCGCTGTTTACCACGAAACTGTTGAAAATATAGGCGAGGTCGGTAGCTTTTCCACGTTTAAACCCTCGAGGGCAAAACTGCGGTGTTTATATTGTATATCAAACTAAGGCCGTTTAAAATTCATAATATGTACAAATATTATCTTTTTATCAAACGTATTTCGACTTCGCTCTATGTAATCAAAAGAGGTTTCTGCTACGTAGTGCGTAAAGCGTAATAACCTTTTTTTTAGCATTTCTTAAAATCAGAACACACGGCGTAGAAATTGAACGTTACTTTTATTTTAATGTACTATACCGTCTTCGGAGGAAGATGGGTCGAAAAGACTTAATGTATTGGGAATGTCGTAAAGATTTCTTATTATTACTTTTATTTTGTTAAAAATTAAAAATCTTTAATACATATCTTTAAAAAAAGCAAAGCCTTGAAGTTGCAATGGGCTACCGATAGATGGCGGGATAACGATCTCGAATATTATTGTAGGAAAATTCAGTAGTACGGTGACGGGCAGCAGCGTCTAAGGTGAAGTGTCTAGTACAGAGGTCACCAATCCGCTTGCCGAGCGATTATGGAAGAGCTTCTCGTACAGAAGAGTCCTATGTCTTACAGTTAATGTTTTACGGAGCGTTACGGTGATGTACAATACAGATCTTAAGTGTGGTATAGGTTTAAGAATAATACCACCAACTTTCTTCCAGTGGGTGTCATAAGAGGCGATTAACGGAAAAGCCTTTTAATGGCAATGACTATCAACAGAATGAAAGACTGGCGTACACATCGAATTTCATGGCTCTGAGGTCCCGGGTTCGATTCCTGGTCGGGTCAATGTAGAAAATATTTTTCCTGCATTTTATCGGGTCTGGGTGTTTGTGGTACTTCCATTATTTTTGATTCCATAACACATATGATGCTTAACGTGCTCACTCTGAGATCGGTGCATAAGCGATGCTATCTACGTATGTATTATAAGTTATTACTTTCATTTGCTATCATGTTTTCTTTAAATATTCATTAAATTTAGGGGTCAATGACGGTTACTTGTTTTAAACTACCAAATCTTTTGTATAATAAAGTCTCGCTATTTATTGACCTTGTAACATGTCAAACAACTATAAAATAAAACGATAAATTGAAGGCATATAATTTTATAACTACTTACGTTTCCATACTGCGTGTGGTCACGACCAAATATCGGTTCTGTCCAACCGATTACAATCGGCCCTCGGGCGATAATCGATTAGACGAATTAAACGGAAGCCCCATCTAATAAGTTTTATTGGACATTAATAGACTGCGTTTCTTTTGTTTTATTGTTTGGAACGATTCCAGTTGGGAAGTATTCATAATTCAATTGAAATGAAGCGCATACTTCTATAATGTTAAAACGATTACATTACTCTTCTATAACGCATTTTTACAATACCATGGTGAACAGAGACCCACCTTTCGACGAAGGAAACGTAAAAACATGATAAGTGGTAAGCCTATCACCGTCTTTGTATTCCAGTTATATACTTACATATGTATTTACATAGATTATACTGTACAAATTTGCCCCTGGAATGACATAGAATCAGAAACAACGATAGTACCACAAACACCCAAATCCGAGTAAATGTGAAAAGTGTTTTCCCGACCAAGAATCTGACTCGGGAACTCTGAGCCGGTGTTTACGGCTTTTAAACACGGAGACTATTTTATATCTTTATATCCTACCCATAATGGGTAGGTAGAGCTCTAGACAATGAAGTCCATTTCGACTTTTCAGCGAAAATTATTAGGGACAACGTGATATGTGGTGAGCCTACATAAACTCTCAAATCCTTGGAATCTGCGAGAACACAACATTTGTTTTACTAAGGCGCTGAATATACCCGTAAAGTCCCTCCGCTCCCACATTCTTACGATTCGGCTCCAGTCAACCCGTTCAAAGTGAATTCCCTCACAACGCAGCGTTTCTCGTGGACCGATTTCGAATATCTTTATCCAATTTATATGTTGCTGGAGCCGACGGTAAATCCCTATCTACTGGCATTTACTCGTCTTTATATTCTCTAGTGTTGGATTCTGCTTGTACTGTGTCTTTTGACTCTTTGAAGAAAACACGACAACACAAACAAACTGTTTTATTATCTTACTAGCAAATCATTTTAGAATTTAATTTTATAAATTTTCGGACTTAAAATAAACTCTATTATTCTCCAAATTCGTCACACAAAAAGCTTAAATCCTTTAAGTACAATTTTTATAGTTGCCAATATATTTATTGCAGCTTTCATAAGGTATACCTTATTCTAAGCAAAAACAAAAAAGTATTACTAAAAACTGGCTTGATAGTCGGAAGTATATACCACTTTAACAGTGGTAGAGCCACGCATCAGCTTTTATTGTTGCATGAATGGGCCGGCTCGACCGGGGAAGTACTACGACCTCACAGAATACCGGCGAAAAGTAGAAGTCTAACAAACTTCTGCGTTTCGTCTGGTGATTGCAGGTAACCGGTGGCCCACACACCCCCCTCCCCCAATTCTGGGGGAAGGGGGCACTCTAAGGGAGGCAACGCATCTGCTAAGCCTCTGGTATTGCGGGTGTTCATGGGCGGCGGTATTCACTTGCTATCACGTGTGCCACCTGCTTGTTTGCCTCCCTTTTCTATAAAAAAAAATAGTCAATGTCCTTTCGATCCTCATTTTACCGGACCTTATTAGAGATATAGTGATAGGCGGTGAGCTTGCCATGCCAACAATACAAGCATTTCCCAATACATGGGGCCAGAGCCAGAGGTCTAGACAATTTAGTCTATTCGGCCACCATTTAGCCAAATATGTGTGTAGGAAGAAAATGATAAATCACTCAGAAGCGAAGGTGGCTCCACCTTCAGAGGTCTGTTGTCTCTGAACAACCCATAATGGATGATTTGTGAATATAAATAAATAAATAAAAATTTACTAGTAATTAAATTTGCAAGAATTAATAAAATATTTTTCAGACCACCTGCGAACAACTATTTTGAACTACTTATCTTGTTATTTTAATCTGACAAATTTTGCCATTATATTCTTAAAACTGCTACCTTAAAATTCCAAACGTGAAAATGTTTGTCCTACATTCAAAAAAATTGTGACATTGGAACAAACAAAACCGCAAAGTGTTACAGAAATGTTCCTAATTTTTATAATTATCACGAAAGAAAATTATAATTGCTATACTTAAACCGTTAATTTTGTTCTCATTTAAACTAAAACACAATTTTCGCCATGATTACTACACTTCAGGGAAAACAAACAATTAGCGTTGCGTAATTGCCCGAAAACTGCCATTTAATGAGTTATTATTAAATGTTGCTTTGCTCTGTTTTTGAACTAAATTTACAGTGTTAATTGCAGCGATATTAAAAAAATGTTTCAAAGTTAATAATAGTAATAAAGAAATATCTTCACACATACTCTCAATACTGAGGTAAACAGAGTCTAGATAATTAAGCCCTTTCGACCCATCTTTCACCGAAGTCTATTTTGGCGAATCTGTCTTATGGAGATAATATCGACGTTTTAGTGACCACGCCAGCGGTCGCTATTTTTATAGATACAAATAAAGATAAAAATTAATATTATACATACAAACAACCAAGACCTCGAGTCTTTAAAAACATTCATATTTATCACACAAATATTTGACCGATTTCGAACCCGCAATCTTTAGCTTCAAGAATAGAGTCACTACCAACAAGCTCACTTACAATTACTAACACGCGAGAGATCGACGTGTAAGTTGCAGTTAACTTTTTCTGGTTGTTATGTATGTATGTAAGTTAATTCAATTCGTTCATAAAGATTTCCTAAGATTGACAAATCTTGACAATTCACAAATTGCCTACGACACAGTACAAATGAACACACAAATAGAATTACTTTCTATTTATATATTAGTGTAGTTAATAAAAAGTTTAGTAATAAAGATAACACAGCTGTCGATCTACATTAAGACGCTACAGTTGGAAAAATGACTAAACAAGTTTTCTCGAGGCACTAAAGGTTTTATATTTCAAGTCATTGCTACGCGCATGTAAATAAAGAGCCTTCACGCAATGTTTTATTGCTGGAATACCAAGGAAATGTAAAACTATATATATAGTATAATATATAGTAAGCACAGTGACTTGGTCCATTGCTTGCGTCGGTCGTGTGCTCGCAGGTGACTGACGTAACCGATTTTTGCGCTGAACGTGCAAGCACATTGAGCCTATATAGAGCTAGAGACCTGAGCCAGAGTGCTTAGCAATATTTGTTCGAAACGGCGACAGTGAAAGAAAGTTAAATTACCCTCACGCTTTTTCCAATTCTGGAATAGAAAGAGGACTTAAATGGCTAGAACATTAAAGTCCTTTCAATCCACCTTTCACGTCGTGTTGTGAGTCTGTCGCCGTCTTTTTGACTCGAACTTTGATAACCCATCCACTCGGCTATTGTGAATATTAGTGAAAGATAGATTTTATTCAAAACATCCCCTTAAGGATGCATGCTTATACTCCTCGATAGATGCAGGTGGCTATGGACCATTCTGTATCGAAAATGTTGGGGAAGAAGTGTTGTTCAGCAGTTGACTCTTCATAGGGTGTATAGAGGAAGGTAAACATAAGAAGTTAGCGACAGTTCAAAATTTACTATATCATGATAACGACATATTAAAGTCCAGTACAAAACAGGCTCCCTTAGGGAAGATTTGCCATAATCGCAGTACCAGACCCCTCTTACCGTGTAAATGTCCACTGCAGGACTTCTTTACACGGAAAGGTTTGCTTTCATCCAATAAGTTATGAAAAAAATCGGTAGTAGTACTAAACGTCAGGTTTTTGTGCAGGAATAGTCTTTTTTGACTGGGCCAGAATTACGACCTCGTCGAATACCAGCTTTAAGTAGAGGCACCTCGTGCATCTGCATTTCGTTCGATGACTGAGGCCCTCCCCCTTACTTCCCTTTCCTCAAGGTACATCCACACTCCTTCTTATTGAAGTATATTGGTGTCGGTGATAATTTATATGTCTTTCTTTTTAAATAGAAAAAAAAATAGCAAACAAACAAGAGTTGTTTTTTTTTTGCTATGTTTTTCTATTTAAAAAGAAAGACATAAGTAAAGGGTGTTAAGTAATATTGAGAAGAGGCCAAAGTATAGTAGCATAATATTGTCATTAGGTCTAAACAGTTAAGCCTTTTTGACCCACCTATCATCGAAGCCTATTTGGGACAACCTGAAAGATGGAGTGCCTTAAATTAAATATGTAAATATATTGTGTAGGCTGAAAATCAATGAAAACTTTAACAGTATATAGATTAAAAATCACAGACAATTTTGTAAAATGTATTGTTGGTCACGCTTCATCTCGTTTGTCTTAAACTTTTACATCCTATCTGTGGTGGTGAGAAAGTTTACAGTAAATGTGCACGCTTGAGAATATTTTTAAAGGCATGAATAATTTCCAACGACTCAAAGTCGAGTACGTGCTCGACTATCCGAAGCCTTCCACTATGGAGCACGCTTGTGTTTTGGACGTATAAAAGCTGTAAATTTTGAATTATGCACAGAGGGTTGCTTGAGTGATACATTTTTGTTCCCATTGAATTTATGAATGATAATAATCAGGTCAGTTCGTTGTATTCATCATAAACATAATCTTTATTTACGTAATAAATACATACATTACGTTTTAAATCACTGAAATACCAACACATTCATTTTGGGTTATGAACGAGGATGCGTACTGAAATACATAGATAAATTCATACATAAAGACAACATCATATACATTGCTTTAATTACAGATCAAAGTAGCTCCAGTTATGGAATCAGAAACAACACACACCTAAACTCGAGGTAATGTAGAAAAACTGTTTTCTTGACATTGACCCATCCGTCAATCTAACCCGGGACCACAGAGCTGGCGACTCCATGACAACCGATGTGTACGCCACTTGGTCGTCATTACTTACTTACTTAGTGGCCTGTTAAAGTCCACTGCAGGACATACGCCTCTCCCATAGGGAGGATTTGCCATAATCGCCACGCATGGTAAGCGGATAGGCGATCGCAGCACCAGACCACGCGCACCTCGGACGCTGCTGCCCATCTCCGGTCTGATTATTCTGGTCTGATATTTTTAAAGCTGGTAATCCCACCATCTACCGATTATCAACGCTGTTACCCTTAGTCGCCTCTTACGACACTTACGAGAAGAGTGGCAAAATTCTTACGCCGATACCATACGGGAAATGATAATTTGTCATTAAACTTCTTCCGGCTTCGATGTACTAAAGTGACTTAAGCCGCAGCTGTCATTGCTCGCTATAAAAAAGCAGTAAAACTATTGTCTTTATCGTTTTCCTCCTCTTTTTTTACTGCCGTCTCCACGACATGAATAAACCACGCACCTTACGCATTTTTTTACCGCATATGAAACTAACTGGATATAGCTGAACGCATAAAGTTCTGTTTGATCAATACTGTCAAGGATTGAAAGATAGTATGGTACAGATTATGTATCTGCTTAGTTGCGAGAAATTATCAAAACAGTGGTTTGTAAAAAAAACTTCACGTTTGCTAACCCTGGAGTAAACATAAGTCTAGAAAATTAAGTCGTTTCAACCCGTATTTTACTGATAAAATTTTTTACAGCTCACTACGAGCGTGTCGCAGTCCGTGCAAAACTTTAAAAATAACAATTAGTATAAGCCCGTCACCCGGGTATCGAAGTCGGGTCTATTGACTCAAATCCAGATCACCCAACCACTCGGCTATCGTGACATTTATTTATCTTTACACATTTCCCAATCTCCTTTTATCGAGATAGTATATAAGTTCAGGAGAAGCTCTCTCCTAAATTTATACAAGTTTAGAAGAGTTGACGACCTCCGTGGACGAGTGGCGTAAATACCGGTTTTCAAGGTGTCGCCATCTCGAGGTCCCGAGTTCGATTCCCGGTCGGGTCAATGTGGAAAAAATTACTTTTTCTATATTTTCTCGGGTCTGGGGTTTGTGGTGCCTTCGTTGTTTCCGATCCCCATACCTCAATTGTTTTAGCATTTTAAATTGGGATCGGAGCAATGTATGTGATGTTGTCCCTATCTATATATGTATATATGTATCTATCTATATATGTATCTATCTATATATGTATCTATCTATATATGTATCTATATAGTTAGTACTAGTCTTCCACCTTGGGAACGAACACACAAGAAAGAGATATCAGAGTTCTAAATTTTCTTCGTATCATAGATTATGAATGTTTCCTTTTTCCTGCTGGTTTCACTTCTACACTAAACCACCTACTTTTTTATAATAATCAGATTCAATGTTACCTTATATGATAATGATAACATAGATGACAACATATATAGGAAGATTCTCTACGATATTGGTTAACATTCTACGTACATAGTAATATCGAATCAGTTATGTTAAAAAACAATATATAGTAATTCTTCACGCTATTCCCAATAAAGGGGTAGACAGAGTTCTCCCACCCACCATCCACCGAAGACATTTTTGGGACCACATAACAGGTGGTCCCAAAATAATTAATCTTAATATCCAAGCAAACGATATAATTCGTACATAAGTTTTTGAAAAAAAAAAGCATTGGTACGAGCCTGACACCTGGGAATCGAACACGGGTCTCTTGACTCGAATTCCGACCACCAAATCACTCGGCTATCGCGACTTCATGTCACGTTCAACATATTGTAGTTTATGTAAATAATTATAATTTATAAACAAATAAGGATATTGCAAAGAGAGTGTTGTTTATAAATCATTGTATAAATTGTTGCTATGACTATTGCAATTTACTAGTGTAGAAATAACTCTGTCGTGACTTAGTTGTAGCGTCATTATTATTCTGTTAGAAATATACGACGACGCTGCTTAAATATGAAGTATTAATACAAGTTTTAAAGTCTTTTATTTGTCATTTAATTAACGTCTGTAACAAATAACAATATATTTGGAATAAAAGATAATATAACATTAACCAATATTGGAACAAATGATACAAAAGTCTAATTGGTTTTAATTTTAACCAACTTTTTTTTATTTACGTCCGGGATTCACCGATCGCTTTATTGAATTCCTGCTGCAGTAATATAAATAAAATTAAAACGTCAATCCGCACGTTCCGATGAAACGCAATCCATTTGATAGACATTCAGTAATGACTCACCGCGTGCAAAGTGATAAGTTTGCGGACAAAGTGAATTTCAAAGCTCAGATATGCGTCACTTTATTTATGTGCAAACAGGTTTTTAATGAAAAAATATTATAATGATTATTTTTTGTCTAATAAGATGAGATTGTCTTGTTTAGCTATAAAAGTTATAATAATATATCTTAAGATAACGAGGAAGGAAATATTTTTTTAAATAAATAAATATCTTTACGCAATTCCCAATACAGGAGCAGACAGAGGTCTAGTCTAGACAATTAAGTCTCTTTGGGAACAGATTAGTATGTAATGACTATCTTATCTTTGAGTATGTGTTTCACATTAGTCGAATGTAATGTTTATATGGATGCAATGTTTTATTTCAATTAGTGAAATGTATTTGAACATCATAAAGAAATAAATAAAAAAAATAAAATAAAATAACTGCACGCAATTCCCAATACAGGTCTAGTATAGACAATTCGACCCACCTTTCATCGAAGATATTTTCGGGACTACATGACAGGCGGTGATCCCGTCGCCGTCTTTATGTCGAAGCCAACGATATAATTCGTACATAAGTTTTTGAAAAAAAATTTATTGGTACGAGCCTGCCACTCCGCTGTCGTGACTTAAATTATTTTTATTAATAAATTTTTATTTAAGTTTTTTTTAGTTCATTGTGGATAGTTTTTTTTTCTCATAGATAATACTTTATTTACAGAAATAATTATGTTACTATTTACAATACTTAATAACTAAAAACTATTATAATCGTAGAGCCCTACTCCTCGTGGCATGGTATCAAGAACGCTGGCTGCATTTCCACGTTGAATAGACTTAACCAAGCTAGACTTAACCGTTGAGCGAGAAAAGAACCAGCCCTCTTGTCACCAGTGGCAACGATAAGTCGCGAATACAATTCCTTTAGAAACTACATCGCGCGGGGACCCCACGGACCGATTGTCTCTACGGCAAATGGAACAAATATATAGTCTCCTTTCAAAGACTCATATTTCCGTCATTTACCCGATTCAGCTGCCTCTGATGCCGCCCCGGCCCTTATCGAAGTACCCTTGATATGAGAGAGCGCTAATGTATCGACGCAAGTTGCGTCCTACACAAGAGCTTTGCCTCTCTCCCAAGGGACTAAAGTCAAGCCGTCGGGTCTCTTACGATCCTCCCTAAATATTCCACAAGGCTCTAAAACCAGTGGAATATTTATGGAAACATGAGCCCTTCGGATGATTTCATTTAAGGAACCGTGACGAGATAGTCTGCCGGTACTTTTTTGGCATGAAAGTCCGTGGAGGCCTAACTCGTCGACGTCGCTGCCACAAGGACATCGATGTGGTTGACAAATCGATGCTCCCAATCGTATTCCTACAGCTATTCGTAAACTTTCGTTATCCAGTAATGTACCAAGATTACTTGATGGTAAAGCATGTAACCAATAACTGGATTCGTTTGTCGAAACACCTAGAAAGCGGGAGCGGTCTCTGTTACAGTGAAAATTGTTCAGTAAGCATTTCTGCACATTCGTAACCTACGGGATATCCCACCGTTTTTTTGAGTTAGGTTCTAGTGGAATATCCTCGCCGGGACAGAGACGTAACCATGCTTCTCTTGCCTCGGTAGCAAAGGTCAAATCCAAATCATTCTTAAGAATTTTACGTGACAAATCATGAACACTGTGTACGGAGGCAAGGAAAGCCAGCAGCGCAATATTTGAAACCTCTCTTGTAACAGGTAAAGTAGCTTGAGTCCAGCTAGATGAGACTAAATATAAATTTATAATTTTTTCCAAAGCTATTTTTTTTTTAATTTGAGGATAGTTACACATTTAATTTGATGTAGTATATTCACAATATTAGTAATTTTTCTTGACAACACAGTATTATACAATATCTAATTGATGATCGGACAAACTTCTGTTATTACAGATTTTTTTTATTGTAATTAAAGATATAAGTTATGCTGATTTTTTTTTATTAAATTGAAGAAAAGTGTTTTTTATTTCAACTGACATAGTCCGAAATCTCTTTTTTATTGTTACGTAAGCAGTAGTACCGAGGTTCTTTCGTCTAGTCCTGTTCTAACACACTTCTGGTCTCACTAAAAATTAACACAAAGCTATTTGACAGCCGCGGCTATAGCTGAGTTAAAGCATTTCACGATTATATTGCAACTCAAATAAATTGTGGCGTAAACAATGCTAAAAATTCCTTCTTTTGTATTACTTTTTCTCTTAGCTCTCTTATCTTCTCTTATCTTTTTTATTACTTATATTTTGTTATGTTTTATGTATTGCCTGTTTTGTTGTTGTATTATTAGTTATTTTCTTATTCACAATAAATATTATGCTGCTTTGTGATTCGTGAATAAATTATTTTTCTTTCTTACTTTCTTTATATATAATTCGTGAAAACTGTATAGTATAAAACCTTACGTCAAACATGAAACGTTTTATTGACGTTGATCGTCTCTCGGGAATAGGATAACAAATAAAAATTTAACAAATATACATTCCCAAAAACTTTTATTTATTTGTAAGTCACGATAGCCGAGTGATTATCTCATCGGTATTCGAGTCGATAGACCCGAGATCGATCCCGAGGGCTCGTTCCAATGGGTTCTTTAAAAAAAACTTACGTACGATTTATATGCCAGGACATAAAAACGGCAAAGGGTTCAATACCTGTGACGTTGTCCGGTAAAATGTCTTTGATGGAACGTCTTGTTTAGACCTCGGTCTACCCCTGTATTGAGAATGACGTGAAGATATTAAGCTGTCGGATGGTTTAGGCTTGGAATAAGCCCCCCTTTATCTTGGTGTCGGTGTCGTAAGAGGCAACTCAGGCAAACGCCATAAAATATGAATGGCTACCAACAGATGGCGGGATATATATATATATATATATATATATATATATATATATATATATATATATATATATATATATATATATATATATATATATATATATATATATATATATATATATATATATATATATATATATATATATATATATATATATATATATATATATATATATATATATATATATATATATATATATATATATATATATATATATCTTCACGCAATTCCCAATACAGGGGTAGACAGAGGTCGAGTCTAGACAATTAAGTCCCTTCGACCCACCTTTCACCGAAGATATTTTCGGGACAACGTGACAGGTGGTGAGCCCATCGCCGCCTTTATGTCCAAGCCAACGATATTCGTACATAAGTTTTTGAAAAACTCATTGGTACGAGCCTACCAACTGGGGATCGAACTCGGGTCTATTGACTCGAAATTCCGACCACCCAACCACTCGGCTATCGTGACTTAATATCTCACGAACAATTTAATAATTTAATCACACACGTCCTCAAACATCAAACTTGAGTAGATGGTGTACATACAACTTAATATAAACGTCCATGACTTGATTACATACATTTATATACTATTGTTTGAAATTAGTAAGATTAGAACCTGCAACCCTAAGCTTCAAAAGTAAATTTACCAAGACGATCAGGCCGTCTTATTACGTATTAATTCCCTTTATGTAAATAAATCTATAGAAACTTTCGGACGAAACACACACTGTTACATAGATGTTATTACACAAATACGTAATTGTTTCTTGTTTACACAGCCCTAAAATTAGTCAGTATTTCTATATTATACCTTCATGTAAACAATACATTGCGTAGAAAGTTTCCCTGAAGTGTTGTATATTTGACCATAATTTATATTGAAGCAGCTAAGAGTAGTATACGGGGTATACGATATATCCATATAGAGTACTGTAGTTGTTTACAGTAAATACACTAGTTCTTAGAAAGTATCAATTTTATAATGTGTATTAAGTTTATTTATTTATTCATTTATTTATTTAGAATAAAGTTACGATAGCCGAGTGGTTGGGTGGTCGGCATATCAAGTCAAGAGACCCGAGTTCGATCCCCAGGTGGCAGGCTCGTACCAATGGGTTTTTCAAAAACTTATGTAAGAATTATATCGTAGGCTTGGACATAAAGACGACGACGGGCTCATCACCTGTCACGTTGTCCCGAAAATATCTTCAGTGGAAGGTGGGTCGAAGGGACTTAATTGTCTAGACTAGACCTCTGCCTACCCCTGTATTGGGAATTGCGTGAAGATATTTATTTGTTTTATTTATACTTTGTTGTTACAATAAATGGAAAACTATGGGCGGACTAATACTAGGCTTTTGGCATTCTCTGCCAGTCAACCCAGGGCGTTGAGAAATGTATAAAATCGAGTGGGTGCACAAATGATATGCGCAATGAGAAGAGAATTGTTTACTTTAAAATTATACGATTATGTTTGTTTATTTTATATGATCCAGTATCCTTTTCAAATATTTAAATGGTTTAAGTATAGTTTATTTTAACGATGAAACTGTCAGGAAACAATAAAACATTATTATTTTTTTCATAAAAGATAAAAATTAATAAAGATAAATGTTAACGCAATTTTCTACACTGTGACTCAGTGTAGAAAATTGCGTTCAAAGCACAACGTTCAATCGGTCAGGGACTCCACCGATTCGGTGATCGGGGCGTCAAGTATATTAAAGTCTATTGATTCTATAAATGAATTATGGACTTAAATAAAAAAAAGAATTCCTTTCTTCTATGAAAATTATTTTACTACGAGACGGACAGAATAGATCACTCTTATATATGTTAATTTAATTGAGCTCATAAAAGTGAGTTTTAATTTCGAAAGCTCATTAAAATTACTATACAGAAATGTTGAAACGGCGTGAATATTGGACAGGTAAGATAATTTTATTTTGTATTGTTACCATGCTCTTATGCAGTAACACACAAAAGTTTCCAATTTCCGTTTTCGTGTAGTGAAAACATAAAAGTTGATTAATGGCTAATCAGTTTAGAAACTGACTAACATGTTATTTTAATACAAAGCAACGCCCACAAAAAAAATCGGGCTCATAAAAAATTATGTTGCGTTTTTTTATGGAATGTTTTTTAGTAATTATTCATCAGTTATTCGTTATCGTAATGTTCATTATTTTATATTTTTTATTGAAATTATTATAAATATATAAATAAATATCTTCAAGCCATTCCCAATACAAGGATGGACAGAGGTCTAGTCTAGACAATTAAGTCCCTTTGACCTAAGTTCCATCGAAGATATTTCGGGACAACGTGACAGGTGGTGAGCGCGTCGCCATCTTTATGTCCAAGCCAACGATATGAATCGTAAATAGGTTTTTGAGGCGAGCCCATTGGTACGAGCCTGCCACCTGGAGATCGAACTAGAGTCTCTTGACTCGAAATTCCAACCACCCTTCCACTCGGCTATCTTCAAATTATTATTATTAGTATAAGTAAAAGGTAAAATAATATGTCACGATAGCCGAGTAGTTGAGTGGTCAGGACTCGAGTCAAGAGAGTCGAGATCGATCCCGGGGTCGTGATCGATCGATACAGGGGTGGACAGAGGTCTAGTCTAGGCGATTAAGTCTTCGACCCACCTTCCACCGAAAATATTTTCGTGACAGCGTAACAGGTGGTAAGCCCGTTGCCGTCCTTATGTCTAAGCCTACGATATTCGTACATAAGCTTTTGAAAAACCCATTGGTACGTGCCAGCCACCTGGGGATCGAACTCGGGTCTCTCGACTCGAAATTCCTACCTCCTAACCACTCGGCTATCGTGACTTTTACAATGCTTTTGACAATGCTTGCATCTACTTTAACCTTCTTAGGACCACGAAATCAATTGAAAGCACGCCTTACGCTTTTGTCAGTAAAAATATCATTCTTAATGGGATTGGCCGTGGTGGTATCGGCTTGAAAATGTTCCCCACATTTCTGTTCATGGTCGTAAAAGGCCACTAAGAGAAAAACCTTGACAATGTGAATTCCAACATCCATCTCGATAGCTTTCTTGAAAAAATAGCAGACCAATATAAACAGAGCAGTGAAAGGCAGCAGCGTCTAAGGTGCAAGATGTCTGGTACTGCGATCGCCAATCCGCTTGCCAAGAGCGGCTATTGTGCCCTTTCACATTAGACACATAGGTGTTATATACTTAATGCCAATGACTAGGTTATTTACCTGAAAATCAGCACTGAATAAGATTATTCTTGCTTAGCAAAAGCAGAGCCAACCCCTTTTCGATAAAATTTTATTTTTTTTTGTATTTGTGAATAAGTTTATTTTTTTGTACTTGTGTTTAATAAATGTTTTTAATTAATTTATTCATTCACTCATTCTATATCCAGCAGTGAACTATTATGGGCCGTTATATATGTATATTATGTTATGGAATAACGGCGAAAAACGAGCGAAGAGTTTACCGAATTTATGTACTGCATTTATACTAATGCAGCTTAACTTTCAAAATTGATGAGTTTTCATCCCTGAGGGCTACGATTATACCCCGTAGGCGGTAATTGTACTGGCTCTCTTTACCCTTCAAACCGTAACACAAAAGTCATTACTTCTATTTGGCGGCATAAATATGTAAAAGCCTGGCATTAACCAAAAACTCGCGAGTAGGAGTATATCACCTCAAAAAATAGGAGAAATAAAACTTGAGTCAAAAATATGGTATTATACAGTTACTTAGCAACATTCCGCTTGAAAAACAACATCGTTATAATATTGAATTTCTGTGAAGTTATGAGTCTACTAACTAATATAAGTCATAGTATATTTCATTATACGAAGTCCGGGGTTCGTTTCCCGGACGGGAATTGTAGAAAACCACTTCTTCTACATAGTTTCTGGTCTGGGTATATGAAGTACCTTCGTTGCTTCCGATTCCATAACAGAAATGCTTTATTTATTTAGTTTTGGGATCAAAGCAATGTATGTGATGTTCCCTCTGTCTATATGCAACTATTTATTTACTGCGACCACTATCAATAAAGGTACAAATAAAATAGTTATTATTACTGGCACTAAATAATTATACTGCTTTAAAAACCTTGAAATCAATGTGATTTAAACACTACAGCCATAAATCAACCCTTGCATATACAATGTGGTTCACCACGGACACTATTCGGATCAAATGCGGTCAGCTTGCGGCATTCGCGGTCAATAGGGGAAATTGTTGGGTCATACGTGAAAATTATTTATTACCTTTCCCATTTAAAGGCAGTGGCTATGAAATTACGTAGGCGTATGGAGGTGTATTGACGACTCTCGTCGAGGAAGGGAAAATTAAATCTTCAGTGTACGATGTGAAATATTAAATCCGGAATTTCCGGTGTAATATTCGAAATATATTTATTTACTTTTAAAAAAATAGTCACGATGGTCGAATGGTTGGGTGGTCGAAATTTCGAGTTAAAAGACCCGAGTTCGATCAACCAGGTTGCAGGCCCGTACGTAGAGTTTTTCAAAAACTTATGTACGAATTACACCATTGGCTTGGACATAAAGACGGCGATGGGCTCATTACCTGTCACGTTGTCCCGAAAAAATCTTTGGTGGAAGGTTGGTCGAAGGGACTTAATTGTCTAGACTATACCTCTGTCTACCCCTGTATTGGGAATTGCGTAAAAATAGTAATATTTGTTTATTCTACATTTATTTACACGAAAGCCGAGTAGTTGCTATCGGAATTCGAATCAGGAGCTCCAAGTTTGATCCTCAAGGGGAAGGTTCGTACCAACGTGTTTTTTTAGAAACTAGTACACGAAACGATGTAAGTGTTGATTGTAGCTCGGACACTAAGAGGATGTCAGGCTCATGACGTGTCACTTTCTTCCAAACAAAAGCTTCGGTGAAATGTGGGTTGAAACGATTAGTGTTTAGGTTATAAACTTGAATAATGTATTGACATTTGATAACCTTGTTCACAACTATTTCGCTAGATGACACTACATATATTTTGCATCACGTTGTTGCGTTACTCAGCTAAACATTTATCAGTTATTGTCTGAGTATCAAAATGTTATTTTTCTAGTGTTGCTTAATACTGTAAATAAAAAAATCTTAGAATTTTATTCCAGTGAATAAAATTGTCAAATCTCCTCCGTGTATTATAAATTTGAGAACGTATCGAAATACATTTTTGATTATTTTGAATGTACATAATAAAATAATTTTCATGTTCACGCTGTTAGAGTCTGGTCTTGGAAAAATGAGGTTCGACAATAATCATCAAGCTAGAAAAACAAATTGGCGATCGCAATACCAGATCTTGCACCTATGATGAAAGAAAGGCAGGTGGCTGTTTCTCACGCCGACACCATATGTCAAAGTATATTATTATTATTTTATCTTTTATATCAATTTCTGTCGTGTGTTTACGTAAGGGTACACCAACTCCTTTATTTCCGCAAGTGGAGAGACGCGATTAAAGGTGGCAGGCTCGTACCAATGGGTTTTTTCAAAAAACTTATGTACCAATTATATCGTTGAGACGGTGACGGACTCACCACCTGTCATGTTGTACCGAAAATATCTTCGGTGGAAAGTGGGTCGTAGGGACATAATTGTCTAGACTGAGACCTCTGTCTACCCCTGTACTAGGAATTGCGTGAAGATATTTATTTATTTATTTATTATTTTTGAATTAAGAAAGGATGCTTTCTCATGCTGGAGACGAGAGATGACTATATCTTGCAGAGCAATTTAAACAGCCGTTGTGATTATGTGATATGATAATTGTATTTTCTGTATTCACTTGTTTGTCTACGCAATTCCCAATACAGGGGTAGCCTGTGATTTAAATAATTTAGTCCTTTCGATGCACATTACATCGGATTTGGTGACAACTTGATAGGTGTTAAGCCTGTCGCCGTTTTGATACTCAAGACAACGTTTTAAATCGTACATAATTTATGTACAAACACATTTATACCAGTCCACCTCTTGGGGATCGGGAACTCGGGGCTCTTGATTCGAATTCCGATCACCCAATCACTCGGCTATCGTGACATACACACTATCTTATTTATTTAAACCGTCAATAGTCTCATTACCGATAGTCTATTAAAACGTATCGAGTTGCAAATTGATTTGGAAAGGTTTCTCAGAAATAGGAACAATTGATTCAGCACGTACAGGCTGTACTATTACGTTTCCTTCTAAATCGACAGTTTAACAAGACCTAGACGTGCTGAAAATCTGCCGTCTCGAATTTGCTGTGTTTCGTATTTTAGTGTTGCTTGAAATTGATTTCGATGTTTTTTTTTTTTTAATTTATACTTGCAGTATTTTTTGTATCATAATATCAGAATTTGAAGAATCATCTAAGCCAATTTCAAAAAACAAAAAGAAACATGTCGTCAATTGGTCACATCATAGTATGTAATATTAGAACTGAAATGTACAAAATTCAATTTTTAGGTTAAAATTGAGATTTGTTTTTTATTATCAGGTTACACCTTCCTGGCGCAATAAAAAGAGAGATGTTCTCTCTTTCTCGCCAACAGATCTTCGCTCTTCTATTTCTATATTCTTATTTAATCTATCTACAGCACAACGTATTTGTGGAACCTTAACTTTCCCCGCTGACAACAATCTTTAGAAATTATAACAAAAAACGAATTTTAAGGATATTTCATTTTTCTGTATACATATACTTATATTTTAACTTTTAACTAACAATAATAATTTCTAATATTCACCTAAGCGTTTTTTTATATCCACGCATTTCCCAAAACAGGGGTAGCCAGAGGTCCAGACAATTTAGTACTTTCGACCCACATCTTATCGGACCTTATTTCGGGTGAATGTGACAGGTGGTGATATGTCGCCGTCTTTATATCCAAAAATACAAATTATTCGTAAATTAAAAAAAACACAAGCCCAACTCGGATCGAGGATAGAACTCAGCTCTCTTGTCTCTAATTCCGATCACCTAACCGCTCAACTATCAGGAACCTAGTGCGATGACATTTCCAAGGCATAATCACCTCCAAATAGGCTGTCGGTTGGCCTAAATAATAGAAATAAATATATAAAAATAAAATAAATATCACCACGCAATTCCCAATACAGGAGTAGAGGTCAAGTCTTGACAATTAAGTCCCTTTGACCCACTTTCCACCGAAGATATTTTCGAGACAACGTGACAGGTGGTGAACCCCTCGCCGTATTTATATCCAAGCCAACGTTTACAAGTTTTTGAAAAACCCATAGGTGCTGCTGCTATCTGGGGATCGAACTCGGGTCTGGTTTCTCGATTCCGACCACCCAACCTCGGTGGTTGGGTGGTCGGAATCGAGTCCAACCACCAAGTCTACCCAACTATCGTGATATCAATATACAATAAATATTTCTCTTATAATATTTGAGATTTCTATTTATCTATATACTTTAAGGTTAAAAAATAGATAGTGACCTATTTTTGTTGGGCAACTGGGCTATTACGCCGTCATAGACATATTTAAAAAACCTGGCGTAAAACTCTAAATGATATTCTGAAAAGAATTAATGTCTAACCAGCCAGTATTTTTTTACTGAGACAGAACTAAAATAGACTACAATTAATTAAAAAGATTACGGAGAGCTCTGTTAATCTCATTTAAAAAAATTCAGTTTCGGCCTACTTACATTAATGACTTAGCCTCGCGTAAACGAGTGGAAATTTAAATGTAATTTCGTTCATTCATTACAAAACTCTGTAAATAAATTAAGTAAAGTGATGAAAATGAAGACCGAAATAAATGTTTCTTGTTGTAATGTAACAACTAGAGTTGAGTTTTCCTAAATTTAATGAAATATGCTTTAAAAATATTTGCGAAATATATTTAAAAAAAAAACTTAAAAAAATCTTCACGCCATTGCAGCTAGATTCCAGGGGTAGACAGAGATGTACCTTGTTCAGCTTAAGTGCTGTTACAAATGAAAATGCATTTTTAAAAATATAGTAATGTAATATTACTAAAATTTATACCTACATATTTATTAGTCTCAGCAAAAAATTTAAAAAATTTTTATTCGAAATGGTCACGTTTGGCTTTTATACAAGCCTTTAATCTGTTTGGTTACGAACCTATGGATTTTGGCACAGTTTCTAAGGGAAATTTCGCCAACGCCAAAGATTTTTAAGAGACTCAATGTCGCCATTTTGTTTAGAGCAGGCTCCTCTAAAACTGACCATAATTTGAAGTCTATAGGATTGAGGTTTGGGCTAGATGAGAGCCTGTATTCAGCTCTCATAAATTCCGGAACGTTGGTTTCAAGCCGGGTTTGGGTAGTTCGTGCCTTGTGACGAGGTGACGAGGTGCGAGTCCTGTTGGAAAGACCATGAAATATTTTGAAAAAATATATTGCTGAGAGGTTTCACAACATGATCTCAGACTGTATATTAGTACACTTTGGCTGAGGACTGAAGAAACCATCACTGAATGATGTATCGCAGTATGATGACCACGTTGTACCCTCCCGAACACTTGTGCAGCTTCTTTAGAACTGGTAGCGTACAATTTATCGTTTTGATTATTGTAGTGTTCTTGAATCGTGATTTTTTTGTAATTGATAAAGAGGATATTTGTTTGCCTTTCCTCATAACTTATTTAATTGTAGTATTAATTCGTTTATAATTACATTATAACTTAGTTTATAATTTTCCCATTGAAAAGATGACCACATATTGCACGTATTTCTAAAAACATAACAATCACAAGACGCGAAACACCAAACAAATTAGACAAAAATTTGTAACACGGACATTCGATCATAAATCATAAAGCACCAGCTCGTCGAACATGCAAAAGTCGATTTTGAAGACAATTATCATTTCGAGGAAATCGATAGCGATAGCAGCATTCGCAATGTCACCGAACAAAGAACGATTCCTGTGAACTTTGTTTACAATGACACCAATTATGGGAAGCTAATGACACGTGCCGACGATTCGATAGTATTCCGATGTTTGTGTTGACTGTACATAGCAATAATCATACGTTGATAGGGTTGATAAGGGAAGCGCGGATTCGATTAAATTTCCCCCATGATGACGCTTCAGCAGAACGTGTCAGGGCGGTACGTAAGCAATTATTTATATTGACAATTAAAACTTTATTGCATTGTGATAGTGTATATTTTTGCAGCTTTCCTGAAACCCACAAAAATATACTTTTTTTTGGCGTTATATACGGTGTTCAAAAAGTTATAGGGAGTTAAGGGAAAACTTTTATGCTTGCAGTGTTACGAAAGAGTATTTAATAACGTAGGAGTATTACGAATTAAGAAATAGAAACGTGAAATATCCACGTGTCTGTACTAATTTATAAGAAAGCTGTAGGAAAGGCTCATTTCGAAGAATTATCCTGTCAACTTTGAGACTAAAAAAAGAGGATGTGATGTTTCGTAAATCATATGTTGTTTACGAAGATAAATAATAATTTACAAGACAATACAAACGCCCATGATGGGGTACAAGCTTTCATAAAAATAATTTAATCCTACCTGGATTAGAACCCGAAACCGTGAGCTTGAAAAGCAGGACTACTACCAATTATTTTAACGGGCCGTCAAAACATATCACCTTTTTATTTCTATCTAACATATTGCTACTAGAAAAATATAATTCACGCTTAATATATTAGACTATTCATTTCTATTAATATTTAGATATATTTATAGATAGCGTGTTTAAAATTCCACTTTTATATATTACTGTATGAGGCAATAGCTAAATATTATTTTAACATGGGCAACAGTGTCTGTACTAAAAAGGGAAACTATGCCCGAGATGTGTCTACGACATGTATGTATGTTATGTATGTATTTTAACAGTGGTAGAGCCACGCATCAGCTTTTGTTGTTGCATGAATGGGCCGGCTCAACCGGGGAAGTACGGGTCATAAATTTGATGTGGCGTGACCCCATGACACGGCAATGAGTTTTAACTTTATAAAATTTTAATTATATAAATGCAAGAAATAACGACATTATAATAATAATGATTAATATATTGTGCAAGTAAAATAATATTTGAGAATGTAAAAAGTAACTTCATATTTAAATAAGATAAATTTGGTTTTCAAGTTGGAGAATTATCTGGGCTTATTTCCTAAAAAAGAGCCCCTTTCCAGAGGGGCTCTCTGACGAGTCAGAAGAGAGACAGGGAGAGGATGTATTCTCTCTCGAGTACTTAATGTCTCCGACCAACTACCATAGATCAATAAAAATTTAGGTGAGAGATGTAGATTAATATATAAAGAATATGTATGTACAATCGAATATCGTAAATGGTTAAATATATAATGAAGTCTTTTGAATCACAAGAATGAACTTGCCATTGACGTGGTAGTAATATTATATATTTAAATAATTAAAAAAAAAGAGCAAGGTAGACAATTTACTTATTTAGAATACTTCACCAGAGCCTACTAAAGATTTAATATATATATTTTTTAATATTAGAACGCATTTAATAATCTCTAATCAAACAGTTACTTGTATGGAAGTAAACGAATTATCAAAAAATGCCTTAAAGTAGACTAGCGCAAGTGGTCGTGTCGACCGTATTGTGAAAACAAATGAAGTGGCATATTTTATTAACTCTTTTTTCATGCCATATTTGTCACTGTCAGTAAAATATTCGTACCTTCCACATACAACTAACGACCTCCGTGGACGAGTGGCGTAAATAGTGGTTTTCAAGGTGTCGCCATCTCGAGATCCCGGGTTCGATTCCCGGTCGGATCAATGTAGAATAACCACTTTTTCTACATTTTCTCGGCTCTGGGTGTTTGTGGTGCCTTCGTTGTTTCCGATTTCCATACCTCAAGTGCTTTAGCATCTTACATTGGGATCGGATCAATGTATGTGATATTGTCCCTATCTATATATGTAATAATTTATTTATTATTATTTATTAAAGTCACGATAGCCGAGTGGTAGAGTGGTCGGAACTTCGAGTCGAGACTCCCGAGTTCGATCCCCAAGTGACAGGTGGCTATTAATTATGTCGTTGGCTAGGACATAAAGACGGCGGCGGGCTCACCACCTGTCACGTTGTCCCGAAAATATCTTCGGCGGAAGGTGGGTCGAAGGGTCTCAATTGTCTAGACTAGACCTCTGTCTATCCCTGTATTGGGAATTGCGTAAAGATATTTATTTATTGTTATTTATTTATTAACTAACCCCGCGTATCCATTAATCTTGCTCTAAATCATTACCTATGGCTGTCGGTGTTTGCGTACACCCCACCACCTAAATAGCTTTCGCGGCAAACAGTTTGTTCATGTAACAACAACAGCACTATATTTGCCAATCAAGTGCATACATATCTCAATGGGTATTGAAATTTGTGAAGTATACCATACTTTCGTTAATTGGTTTGTGAAAAACTTACGTGAAGTTATAAAAGTAAAGTATATAAATATTTCTGTATTATCATAGATAATTTTAAAAATTAATAAAAAACGCGCGTCTGTAAGCAGCCGAACAAAAAAATTGATAATAGTTTTCTAAAAGTTCATGAAAATAGAGCGATTAAGAAAAAAGATATTTTATCGTAACTAAAGAAACTTATAATATTTATTATTCTATATTAATGAAATGAATATTACGATTTATTGTCTTCTTCATATATTCACAGACCATGTGAGTATATTGCTCGAAGAGGGGAGGGTCAAGATTACTCGGATACGCATTTATGAAGAAAAGTTTACTTTTATTATACGTCTTTACCGTCCAAACTTATGTACGATTTACATGGTTGGCCTGGACATAAGACGTTGATGGGCTCACCACCTGTCTTGGAAGGTGGTTCGAAAGGAAATATTTGTCTAGATCTCAATCTATCCCTGTATGGGAACGGCGTGAATGTAAAATTTTATATTTCAGTTAAGCGAGCACACGTTCACCCTCGTCGTTCACCCGGGTCGTCCTCTGCCAATATTTCTCTTCAATACAAATCGCTTTCGACCCTCAAAAACACACAGCACGCTCAAAAAAATATGATTCGTCATCAATCCCATTTCGGAGGTCTGATCTTACAGCTGATAAAGCGAAATTCGCCTCGAAATAAAGCAACGATAGAACTTTTGATGGCTGGCTTTTCCGTTGATACGCGCAAATGGTGCGCGAGTCACGAGAGGGCCTCATTTGTGACGTGCCGGCCCCTTTGATCTCTTTCTTTACACACTAACCACGCCTCCTTATAGCCGCGATATAGTTGTGAAATTAATGAGGGATTTAGAAAATCATTTTATACGGGCGGGATTCGATTCTGCATTCACCGCCGTACCTCAACCAGAAGCTATATTGTCTTAACCGCATCAATTGTGTTTTATAATTGAATTTCATTTTAATAAAAAAAGTGTAACTGTTATATAGTTTGGAGACGACCTCATAGCATAGTTGGAGATGATGCTGTCTTCAAAACTAAAGACGGTTTTCGAGTCTCAAAGAGGATAGGTATTTGTATAATAAATATTACGATTATACGAGTCTTTGACGCGTAGATGTATCATATTATTATTGTCTTTGTAAGTATTATTAGACTGTGTGGTAACGGTGTAAGAATATTGCCGCTCCCTTTCTTCCAGTGGGTGTCGTAAGAGACGACTAATGGAAACAGCCTTGAATATCGTTATGGCAATGCGTGGCGATTATGGCAAATCCTCACCATGGGAGATGTCCATGTCCCGCAGTGGGCTTTAACAGGCCGTCATGTATATATGTAAGTATGTATGTATGTATGTGTAGGTATACGTATCTCATATTTAAGCCGAGTGGTTGGGTGATCGGAATTCGAGTCGAGAGACCCAAGTTCGATCCCCAGGATGGCAGGGTACGTATCGTACTAATGTTTTTTTCAAAACCTATATACGACTCATATCGTTGGCTTGGATATAAAGACGGTGACGAGTACACCACCTGTCACGTTATCAAAAAAAATCTGCGGTAGAGGATGGGTCCATAGGGCTTAATTGTCTAGACCTTTGCCTACCTCTGTATTGGGAATGGCGTGGTGATATGCATAAAACTATACATACAAGTTTAATTCGCTTCAAACAATATTATCAGAGAAATCTCAAGTTATAAATTACATATTATACTTACTTCGAAGTATTCGCTGAATCTGAAACAAAAGACGAATATTAGATAGTTGTAATGACTTACGATCTCAATATTTGTACTGATAATATTGAATAGGCAATTCTACGAACCCGTATTTCACTATTACTGCAGGATTGGATACTTGATGTAAAACTGCTTAGGGTTGTCAATTTCGACAATTGATTTTAATATGATAATAGCATAACACATAATATCAATCAAATCAAATAATTTTTTATAGATAGTAGTACCATATATTAAATCCATCGATCGTCATTTTTTAACTACCATCGTTTGTTATTGAGGTACCTCTGACGGAGAAGAAACCGCGAAAGAAGCGCCGTGAGTATCCTCTTTTTTTATAAATGAAATGCAAAATAATTTAATTACAAATAGTTCATTAATATATTAATTTATATTGCAATAACCCTTTTTATACAGTTTTTCTTTGATGAATGCTTGGAACTTGTTAATAGGCAAACTTTACACTTTTAATAGAACTTGTCGTCTTATGTACCTGTGCAATTTAGAAAAGAGTTAAATATAAAATTGGTGAATTTAAATTTATAACTCAATTGATATTAATAGCACATTGTAATTCATTGATATTTTTAACCTTTAATTCAATGTTTAGTAGTTATATCAAAAGTATTAAGACTACATTTAAAATTTGGTAAGCAATTAGTAGAACCCAATACACTACTGCAGTGGACACATTAGACAATATAACCGCGTAGAATAAAATTGTACCACAGTAAAAGTGAAGATTTGGTACAATATTAATTAAATCTGTAGACAACGACACAGTGTACCACACATCTGTAGTTAACAGTGGTAGAGACACGCATCAGCTTTTGTTGTTGCATGAATGGGCCGTCTCAACCGGGGAAGTACCACGACCTCTCAGAATACCGGCGTGAAGTAGAAGTGTAACAAACTGTATTATATTAATATTAATGACACGATAGCCGAGTGGTTGGGTGGTCGGAATTTCGAGTCAAGAGACCCGAGTTCGGTCCACAGGTGGCAGGCATGTACCAATATAATATTATTATTATTATTAATTGTCTAGACTAGATCTCTGTCTACTCCTGTATTGGGAATTGCGTGAAGATATTTATTTAATTTTTTGAAATGACACTAAGTCAACGAAAGATTTACCATCTGTCTCGTTTGTTCTAGGTAATCTTTCGTGAAATGTTTGTTGAATTTAGCTGTTTAGAACTCTGACCACCCCAGTAATGGAAAGATAGTAGTCAGCTAGATAAATATATAGACAGGGACAATATCACATACATTTCTCTAATACTAAATTAAGTTGAGCTAAAGCAGTGGTGTTATGTAATGCACAACAAGGAATGTACCATGAAAACCCAAGCCGGAGACAATGTAGAAAAAGTGGTTTCGTACATTGACCGCCCGGGAATCGAACCCGGTACCTCTGTTTTGTAAAACTGTTTTGTATACCACTCGTCTATGGAAGTCGTCAGCATGTTTGTTTGTTTAGTAAAAACATTGTAAATATTTCACAACAATCGATTACATCGACGTACGTTAAGCACTTTGGAAATTTTAACAACATCACAAAGCATCGCACGCGTCCACTAATGAAGCCTTGTCAATCAGTTCATTTGTCCGTCTGTCACTCAGCCGATACAAATTAGTGACAACGGCGTACGGAACCCTGTTAATGATCTTGTCTATAACGCGTGTCCGCTATCCGCAACGAATTTGCGTATACAGTGAATTCCCGCATTTAAGTATCAACTTTGTTTTATTGTTATAGAGCTGGTTATGGCATGTTCGTACAAAATTGCACAGTCACCGCTCTTCCGTAAATTGTACAGGATTCATATTGAGAAATAATTGATGACGTGTTGTTGGGTTCGTTCATCGCATTGGCGATATTGGACAAAATTGATTTTCAATGTCGCATAACATAGGTTGTAAGTGTTAGGGATGATATTTTTTATTGTTATCAAGTGTCCATACCGTTACATTGCAGATTTTAGTTAAAAATTTCTTCACGCGATCCCCAATATTGGGGTAGACAGAGGCCCAAACAATTAAGTCCGTGCAACCCTCCTTTCATCAGACATTTTTTGACAATGTGATGCTTTTGGTTGGTGAGACTGTCGCCGTCTTTATTTCTAAACCAATGATATAAATCGTACAATTGAAAGTCACGATAGCCGAGTTGTTGGGTGGTCGGAATTTCGCGTCGAGAGACCCGAGTTCGATCCCCAGGTGGCAGTACCAATGAGTTTTTCAAATACTTATGCACGAATTTGTCGTTGGCTTGGACATAAAGACGGCGACGGGCTCACCACCTGTCATTTTGTCCCAAAAATATAACTTAATTGTCTGACTGTCTGACTTAATTGTCTAGACTTGACCTCTGTCTACCCCTGCATTGGAAATTGGGTGAAGATATTTTATATTTATTTTTACTTGAAACTCCTTGGTATAAGCCTACCTGGGAATGGAACTAGGGTATTTGACTCGAAATTCCGACCTCCGACACTCGGCTATCGTGACTTAACCTGAACATTTGTGTGATTAATATAAATGTTTGCACTCAAATCAGGAATATTTATATGTATATGAATAATTGTATATCTAGTATATAAAATTCTCATGTCATAATGTTCGTTTCCATACTCCTCCGAAATGGCTCGACCGATTCGCATGAAATTTTATGTGCATATGGTCTATGCCTTAGGTAGCCATAGGTCTAGCCATAGGTCTGAGATTCGGACAACATCTATTTTTCATCCCCTTACATGTTAAGGGTCCACCTCTATTTTTTAGATTATTATTTATTTCTTTATGATACAGCATAGAAAATGCTTATAACCCAAAATTTTCACCCCTCTACGACCAACCCCTATTTTTTATAAGGCATAAAAACGTTTGCGGGGTCAGCCAGTTTAAATATATACAACAAGGCATATACCTATTCAGGTCATAAATTCTGTCATATGTTAACCTAAAATAATTAAAACAAGTTTATTCATTATGTAACTATTTATATACCAAAATGAAACTTAACAAAACATAGATTTTTATAACTCTAAAGTTTATTCAAAATGACCTCCGTGATTTTGAATACAGGCCTTGAATCTGTGCGGCCATCGCAGCACGTACGAGGCCCATGTCAATATCGGCGGCTGCCTTAATCAAGGATATCTTGAGTGACTCCAAATTGGGATGAGGCTTTGAGCACGCCTTTTCCTTCAAGTGTTGCCATATATTGTAATCTAACGGATTCAAATCTGGACTGGAGGAGGGCCAGTCTTCGTGCCCGATGAAGTCGATTTCACGCGAAACCAGCCATTCTTGTGTGCTCTTCGCTCAGTGCCTGTTATTGAACATGGTATGAGAAACAGGTTCCACAAGGTTCGTCAGGACTGTATTTTGATACACAACTGCATTCGTTTTTACAACTTTCTCGCAAAAATGTACCTCTGTTAAGCCCCAATAAGAAACTCCCAACCATACCATGAGCGAAATGACTTCGTTGGACACGCGGAATACGGTTGCTCGCTTCTTCACTACTGTGTGCGTACACTTTATCATTTTGTTTGTTGTAGCTCTCTTCTACGGTAAATAATTTTTCATCCGAAAAAAGAATTTCCCGATATTTTTTTCCCGCGTACCGCTTAAACAAAGCGCGGCATCTCTTCTGTCTCAGGTGCATTAGACGAGCATTCTAACAATGTCCTGTTTTTCTTCGATATGCCCGAAGCCCTAAGTCTTCATTTAACACCCTTTTCACCGTGGTTCTGCTTAACCCCATCTGAAGGGCCAACAGTTTCTACTTACGTTTGGGATTTCTTTGAATTCGAGCCATCACAGCTTTTATCACTGCTGGAATCCTAACAGACCGAGGGCGACCACTTTTTGACCTGTCATCTACACTAGAGTCTTCATTGTATCGTTTGATGGTACGATAAACGCCTCTTTTGGTTATATTCAAATTTTTCAGTATGTCAAAAACTTGAATTGGCGCGTAACCGCAACGATGCAACGCATAACTGCAACACGGTCACTTTTAAGCGTCCACTCCATATTTAAAAATGAGTAAAATTCTAAAAAGTATGTTGTTTTATTTTCATGAACAATTCGAAATTCGTATTCAATAAACTTTTTTGTGGCCAGCATTCTAAAAGGAAAGTTTTTACTGTGTGACAATACTATTGACCTGACTGCGTATTTGCGATACGGCGATTGGCTGTCAAGTTGTACCAAATATGTTTCCGTGAAAGGTTGTTCGAATGGACTTAATTGTATATCTCAGCGTTCGGAATATGAAAAAATTAGGTTGGCAATTAGTTCCGTTCTTTACGTTAAAACTTGTACAAAGAACTATTAAAATACATTTAAGAGTTCAAATCCTAAAAGTACTTTTCGATATTAAATAAAAGTGAATTTTTAAAAAAAAGTCATGTCAAAAAGTGGTTGGGTTATCGTAATTGGAGTCAAGCAACCCGAGTTCAATCCACAGACTTGTTCCAATGAGTTTCTTCCAAACTTATGTACGATTTATATCGTAGGCTTGGACAAAAAGACGGCGACAGGCAAACGACCAGTCATGTCTTCGTAGGAAAGGGAGTATAAAGGGTGAGTCGTCTAGATCTATGTCTTCCCTTGTATTGGATAACGTGTTTATTGATTAACGTGTATTGGATATTTTTTTATAAAAAAACAACTGACTGAAAAAAGTACTCTGTACTTTTTAGATAGACACCAGGACAATCATCTCGAAATTTTGATTAAATTTTTAAAGACTAGCATAGTCATGCTGGTCTTTTTTGTTTTTAAATAAAAGAGAAATTTAAGAAAATCTACTGAAATTCCGCCCATAACATGTGTTTTTTTTTCTAAATACCCATTACTCTAATAAGGCCAGAATAAAATTAAACAGACCAGTTCCGTGCAGCAACGTTTAAGACGAGATATGTCTGGTACTGCGATCGCTAATTTGCGATTGTGGTAAATACTACGTGGTTTAAAATCTATACCCTCATTTACAAGACCATTAAGTAAGCGAGTATGATGTGAAAGAATGTTACAAATTTCACAGGAAAATAATAGAAGTTAAAGTAGTACAATCATACTGGAATAGAGGCGGAGAAAAAGAGAGAGAGATTTAGAAATTCAACTGATGCGTGTACGACACGGAGACTTGGAGGTGAGATCTTTGTCACGGTACGGCAGAGGTTACGGGTTCGAATCTCGCCAGTGTCAGTTTAATTAAGAAAAAAAAACCTCTTAATTTGTAGTAGTTCAAACTGGAGCAGTGTGATATATATATATATATATATATATATATATATATATATATATATATATATATATATATATATATATATATATATATATATATATATATATATATATATATATATATATATATATATATATATATATATATATATATATATATATATATATATATATATATATATATCATTCCAATTTGATAGCTGTTATGAACATATATTACGTAACGCAGTCACGTTAAGTTCACGCAAAACACGTAACACAGTTATATCTCTAGAAATAGCTCATTAAATCTCGAAAATTGTAAATGTCGGCATTATATACCACTAATTGCGTAGGCAACAAACCGAAGGCCTTATAATATGATTTTAACGACAACGCCTGAATTGACTCAAATTAAGCCTTAATTAACTGTTAGAAAAGTATACTTTTATTATGTAATAGCAATATTATATTCATTGTAATATTACAAGTCTAAAACAATATTCTTTCACTATTGTATTTAACTTAAACAATAAGTAAGTCTAGACTTGTTGAAGTGGCAATTAATTTTAATACATCAATCACGTTCGACGAATTGAAAGGATGGAATCAATACTGTGGTTCGGTCTATAAATATCTGTGGCCAATAAGTTTCCAAGCCGAATTTAATACTAGTAACAGTAATTATAAGTTATATCGCCGTATATGTAGTCACGATAGCCGAGTGGTTAGGTGATCGTAATTCGAATCAAGAGACCCGAGTTTGATCCGTAGGTGCCAGGCTCATAACAATGGGTTTTTCCAAAAAAAACTTATGTACAATTTATAAAGACGTCGACTGGTTCACTACCGGTCACGTTATCCCTAAAAATGTCTTCAGTGCAAAGTGACTACTACCTACACTCCCTAAACCTACACTATTGGGAATAGCTTGGAAGTTTTTTATTTTCTCAGAGAAGAACCGACAAAAAAGTCTATGGTTAATTCTATTATATATTTTTTACTCTGATTTATAAAATTATTAAGTTTTATAGTAGAAATTCAACGTAAAAAAACATATTTATTATTTCTTTGCCATAGAGTATTTCTCATACTATTAATAGTCAGGAGCAGAGTGAGTTTACCTAGGTAGGTTAGATAAATTCACCATTTGCGATGTATTTATTAACGACTTTTACAAACAATTGGATTTAGAATTCAGGCCTTTTGAACTTTAAAATTAAAACATAACCTCTGAACTAAACTCTCATGGAAAATCATAAATTCATACAATTTCAGTTAATCAATCCATAGATAATCAGAAACTTAAGCATCATATTAATCTCGTTTCCATTTCAAAAAAATCTATGCCCTCATAAAGTATGTAAATTAACGAATACATGATTAAGATATTCTACCACATGAACTAGTTGCAGCGTTTAAAAGAAATCCGCCAGTCCACGTTCAATAATTAAAAGCAATCCCATTAAAATACGAGATACGGTTTTGAAGTAATACAAACATAAAATAACCAGTTTAGAACTGCTCACGCGCATGTTTTGACTTTTTATGTCGCTGCGTTCGATTAATTTAGAATTAGACTCGATATGATTTTGAGAAACATACATATATCCACACATACATCCATAACGGCCTATTAAAGTCCACTGCAGGACATAGACCTCTCCCATAGGTTGGATTTGCCATAATCGCCACGATTGACAAGCGGATTGGCGATCGCAGTACCAGACCACCTGACCCTCAGACGCCGCAGCCTATCTTCGGTCTGAAAATTTTGGTCTAATATTTTTAGAGATGGTTATCCAGCTATCTATCGGTTTCCATAACGATGTTCAAGGCCTTCCTTTACTCGCCACTTACGTGGGTATCGTAAGTGGAGACTTCCTTTAGTGTCTCCTTTGTTAGCCTAGTTACAGTTACTTAGCCTTGAACATCGGGAAGATACGGAGTGGTAATATTCTTACGCCGTAAACACATAGTGAATTTAGAGTTTAAAAACAATAAAAATAAAAAAATCACGATAGCCGATTGGTTGGGTGGTTGTAATTTCGAGTCAAGAGACCCGAGTTCGATCCCCAGGTAGCAGGCTCGTACCAATGGGTTTTTCGAAAACTTACGTACGAATTATATCGATGGCTTGAATATAAAGACGGCGACGGGCTCACCATCTGTCACGTTGTTCCGAAAATATCTTCGGTGGAAGGTGGGTCGAAGGGACTTAATTGTCTAGACTGACCTCTGTCTATCCCTGTATTGGGAATTGCGTGAAGATATTTATTTAAAAACAATATAGTACACAACAATAAGCATCATAGAAGTTTTAAAGTTCTTTAATTTATTTGTGTAGATATAATTACTAGTAGGTAAAAGTTTCACAGTTCCATATTTTTTAAAACCGACCGATTTTATCCTTACGGCTTTGACAATATGTCAAATTATTTATTTTTCATTGACAAATAATCCAATCGGTTTTTTTATAGAAAGTTTTCTGCTGTATATTCAAATGAATATATGGTGGGATGTGGGTCGAAATAAATAAATTATCTAAACTTCTAGCAACCCCAGTATTGCGAAATGCGTGAAGAAAAAAATTGCTGAAAGTGTATGAAAGGCTTAAATTTACTGTACCTAGTGGTAAGGGTGTAAGAATATTGCTTGGGAAGCAGCCCAGTATATCTTCATGGCAACAGATAGATGGCACGATAACCATCTCAAAAATCATACCAAAATAATCAGACAGTTTATGGGCCGCAGCGTCGGAGGTGCGAGAGCCCACAACAGCGATCGCCAATCCGCTTGCCTAGCGTGGCGATTAAGGCAAATCGTCCATATGGGAGAGGCCTTTGTCTTGTAGTGGACTTTAATAGGCCGTATGTGCCAGGTTATGTAAATATGTATGTATGTATGAATGTATGTATGTATGTATGTATGTATGTATGTATGTATGTATGTATGTAAGTATGTATGTATGTATGTAAGTATGTATGCATGTATGTATGTATGTATGTATGTATGTATGTATGTATTTATGTATGTATGTATGTATGTATGTATGTATGTATGTATGTATGTATGTATGTATGTATGTATGTATGTATGTATGTATGAAAGGGCGATCTATTGACGCTAATACATATGTACATACACATATTTTTATTTCTTTGTGCACCATCTCTGAGGGTTATCCGTGAACAGATCGCCAAGCCTCATGATGAGTACACACCTCTCGCTTCTATTAAAAAAATAAAATATCTTCACGCAATTCCCAATACAGGGGTAGACAGAGGTCAAGTCTAGAGAATTAAGTCCCCTTGACCCACCTTCCACCGAAGATATTAAATTTAATTTAATATAAGATATTAAATTTGTATATTTATTGCAAAAATTCTATGCAATTAATTTATAAAGTGTCGTTTGAAAATCTAAAACATCATATCCCTTTAGTAATTCAAAAGATGTTAACAGCGTTCAAAGAACAAAGGAGCTCTTGTAAGCTGTACTTTGATTTGATCTTAATCTAAACAACATTATTCGAAACACTTCAACTAAATCTCATCTATACGCAAAATTTTGCTAATCCGAAGCAACATCAACCAAACTGCTTGTTAAACGCAGTAAGTCTTAATTCAAATTTGTCGCCCCCTTTTGTAATTTAAGCATTACCGGATTATTTAAAGCACATCTAGCATTAAGGATTTCCATCAAATAAATAAATAAATAATACATATATAGATAGGGACAACATGACATACATTGCTCCGATCCCAATTTAGGATGCTAAAGCACTTGTGGTGTGGCAATCGGATACAACGAAGGCACCGAACATTCAACCCGAGTAAATGTAGAAAAAAAGTCTTTTCTACATTGACCCGACCGGGAATCGAACCCAGGACCTCGAAAACCGTTGTTTACGCCACTCGTTCACGGAGGTCGACAAAATGAAAATTATTTCGCTTTAGAGTTATAACCTAAAAATATTAGATACTCGCAAAAATCCGGGATGTTAGAGGTGGCGGTACCATGAAAACCGGTGTGCACGCCACTCTTCCACGGACGTCGTTAAAAATCAGACTTGAGAATTCTACGACAAACTTAATTTACCCAACGGCGTTGAGGTTTTAAATGACTATTTGTAATTAGAAATTAATTCAAATTAAAACCCTTAACCAATCTACGATTTTATATAAACATATAAATTTCATAAGGTGTATGTATTTTTATTAGTAACTCATCGTTAACGTGAATGCTTAAATAAGATTTTCTTCATTGATGTCATGAAACTACCGTTTTTATCGATCAGGGGATTACGAATAAATATTGAGTAGCCCTAGATTTATAGATAATGTTTCGTAACGCCGGCTGCGTTAAGTCGTAAATATATGTTGTCACTGATAAAAATCTACACGTAAGTGTTAAAGATATGCGCATTTTGTTATTCATGTTTACGATTAGATTTAAATCTGGTTAAACCGTAACCGCAATTATCATATTAATACTGAAGATTATAGTGGTGGATATAGGTGGGTCTAAGAGACTTATTTGTCTCGACTAGACCTCTGTTTACACCTGCATTGGAAAAAGCGTGAAGATATTTTTGTATTTATTTTATTATGGCACACTATTCTGTACATAGGTTATGTCAATAATAGTAAATTTTTGTATAAAAATAGGCAAATAAATATCCTGACACATTACCCAAAACTGTAGCTCAGTTTTGGGAAATGACATATGCCAGACAATTTAGTCACATTTTATTGTAGATTATTTGGGATAACGTGACAAGTAAGATGAGCAAGTCGCCGTCTTAATATTCCGAGCCTCAATTATACTTCCTCTCTTGCCACTCCCATGACAGACTTGACATTGAAAGAATTCTAATAAGAGATACCATAAAACTAACATAGAAGCTATAGAGGTATGTAAGGATCGTGACATTTGGCGATGTGTTCTCTGAGTTGTAATTGAGATTTGTAATCGATGTTGTAAATGAGGTGCTGCAGAGTATCTAGCCGCCAGATCGGGTGTTTGTGACCTGGAGAGGATGTCTCCTGCATATTTTAGTTGATAATCGAGTATACAAAAATCTTTGGGTGGACGGAGTTTCGAATCAAGAGACCCGAATTCGATCGTACCAATGGGGTTTTCAAAAAAAAACTTATGTACGAATTATAATAATGTATTTGTTGGCTTGGACATAAAGACGGCCGAAAATATCTTCGGTGGAAGGTGGGTCAAAGGACTTAATTGCCTAAACTAGAGCTCTGTCTACCCCTGTATTGGGAACAATAATACTATTTTGTTTTGAAATACGTATATTTATGCTATAAAAGATATAATAAGCCCTCCCTGTAAAAATCACCTTACAATTAGTATACTACAAATTATGAGTAATGTTGTTTGCTTGCTCTTACACTAGAATAAGTATTTTTTTTCTTATTTCATATTGTAATCTCATGTTATGAACGACACAATGTTCTTATGAGAATAGTTCCTTGAACCTAATTTAAATCACATTATTTAAATGACAATTTTATAAATAGATACAAAGTTATAAATACATAGATAGGGACTGTTGGATCTTTATATTTATAACTACTGACTAATTATGTTTGTGAAATAACTATGTACCCATCACATGAACATGATGTTGTCCCTATGTAAGCTCTGATTCCAAATTAAGTAGCTAAAGCAATCGTGTTATGGAATCGGATACAACAGAGGCACGACAAACATCAAAAACCAAAATAATGTAGAAAAAGTGTTTTTTTCCTACATTTACCCGAGAATCAAACCCAAGACCTAATATCTGGCGACTCGCTGAAAGCCATGAACGTCACTCGTCTATGAAGCAGGTTATATGAATGTTCATGGTGAGTTCGGTAATGCACAATTTCGGAACACAGATAATCTCGCGCACTATTACTGTATACGTTTGTAAACAATATAACAAGTAAAAGCAACTCTAAAGCTTTCTTGTTACAAACGAACAGAGGGAATAACATTTATTTACATTCACAATTTTGTCTATGCTTATGAGCATAGACAAAATATAAATAACAATAAATAAATATCTTCATGCAATTTCCAATACCTTCACCTTTCACCGAATATATTTTTAGGACAACATGACCGTCACCGTCTTTAACCGTACATTAGTTTTTAATAAAACCCATTGGTACGAGCCTGCCACCTGGGTACTGAACTCGGGTCTCTTGCCTCGAATTAAGATCAAACAACCACTCGCCTATCATGACTTCAACAGATGGTCATAAACAGCTTGGACATTATAACGGCAACAGGTTCACAACCCGTCACGTTCTCTCCGACTACCTCAGTATCGTCTAACGCGTAAAGATAAAAAAATACACAAATAAAACTACAGTATAGATAAAATAATCATGAAACTTTTAATTCCTTATTTAATCCGCTAGTTAACTCAAATTTATTTTCAAATGAGTGGGTTTGAATTTATTGTTCTATTTTAGTACCGATCTTGGGGTCATAAATAAAAGGTCGAAGACATTATAGATTAGACACAATTAACAATCGAGTGTATCATTTGAAATTTCCATCTGCTAATTGTTTTTTATTCGTTCGATTATATTAACAAATGGGTTTTCTCGCGTCTAGTGAATGCATTTAGTTAAAAGAAGCCCATATATTACCATTGTATTGACATACTTATCACTTAACCATTGTTTGAATCGAGATCACCACAATCAACTTTAATGTAAAGAAATAGAGAAGTTTTTGCATTGCTCGTATCTGTATTATAGTGTTGGTAATTTGTAACTTGAAGTACTGTGCTATTCTGAATGTTTTTGAGATCAATAAGATTTAAGTTAAATATAAAAAGTGGTCGGTGGATTCATATAAACTTTGGTTGAATATTTGATGAAAGGTCCAAGTTAAATATTTGTCTACAACTTTGTACATAAAAATAAAGTACTTAATTAATGTCTAATCTAGATCTGTGCATTATATGGCGATACGTTAACAATAACCGAAAAACATAAAAATAATGCAGTCTTAATAAAATGTGGTATTGAATTATAAAAAACGAAAAGGGAATTAAAAAAAAGGGTGTAAAAAAATCAAAAAGAAGAAAGAAATAAAAGGAGGAAGATCATAAAATACATATATGAATAAAATAAAACTAAGTATGTTTTTTATGAAAGTAGGGTGAGAACGGGCTTAAAAAAAGCTCAAATTTTGACTTCTTGTATGTATAGATTTCATTTTCGGTTACATGTTATCTCCTAATCAACAGATTTAAACGATTTGTAACACTCTACGTTCGACAAACTTGAAAGCTGTTATCGAAATAAATTCCTACAAAAAAAAGCTATAAAGAAGCGCCGGTTCAATCACTGAAAGCTTTAAGATTCACCACGAGAAGATTACACCCGACCCGCACCCCATACCGTAGAATTATGGGACAAATTTTACGGATAAGAATTATTTTGGGGCCATAAAACGTTAAATGTAAATCGCTATAGCGATAAGCGTAATTACTTTTGAATAAGACACGAACATACTTCACTTGAGACTATAGAAATCTTTGTCGTCATTGTAACAAAAAGGGATTCGGTTATAATATGATGACATTTATGACACTGCAATAAATATATATTACAGATGCATGAATTTGATTTTATATGTATTTTTTTGTATAAGTTAAATGTACGAGTATGTCACTTTGGGCAATAAATAAAGCCTTGTATTATATACGTAACGGGATATGAAAAGTCACTGTAAGACGGGCTCCTCCCTTAAGGACGATTTGCCATAACAGCCACGCTAGCTAAGCGGTTTGGGTCCCGCAGAAACGTCGCACTTAGACGCAGCTGCTCGTCACCGCCTTGTTTAATTTTGATGAAATATTTTTCAAAATATTATATAATAATATTATTATTTTGGGGTATTTGTTATATTTTCTCGTCTGGTTGGGTATTTATACACATAAAAATAAAAATACATAAAATAAAATAAAATAAATAAAGTATTACAAAATATATACGTAATGAAATCCTAATACATAAAAATAATAAATAAATATTAAGACCCAACCAGACAGAAGCCCTCGACAGGGGAGACCAGACGGCCGAGGGTTAGGGTGACAAGGGGAGAAACCGGCGGACGATGAGGGCTGTATCGAGAAGCACCGCCTTCTGCAATAGAGCTCGGAGCGGTCCGTCACGGAGTCCCAGTCGCCTCAGATGTTCAGAGAGGCTGACTGGGATTAACCCATTCGCAGAAACAACTATAGGGATAATTTCAGCGGGCATTATTATTATGCCCATATAAGTAAAAATATAACTGCCTAAAAAATCTACTGAAAGCCCCTGTCGATGGAGAAATTGCTATAATTGGGACGTTCTCCAAGCCACGGCCAACTTATGTGCTGTGTCTCTCCCGGCATACTAAATTTTAGTTTCGTATTTTTCGAGATGAATTAGTCGTCTATAGGATTCCATCCATTCTATATCCTCTTGTTTCTTCACGCCATTCCCAATACTGGAGTAGACAGGGTTATTTTTTTGGACCACGTGACTGATGTTGAACCTGTCGCCGTCTTTATGTACAAGCCAAGGAGTTATAGTACCTAAGTTTAAAAAAAAAACATTCTTATGGTCCTACCTCATACCATTCATCTATACAATAAAGTGAATGATAAATAAGTTTTGAAAAAACCCATAGGATCCTACCACCCTGCTATCGTGACATTCCGTTTCTTTCTAAAACTCTTCCAAAATTCAATTTGGCCACTACTGACAGTATCTCCAGCTTGGTTCTAGCTTTTAAAAATTAAATACAACCAAGATTTTAAAAATTAAATACATCTCTAAAACTCTGTTTCCGTAGCCTCGACGTAACAACGCGAGGAAAATGTCTAAACGCTTCGTTTAACCTCCGATCTATGAATGGAAATTGGCAGTGCCATCGCGGAACGAGGATATGCAGGAAATATGCCAGATAGAATATTGTCATTTAATCTTCTAACTAAGTGGGCATCATTTTTTTGTAATAAAATAAAAAAAGGAATGTCATACATTTTTCTTCAAATCATGTAACAATTAGTCTTAATATGTATTTTATATCATTAGTAAATTCATTAACTCTGGGAAAAGAAAGTAGGTTATTAAATACGATTTTACATTCAATCCCTTTTAAAGTATTTTTACATTTTCATTAATGAACGGAGATGTGTTGACTACATCATGAATATATAAATGTGGTAACTTCACATACATTTCTTTGATCCCAAAGCTGGATGCTAAAGCACTTGTGTTATGGTATCTGAAACAACACCGGTATCACAAACACGCATACTCGAGAAATACTAATGATATAGAAATTTAGAAATATAATAATATAGAAAAATAATTTACTACATTTAAATTTTTTAATTTTATAAGAATTTAATGTACGGGTTAAATTCGGTAAACCCATTTCAGAGGTTAACCAAAAAAAGAGTCTGACTCAATAAATAATAAATAAGTATCTATACGCAATTCCCAATACAGGGGTAGACAGAGGTCTAATTTGGACAATCAATACCATTCGACCCATCTTCCACCTAAGATATTTTTGGGACAACGTGACAGGTGGTGTCCCGAAAATATCTTCGGAGCCCGTCGCCGTCTTTGTGTCTAAGCCAACGATGTAATTCGTAGATAAGTTTTTTAAAACCCCGTTGGTACGAGCCTGCCACGTGGGGATCCAACTCGGGTCCCTTGACTCGAAATTCCGACCACCCAACCACTCGGCTATCGTGACTTCTGAGAGTGACAAAAATTTAAAAAAATGTTTGTGTAAATACTGCGTACACTTTCATATGCATTTGGCAAATCAAATAATTTATTCGTCGTAATAAATAATATACAATTACATTCACCGATAGTCATTTAATCTACCATGAGCTTCTCATTACGAAACCGAAAAGAAACATTTAGTGAAAAGCTCATAATGTGGAATTCACACACAAAAAACTGACACTTCTATTTAATTTATATGTATAGATTATCAACTGATCTAAAGTAAATATTAAGTAAAATACTCGTAATTTTTATTTACAAAATAAAAAAGTTATATGCAAATTCCGCGAGCTGCCTTTACATAGTTTAAAATTTAAAATACAAAAAAGAAAACGGAAATTTATTAATACAAAATACAACAGTTCGTTAAGCAATGCCTTCACTGTAGTGCCTCTGTGAACATCCCCTTAACTTAACAAACTGTAATTCTATTTAATCCAGCTTAATTCGGAATCGAAATACTTGAAATGGGGCACGCCTGATTTGTGATACAATTGGATTTCTTTGTGATTACCAGCTTAGCGATTTTTTCCATAGTTTTATTTTCGTACACCTTTATTTTGTTAATAATTAAATGATTAAAAATGTCACGAAAGCCGAGTGGTTCGATCGGAACTTGAATCAAGTGACCAGAGTTCGATCGCCAAGCCTCGCCAATGGTTTTTTTGTTACCAATGGTTTTTCGTTAAGTTATATATCGTTTATATTGTTGGCTTGGACATAAAGACGTCGACAGGCCCATCACCAGTCGCGTTGTCGTAAACAATGTCTTTTGAGGAAGGTCTACCTCTGTATTCTCTACCTCTGTATTGGGAATGGCGTTAAGATATTTTTTTAATTAATAAATAAATATTTCCACGCATGACCTTCTGATCTCTTAGCAGAAATATGTTGTGATGTGAAGTGTTGCGATGCTTATACCAACATCTTTCGTTTTTTACAAATTCATATTTAAAAAGTCACGATAGCCGACTGGTTAGGTGATTGGAATTCAAATCCAGAAAACCGATTTCGATCCCCAGGTGGAAGGCTCGAACCAATTGGTTTTTTAAACTTATATACATTAAATGCACGACTTATATCGTTGGCTTGAACTTAAAGACGGCGAACGACTTCACCATATGAAAAGTTATCCAAAAAGCCATGGTGTCGCCATTTCGAGGTCCCAGTTTCGATTCCCGGTCGGGTCAATGTAGAAATACCACTTTTTCTAATTTTTTTTTGGGTCTGGGAGTTTGTGGTGCGTTCGTTGTTTCCGATTCCGATATCACAAGTGCTTTCGTATTGGGATCGGAGTGTGCAATGTACGTGATGTTGTCCCTATCTATATATGTATTTATCTATGTATGTAATTTATGCATCTTAAAAAAAAGTTATTACTTGTAATAATAACAGTATTGGAAATGGCGTGAAGACATAATTATTTTTTTTTCAAATTCATCATTTTGTTCATACACGCACCTTTATGGATCCGGGTAATCTTAACCCTCCTCACATGGTCTTCGAAGGTTAGTTTCGGCCTAACTCGATATACATGGCCTGTAAAAATCTAATGCATATTTCCATAATCGCCACGGTTGTCAAGCAAACTGGCGATTGCAGCATTTGACACCTTGCACCTAAGACGCTGCTGCCATCATCTATGTAACAATATATCTAGTAAGCATTATATCATTATTGTACGTATGGTTGTACCATCCTCTACGATACGAAGACGGCGACAGGCTGTCCTGAAAATATTTTTTTATAAATAGATAAAAGATAAATAAATATCTTCACGCAATTCCCAATACAGGGGTAGACAGAGGTCTGGTCTAGACAATTAAGTCCCATCGACCTACCTTCCACCAACATTTTCGGGACAACGTGACAATTATTCTGTAGAGATATCTAGGAATGTATTGAAACTACTGACTTTGTGTTATATAAAAAATATATATTACTTTTTATTATTACTTTTATATTGTGAACAGGCCACATGAACGTAAAATTGCCTTAAAAATGCAATAGGTTACTGACAGGAGACCATACATAGTACCTGATAATGTGATCGACAATCCGCTTGCCTAGCGTAGCGTTTATGTCAAACCTTGACTGGTGGTAAGCCCGTCATCGTCTTTATGTCCAATCCAACGATATAACATTTTTTTTTATAGAAAAGGGAGGCAAACGAGCAGGTGGCTCACGTGATGGTAAGTGATTACCGCCGCCCATGAACACCCGCAATACCAGAGGCATAGCAGATGCGTTGCCTCCCTTAGAGTGACCCCCGTATTGGGGGAGAGGGGTGTGTGGGCCACCGGTTACCTGCACTCACCAGACGAAACGTAGAAGTTTCTTAGACTTCTACTCCACGCCGGTATTCTGTGAGGTCGTGGTACTTCCCTGGTCGAGCCGGCCCATTCATGCAACAACATAAGCTGATGTGTGGCTCTACCACTGTTAAAATTCTTACATAAGTTTTTGAAAAACTCATTGGTAGCCTGCCACCTGGGGATCGAACTCCGATCTCTTGACTCGAAATTCCGACCACCCAACCACTCGGCTATCGTGACTTACATTTTTTTAATTTATTTAATCTTTATTGCGATTCCTTACAGAAGTCACCAAAGGCGGACTTAATGCGGGTGTGCATTCTCTCCCAGTATAGTAGAATAGTAGTGAAATGTTCGATACGATTAAATTGACTACACCTCTCTCACAGCGTTGGTATGCAATATGAAAAAATTTTACACTTTTTACCATGTTCAGTTCATTTTATGACTATTTTGTTCAACGACAAAACATATATCTAAAATTTTTAGCATCACATCTGCCGCTATATCGAATTTCTACACCATAAATTTCTTTCTCCGCTCGCGATAATAAACATTACCAAACTTCACATGTCTCAGATTCACTCGAGGCCGTGTAAAAAGAAAAAAATAATAACGTATTGAATATTTCACACGTACGCTGGAAACGAATCGAAGCTTCAAGGAGCGTTCTAATGATAAATTCAAATCCTTATCCCCCGGAGTACGGAGCAATCAGACGCGGAACAAAGGTTACCTCGCCCGCGGACCGGGTTCGCACAAACTTGGAAAAGAACGAGCGGTGTCAGCGGCAGAGGTCATTCGAGGTTTTCAGTTGATTAAAATTAACGAAGCTTTCTGTAGAGGAATTTATAAATGTAGTGAAACTACTTACTTTGTGTTATATAATGAAATAGGTATTACTTATTGTTATTACTTTGATATTGTGAACAGGATACGTGAACGTAAAATTGCCTTAAAAATGCAATAGGCTACTGACAGACGGGATAATCATCTCAAAAAATAACAGATTAATATTCAGAAGACCATACATAGTGCCTGATATTGCGACCGACAATCCGCTTGCCTAGCGTACCGTTTATGTCAAACCATTTTCATAGGTCTGGGCGTTTGTAGAACGTTCATTGTCGATTCTGTAACTCAAGTGCTTTAAATACTTGCTCTGAGATTAGAGAAATATACACTTTAGTTGAATCTGAAGAATAGTAGAAATTTATAAATATAAATTAAAAATACAGAGGTAGACAGAGGTCTAGACAATTAAGCCCTTTCGACACACCTTTCGACAAAGCAATTATTAAATTTTTTGGTACGACGTTAATACAGTGATAGCCAAACCAGCTTATGGTTTGGCTATCACTGAATTTATGTTCAAGACAACGATAGGATCTCAAAATAAGTTTTGAAAAAAATATATTGAAACAAACAAACCAGGTGGTAGCCAGGGGATCGCACTCTTGACTCGAGTTCCGATTACCGAACCTCTCGGCTATCGTGCCTATTACAAACTTTTACACTTAAAATCTTAAAAGTATATTCTAGAATATTTGTTTACGATCCAAAATAAAGCTGAGTCAGCTTCTGTCTGTTTGATTGTTTGTCCTTACCTGCTGATAACTCTGAAAGCTAGTGTGTATTTAGGGCGAGTACTTTGGATGTTTGGCTGAGCCATCAGTTTTGAAGATCTCTCTTTAACGAAGGAAATGCGTCAATCAACGTGTTTGGGAGCTAATTTTGTACACTGTTTTAATAATAAGGTTTTTATGCAATCCATAATATTTTTTTTCTTATTTGTCTTTATTTTATTTTGGAATATGCTTCAATCATCTTGGGGACTATTATTTGCTTCTCTCATAAAACCTGGCACGGTTTTTTTCTCGGAGATATATTTTCGTCTGAGAAACCAAATTACGAAACGTTTATATTACGATAATTTTATTAAAGTCAGCATTAAAAATAATAAGTTTTAAGAAGTGAATTTTATGTCTGTTTCGGAAAATAAAAAGAAAACTTTTATTTTTATTTTAGTGGCGTTAATTTCGTTAGGGGTAAATTTTTGCGTGATTAATGTTTATACGCGAATTATGAATGTTTATATGCATATATAAATATTTATTTATAAAACTACAGTGTATCTGTCTTTTAAGGCAGATTCCAAGACTAGGCTATATGTCTAAAAATTATTACTTAATTTTGTTAATATTTTGTAAGACATTTTACGATCAATTAAGTGGGTAAACGTGATATAAAGAAACTGGGTTGGCCAAAATTATTTGTCGCTCAGGACAAAGCATCGAATCTGTTTTCCCTCGGTTATTAGTTTACAGGGTAATATTGCTCGCCCCTTGGAATTTCAAAAGCACGTTAAAGGATGATTTATTAAACATCGTCAAAGACTGCCATTGGAGGCAGGGAAGAACGCAACATGGAAGTTGTTATTAAATCAGTTTTGTTTTGGGTTTTATAATAATCTAGTTTATTTTTAGTTAAAAATACTATAATTTTATGTATGTTAAAAAAAATATCTTCACGCAATTCCCAATACAGGGGTAGACAGAGGTCAAGTCTAGACAATTAAGTCCCTTTGACCCACCTTCCACCGAAATTATTTTCGGGACAACATGACAGGTGGTGAGCCCGTCGCCGCCTTTATGTCCAAGCCAACGATGAAATTCGTACATAAGTTTTTGAAAAACTCATTGGTACTGCCACCTGGGGATCGAACTCGGGTCTCTCGACTCGAAATTCCGACCTCCCAATAACTCGGCTATGTAAATATGTAAAATGTAAATATTAAAATTGTCTACCCAAGTATGAGAAATTGCGAGAAGTTATTAAAATTATATCGGTCATCCAGACAATTATGAGACTGCTCTTAAATAACTCGTCCACAGTTGCAGTATATATGAACATTTCTAAACAAATAATTACAATTCAAACATCAAGTGTTTTCATAAATATCACGGCTCTATTACTGTTTGCACATATTTGATGAGGCGCAGGTTCGATGCCCGATGGGTCAAGTTGCTAAGTGTAAACACTTATACCGTGTCATCGGTTTCTATACCGTTGTCTATGAATTTAAATTGGTAAGATCTGTCCTAGATAGGCGTACAAATGGAAGTAAAATTTGAATGAACTATTTAGCAATCTATGACAGATTAATTTATATTCTATAAAAAATTACGGCGTATCACGTAGTTTAAAAAATCCAATCCTAATACAGTAGTAGGACAGAGGTCTAGACAACTAATTCCTCTTTTTCACCGAAGACATTTTCAGGACAGGTGGTGAGCCTGTCGCCGTCTTTACGTCCAAGCCAATAGGAATTATACATATTTGTTTTGAAAAAACCCTTTGGTACCGAAATCGGGTCTCCCGACTCGTATTCCGATCTCCCAGCCACTAGGCTGTCGTGACTTCGTGTTGTTTCAAATTGATAATAATTTTATTTGATTATATGGTATACATTTTTGGCTATACGATTATGAGTAAATACTATTTTCAGTCTTGAAATTATATTTCTACTCTTTTCTAACGTACTAGGTAGGTATGTCCATTACAATTACTAGAGAACTAATCAAGGGGGCGGTATGAGATTAGTTTTTGCATTCTAAATGACTTACGAATTCAACACGAGTGCTACCATGAAATATAGATGGAGATATCTTAATTGTCAGAACTCGGACCACCGCAATAAAAAAAAGAAGTTTTTAAGTAGAATTAGATAGTTATGATAGACTTGGGTGTTACTTTCCGGGAATCATTACAAAGATGGTAGCACAAAATTACCTTGCACTACTCCGCATGCAACATACAATGATTGCCATATGTTACATTATGTCAATCATTGTATGTTTAGCATTAAAAAGGGAAAGAGAAATAAGAAAAATAGAAAAAAAGAATTGTCCCTAGTTTCTTGCTTCTTCTCCGTGAAGGTCTTGTTATAGCGAACCGATTAAGTTTTTGACGCTTAAACAAGATTTAATTGAAAAAAAAAATTAGTAAAATATAAGAAAATACTATTAAGTACCTTTTAAATTTATTTCCTTAACAACAACTAATATGGGAAACCAGGTAAAAGCGAAAAAGTTCTTGTCGCAAAAAAAGTTCCGATTAAACAAAAAGTTTCTAGTATAAGTTTTCTGTTACTGAGCGTACTCTCAGAGTAAGTAGGTACGTAAAAAGTTTACGCATTAAAAAGGAAGGAAGACTTAAAAATATTAATACGTTTCATATTTTGCTTTTGTCACAAAACTCCGACAAAAAATTAATATTTTTCTACTCTAGGTATTTTCTTGTTCTTTTTTTTTCATAAAATTTTAATCACTAACCCAAAAGATAGGAGCCAGAAATTGCACGCTGTACTCAAAAGCTTATACTTACTTTGTGGTTAACTAATAGAGTAACACAATAACTAGCGTAATATATAATAAAAAAATGGATAATGACTAACTAAATTGGGACTGGGCTGGTGATATCTGCCGAATATCAGGCCTAACATCACCTCTGAATGGATGCTGACAAGACGAAGGCGCCGACCCACTATGATGTATCGAAAAACTTATTTGTGACGAGCGACGAACGATGAATTTCAATGATCGATCCGAAGGAGACACAGAATAGAGAGCACAACAGTATGGCATAAAAATGTCTTAAGAAACGGCTAATCAAGATAAGATGCTTTCTTTATAGAAAAGGGAGGCAAACGAGCAGGTGGCGCACGTGATGGTAATGATTACCGCCGCCCATGAACACCCGCAGTACCAGAGGCATAGCAGATGCGTTGCCGGCCTCAGAGTGCCCCCCACCAGATTTGGGGGAAGGGGGTGTGTAGGCCTCCGGTTACCTGCAATCATCAGGCGAAACGCAGAAGTTTATTAGACTTCTACTTCACGCCGGTATTCTGGGAGGTTCTGAGAGGGTACTTCCACGGACGGCCCATTCATGCAACAACAAAAGCTGATACGAGGCTCTACAACTGTGCACCTATTACAGCCTTGCAACCCTGGGTTCAGGCCAAAAATTCAAAGCCGTGTTATAATCTGACAAGAGGTACGAGCTCTTATCAAATGAATAAAAAAAAGAATTAATTAAAAAAAAATATTGAGAAAACTTGAATAAATTAAGATGATATTGTAAATATGGAATTGTAATATATATTACATAACATTTACGGATCAAGCTCCTACGTAGTTTTGCTACTGCTTCAATTTGCTTCGCAGAATAGTGATGTGAATTATAAGAGTTTTTGCGCTCCCAAGTTTAACCGATATTTCCTTATATAAAATAAATGTGTACATGTAATATTTATAAAATTCTATTTTCTATCACTTTATCAGAAACTAAAATTATTTGAATATAGCACAGTTCAACTTACGAGTATATAGTCAGTACAGTCTAGTCCGGATTCGAATATATTTTTCAGCATTATTAGACCGGTAGATAAAAGCCCAGAATGATAACTCTTTTAGGTGTATTTTATGTAATAATTTCTACCTTAATCATAAGGAATAAATCTCAAGGACGTACGATAGATCACCAAGAATTTAAACTCATGCGGATATGACCCTAGGGATTGGTGACAAGAGAATTGAAACGGTACGACGGAGGTCGCGGTTACAAATCAAGTCTGTGCTTTATTTTTTTATTAATTGCTGTCTCTTTTTTCTCATTAACGGTAGACGATAATTTAATGGGATATTCTATTAAAGGTTTTTAAAGACTGTGGCTTAAACTTTATAATATCATTTGAACATTGTAAATTACATAAAATCAAATCAACTATAATCATCAACTCTCTTAAAACTCCTTTTTATGTCTCTAAGGATCGTTTACCACCCAGACGGAATCTGACGAACGTCGACAAATTACAAAACGGCACTGCGCTGTAACGTACCCTTTAAAACTAATAAATGTCGTGTCTAATCAATTCCCTTCCCATCACAATTTTTTTCCTAATTCCTATTCATTTTGCGGTTCTATAACTACAGTTGAGAAATTTATTTGCTTTATGTCTAGTAAATAGAGTTGACAATCGAACGGATTGCACGAGAAATATTTTTTTCAATCTACAATAGTTGGATGGTTCATGCAACGAAATGAAGTGAGCCGGGTCGTCTTGATTTCCTCGGCGTTTGACCGAGTAATGACAATTCGTTTGATTGAATGGTTGAATGCTGTTACTGAACAAATGTTGAAAAGTGAATTGGAAACACTGCGACTGGCCAGGAATATTTATTGGACAGGAATCTTTTAAAAAAATCCAATCCTTAGCTATGCGTCGTTTCTAACAATTTTAATAAGAATTCATATTTCTTAAGTTTTATATTTATTAAAAGGTATTTTGAAATTTCTTCTTCGTTTCTCGGCCATCATTTTCTATTCAAAAGTCACGATAGCCGAGTGGTAGGGTGGTCGGAATTTCGAGTCAATATACCCGAGTTCGATCCCCAGGTAGCAGGCTCGTACCCATGGGTTTTCCAAAAAACTTATGTACGAATTATATGGTTGGCTTGGACATAAAGACGGCGACGGGCTCACCACCTGTCACGTTGTCCCGAAAAATATCTTCGGTGGAAGGTGGGTCAAAGGGACTTAATTGTCTAGATTAGACTACTGTATACTCTGTCTGCCCCGGTATTAGGAATTGCGTGAAGACATTTTTTTATTTTCTATTCAATACAACACTAGAGGGCTAGAGAACATGTGTGATTGTTACCAAAAACATTTATAGTCAATAGCCTCGGTTATTGAGAGATCGAAATTTTAGTTAAGAGACCCGAGTTCGATCCCTCGGTGCTAGTTTCGTACCAATGTTTTTTTTTTTAACTAATGTCCGATTTAACGGTTAGCTTGGATATAAAGGCTCACTAGCTGTCACGTTGTGACTAAAAATCTCTTCGGTGAAAGGTGGGTTGAAAGGACTTAATTGTTTCAGTATTGGGAATGGCGTAATTGTTTATGAGTAAAAAAACAAATACCAAATGTGTATACTTTGGCCCGGCGCAACGTTTTGGTGGACGATGCGTCTTTATCCAAATACTAGTCAATAAACGACATGCACTTTACATTGTGACTGATTAGACATCTATTAAGACATAGGATTACCTCAAACGTGCATGTAGCGACCATTACCTAATCTAAATGTTAAAGCAATTCAAAGTGAGAGAGATATGAAAAAAAGAAATTCATGAGCCATCCAGGATTTTTCGTATATTCCGGACACCGGCGAAAATTTATTGCTACAACCTACGCCTTAACGGGACTTAAAAGCCGTTGCCTTCGAGGTCCGTTAAGAAAAGCCTAATGGATCTCAAGATATAAGCAAACATTGGGAGATGGACGATTACTTTTTAAATTGGTTTAATATAAAGGAACAGTTATGAAAAAAGCAACGGTAAGTATGTTTGAAGGGAGAGAGCAAGAGAGGCTTAATTTCTAATATTGAAATTGGAGAGGCACTATAAACCTTCGGGCAATATTTTTTGGAAAATACTTGTAAATTGAAAGAATATAATTCTTACCCAATGCTGTTACTCGTGACACCTGTTTGTTGTTTTTTTTATTTTCTGGAATATCTCAACAATGGTTGGTGGCCTAGGTCATTAAGTACGTTAAACTCACGTTTCACCGAAGCTTATTATACTTATATAATTATACATACAAGATACAAATGTAAACATCCACAATTCGATGTTACTAAATAGGTACACAATTTTCGAAAAAATACATTTCATGAGGCATAGAATTTGGTTCCCCTGATTCGAATTCGAATATCGTGGCTAAGAAAAGGTTCGTTAAAAAAAAGAAAAAAGATTTATTACAAATTAATTACATAAATAAACTTCATACATATATTCCTTGCTTAGATAAACTTGCTCATGCTCTCTTAGGCATTCACAGCATCACGTCTTCGAGAGCCTATAGGCCACCTTAGTGACGGCATTATGCAGGATAGCCTTTGTAAAGGGGTTGTTAATGCATGAGGATACCAGTTTAGAGCCAAATGAGCTTTTGATTTGCCTCTTAAAAAATGCAAAGTGACTTCTTCAGTGTTGTTATTTTAAAAAGTCTAGACCGGTATAGGATAAGTATTTAATCTTTTATATCTGAAATTATTTTTTCATTTACTGGGATAGAAACTTTCGAAACTAATTAAAAATGTATACACACGTATATAATTATACAGTTTTCTATGATAACCATTGTTATAGTCAATTGGCAATTAATTTTCTTGATATTGACAAATGATTTTCTTTCTGTTGCTTTCCGTTTTGTTGCATATTAATAAAATTATAAATTATACATGTAGGTCACGACAGCCGAGTGGTTAGGTGGTCGGAATATGAGTCAAAAAACCCGAGTTCGATCCCCAGGTGGCTCGTACCAATGGGTATTTCAAAAAAAATGTACGAATTATATCGATGGCATGAACATAAAGACGGCGACGCGCTTTCCACCTGTAACTTTGTCCCAAAAAATGTCTTCGGTGGAAGATGGGTCGAAAAGACATAATTGTCTAGACCTCTGTTTACCCCTGTAATAGGAATGGCGTGAAGATATTTTTTTGTATTTTTCATCACATTTTTTGATGTGTGATTCGCCAAATCACCGTATTATTGTCCAAGTTAAAGATACAGTTTGTAGATAGATAAGTTTTGGAAAAAATCTGAAATTGAACTCGAGTCTTCTGTTTTGAATTACGAGAACCAAACCATTCGGCTATCTTGTTACTTTTATAAAAAAAAGTGTTTTTTTATCTTCAAGCATTTCCCAACATATTGTCTAGACCTCCTTGTCATTTTGACCCGTATTTCATCGGAGCTTATATTGGGACAACGTGATAAACATATTATCTGTCCTATCAATCTGTCGCCTTCTTTACGCACTAACAAATAATATAAATCGTCCATAAGGTTTCTAAAATAACTCATTTGTAGGAGCCTGGTGATAGAATTCTAGTATCTTAACCCGGATTCCGATCACCCAACAACTCGACTACCTTTTGACATTTCCCTCGAAAGTGGCTTTCAATATCCCTATCCATCAAGGAAGCGTTACTCTACCCGATCCACCTCACGTATTAAAATATCCAATATCCAAATATTTCACAAAAAGCACTCGTCTATTCCATTTACATAATGTAAAAGCTCCCTTAGAGGCTTCAAATTCAATGGAGGGACTAAGGACAGCAGATAATGTCCTCTACATTTACACAGGCCTTATATTTCGGCCCTCCAGAGATAACGACTAGATTAGTCCATGGTGTAGTGGTTCTTTAATATTATGGGCTTTGATGTAAGATTACAGCGGAACGTGCTTACTTTGAACGTTACTTTGTGTAGGGAGCCCGGTTGAGGTAGGCGTTCTGAGGGATAACTTGAATTAAGAGTACTTAAGGTACCTAATTTACCTTCGCGATTATAATGTTTTTAGTTCTTTTGATGCAAAAATAAATATTAAAAAAATATCTTCACCTCATTCCCAACACTGGGGAAGACAGAAGTACGGACAATGAAGTCCTTTCGACTCAAATTACACCAGATGTTTCTTTATGACCAACGATATAAATGGTATATAAGTTTTGAAAAATTTATTGATACAAGCCTACCAATTGGGGAATGAACTCGGATGTTTTGGTTATCTTGATTTCGGATAAATAAAGATTGAGAATTAAAAATTTTAATAAAAATCAAAGTATATCAAAGCTTATTTCATAATATCATTAACGATATAAAGTTTATGTTACTAACACTATTGCACTAAACACTCACGCTTTCACCATCACTAAGACGGCGATGGGCTTACCACCTGTCACATTGTCACTAAGATATGTGTGATAATGATGAATGTTTGCACTAGAGTCTTGGCTAATTATATCTATTTAGGAAACTATATTTATGCTAATATAATTGTGTGAAGATATTTATATTTTATTTATTTTATATTTATGCTAAATACCTTTAATATACGTAAATATATTCACCACCTGTTACGTTGTCCCAAATAGTTTCAAATAAGTTTTTCCCCAAAAGGTCATCATAAGGTCAGGAAGGTCGAAAAGACTTCATTGTGTAGACGTCTGCCTTACCCAGTACGGAAAATAGCGTGAAAATAGAATGAGAACAAAAAATACAAAGTCATATTAAAACTAAAAGGAGTATCGCTTTATAAATTTTGAACAGAAAGCATTATATTTTTTTAATAACAATGTTTTCTTTGCCCTTTTTATAGTTCAATTCACGGTAAACCGTCCTCACTCCTAAGTGAAAGTCGAGGGCTAAAGAAAAACGTACCTCTTTGAGTTTTAGCGGAATTAGGTGTTTGTTGTAAGAGAAAATACTCTTATCTGGTAAAATTAACGGTTACTGAGCACCCTTCTTAACTACCTTTTTAAATTTCATTAAAATTTTTCCAAAATTTTTAAAAGAAAACACATAATGCAAATATTGTATGAATTTTAAAGCATACATAAGTCATGCTGGACTTTTTGTTAATAATTTAATTAGAAATTTACGTATTTAAAAACGGCATAACGCATGTTTATTCAATCGGTGTTGGTGACGACTAGTTTCGGATCTATCGAAGGTTCTTCATGAGGTCGACTGCGAACTCATCCCACTCACCCTGGTGTAACCACCGGTATCAACACCAATTGTTTAGGTGTGAGTTTAGCCGTTTTTATTTGTTTGCTGACCAAGTATGTGTCAGTATTGCATGAACAGGGTTTCGTACAACTACACTAATACTGTCATTTACTTTGGGTTTGCTTTAAGTAGAAGGAAGTCCTACGATCCCAATTTCTTACTTCGTATTTTGGAAAAAGGAAAAATTTGGAAAGATACACAACAAAGGTCGCCCAAAACTCGATACCACTACTCATAGATATTCTATAATAATAGCACAGTTTTAGCAGTGGTAAAGCTACGCATCAACTTCTGTTGTTGCATGAATGGGCCGGCTCGACCGGGGAAGTACCACGACCTCACAGAATACGGGCGTAAAGTAGAAGTCTATCAAACATCTGCGTTTCGTCTGGTGAGTGCAGGTAACCGGTGGCCCACACACCCCCCTTCCCCAATTCTGTGGGAGGGGGGGACTTTCTGTAAAAGAGCTTGATCTTCTTTATCGATCCTCAAGTGGCCGTATCAATGGGTTCTTCTAAAAACCTATGTACAAATTATATCGTTGGCTTGGACATAAAGACGGCGACGGGCTCATCACCCTTCAACTTTGTCCCGAAAATATGGAAGGTGGGTCGAAGGGACTTGAATGCCTTGACTAGACCTCTGTCTACCCCTGTATTGGGCATTTTCTTCTTCTTCTTCTTTACAGCCTATCAAAAGTCCACTGCTGAACATAGGCCTCCCCCAAAGATTTCTATAAAGAACGATCCCGAGCCACCTGTATCCATCGACTTTCCGCAATGTTGTGCAGGTCGTCACTCCATCTTGTGGGGGGACGTCCAACACTGCGCTTGCCAGAACGAGGCTGCCACTCGAGAACTTTTCTTCCCCAACGGCTGTCCGTTCTACGAGCTATGTGGCCGGCCCATTGCCACTTCAGCGTGCTAATTGGACATTACGTGAAGATATTTATTTATTTATTTATTTTACTCTACAAAAGAACAGAAAAGATGATACCTTTCCATAGATACAGAGAGCGTGAAAAGACATACGTAACACTGACCTAACCGAAACGTAGAGCGACTAGTCTTAGGAGCTTATATCTGAAAGCCACAACACGAGTTTATTGATTATTCTGTCCGTCGCACTCAACAAACTGACTTTGCTGAATTCACAGTGTTAAGTGGACGGATTTGGAGGATTACAAAATTTTGCGAGTGTTTGAGTGCAACTGGGAATTGAATATGAAGTGACAATGACTAGTGGTAGAAATGATTCTGGTTACTTAAACTTCACCTCGGGATAGACACCTTCCGTTACGGGATTTGCTGTAATCCGCACGCTTTGCAAATGTCTTCAGACATCTCACGCTGATGCTGTTGGCATAACTGCTTAACTTTGTTTGGTATCTTTCAAGCTGATTATAACGCCATCTTTCGGTAGTCATTACCACTGCAAGGTAATGATGTACATCATCGACTGGTTGTTACCCAACATCTCTTTTAACCGAAGAAAGTACAAAGTTCCTATAACACACGAAAATCTTATTAGCCTCACCTGTTTTTGAAAAAAATATATAACATTCACGGAATTCCCAATACAGGGGTAGACAGAGGTCTCTTTTCGAACCAATATCCACCGAAGACATTTTTTGAACAACGTGACAGGTGGTGAGCACGTCGCCGTCCTTTTTCCAAGTCAACGATATTAATCTATACATATAAATAAAATTGTAGTGTCTGTTTTTAATATTAAAATAACAGTTTTTTACTACATGTATATGAATTTTTATACGGTACATATACCAAAATATTTTTTTTAAATTATGTATGTCTGTTTGTATGTCTGTCTGTCTGTTTGTTCCGGTTGATATCTGAAACGGCTCTACCTATTTTAACAGAACTTTCACTAATAGATACCTATTGTTATAAGGAGTAACATAGGCTACTTTTATTTTAGAAACATAATTACGGTTCCGTGTTAAGTGTTAAACTTCGGACAAAGCCGCGGATGGCAGCATTGGTACGAGCCTTGGCGATCGAACTCGGGGTCCCGTGACTCCAATTCCGATCACCCAACCACTCATATATCCTAACTATACCAGCTTTGCCGGGTTGGTATCGTCCAAAAATACGCTGCCCTCTCCTGCTGCTTCCCATGAGTCCCACAGAAGGTACCTAAGGAAAAATCTTTGACAGTATCATAATATCAATTATGTTTGTTATGATACCGTAACAGATTAAGTTTTACTTTAAAATGAATCTGTTGAGTTGTGAAACAACAAACAAAAACAAACTGATGCTAAGTACTGCAGATTACAATATTTCATTAAAAATAACACGTAATACTATAGCTAAGGAACTTATAATTAAAAAGAAATTCTTTCTATGCCTAGTTTTGCTACAGTTATTTTTATAAATTTATTAAGAAGACCTTTACCTAATGAAGCTATTCATCACAGTGCCATAGACAATAGCCTCTAAACTCGGCTGTTTTTAGGGCTGATACCGTTAAGTTGGCGCGTAAACGAAACCTCGATTCGTTTTATAGACCAATAACGCTCGGAAGGGACAATTTGCCAAATCAATGCAATAAATTTGAAAGCAAAGTTACCACAGGATATGGTTACGTTGGATTCTAAAACCGATCTACCAACACTATTCAAAATTTAATGACCTGTGAATAATGTATCGTTCTTTTAGAAATGCTTTTTTATGAATATCGTTGTATTATTATAATTTGTTTTTATATTCTTGTCTGACTGTGTACCTATCGTATAAATATATGTACAATTTTAAAATATCACTAAAAATATCTTCACGTTGTTCATACATAGATAGACAAAGGGATTTTTTTAAAAAAAAGCCATTGGTAAGCGCGTGCCAGCTGGGGATTGAAATCGGGTCTCTGGACTTAATCGACTCTCTCGACTGTCTCGATTTCGAATCACTCAACTACTCGGCTATCATGACTCCAATATATACGTAATAAATACCAACATACATAATAAATAATTATAAGACCCATCGAGTCGGAAGCCCGTGACATTGTTATTATTTAATTAGCGGAATTAAACTTATTACTATTTTAATTTAGCGCAAGAAGAAGAAGAACTCTTGCATAATTTTTTCACTTCTTAACAGGATGTTCGTTGTACCTTTATTGTTTTGGGTTCTATAACCAAAGTGCTTCAGCTATTTACTTTCGGATCAGAGCTATGTATGTGATTATCTTCACGTTTATTATTATGTATATTATAGTATGTTGGTGACCGACCGTTTTTTTTTTTTTGGTGACCGAGATTCGGATCGAGAGAGTTCGATCGAACCAGAGTTCGATCCCCAGGTGGCACGCTCATACCAATGGGTTTTTACAAAAACCTATTTAGAAGAAGGCGGCAACGGTCATGTTGTCTCAAAAATATCTTCGGTGGAAGGTGGGCCGAAAAGACTTGTCGAGACCTCTGTCTACTCTGTATTGGTAATGGCGTGAAGATACATTTTTTAACTCGTTGAAAGTGCTTAGATTTATATTACTGCCTAATTACACAGCAAACATATAATAAAAATTTGAACATTATTTTCTAAAAATTTTTCTAAACACGCAAATAGTTAGTATCAATAAGGTTAGTGTGAAATAAGAAACCTAAGACCTGATAAAAAATTAATTATGAGCACGAAAGTTACCTTAAAAAAGTAAATAAAATAACTTTGTGAATAATAAGAAAATTTTAAATGCCTTCGAACAACTGTTTATCGAAGCTTTTTACTAAGGTTGTTGTAAAATTTGTTTAGTATAATACCTCTTTTCATTGTAGATACCCCATATCTAAAACTAGGAACAAATACAAGCTTGTAACGTCGGTTACTAGAACCCACGAAGTAAGTAACTCGTTACGTTAACATACGCTACGACAACAATATCAAATGTTCAAAGCCTGTCTATTAACACTGTTTATGAAATTTATTAAAGAAAACTTTGTAGGAGAGGTTATTGAAATAACAATGAATATGGGCAGTAATCCCTTGGAATGTCGTGATCGCTCCCAAACTGTTTCTAGAAGACAGAAAGAACTATTAGTACTATTATAATAAAAATTAAAAAAAATAGAACAAAAAAGATGATACCTAAAGCTCATTTCACATGTTTCGTCCCTTTTAGCAACCTTACATTATCACCGATTTGAAAAATGTTCATCATTCTTACTTTGATTAATTCATTATTTGATTATTTTATCTTCACTAATTTTCCCAGTACTGGTGTAGACTGAGGTCGAGACAATGAAGTACCTCTAATCTACCTCTGATCGTTGTTTATTTGGGACATCGTGACAGGTGAGTCTGAGTGGCGTTTTAGTGTCTTTACATAGCTATATAAAAAAATTGCTTCGAATCACTGAAGAATATGAATTGACAACCGGATAACCTAGTTATCGGGTTGTCAATTAAATTTTTGATTTTTTATCAATTCATGAATTGAATATCTTCTTGTAGATATATGGGTGGTGGGACTTAATTGTCTAGACTAGACCTCTACCCCTGTATTGGGAATTGCGTGAAGATGTTTATTTTTTTTTATAAAATTTAATAATTATTGCTTGTCATTGGAGGCGATCATAGCAAACTTGTTGAGAGTATGGTTAAAGAGGGTTTTTTACTAAACAAAAATACTTTTTTTCGTAACTTAAATGTAAAACACATTTAAACATACGAGCCGGCCTGTGTCTGTCCAGCGCAGGGTGTAGGCTTTTCCCGTAAGGGAAGGATTGTCTGACTAGATACCTTACATCATAGACGCTGTAGCCCGTTAATCTGCTAAATTCTGGTCTGGTATTTTAGAGATGAAAGTTTAGAGGCTTTTTCCCTTAATCGTCTGTTACGTCACGCACCGGAAGGAAGAGAATGGTATATTTACGCAGAAACTACACGCCAAATAAAAAAATAAATAAAACAACTGACATTTATCAGTTAGTATGTGAACAAAGGAAAAAAAAAACGTGTGATGATTGTTAAATAGGCACGAGCATATTCTTGAATTCTACATTACCTTAGCCGGCTAGTATATAACAAAACAAACTATGTATTACGTCTTGAGCGGTAAACCCACTTTGAAACCAGACACCATACAAAAGGGTCCCTATCAAAATTCGGCACCCGTTAGAGCCCTATTTATCATTTAACGCAAAATTTTCACTAGAAGCGACATGCCAAATAATGGAACAAGTCACAAGTGTTAGACGTATATAATATTTTTGTCATTCATAAAATTTAACGTTTATATACATATATTGTTCTGGTGGATTGGATGCAAAGGAGACTTCGGTGAAAGGTGGGTCGAAAGGACTTAATTGTGTAGCACATGTCAGTTTGTAATATATCTATTTCAATATATTCACTGTGACTTGATACCATAAGTAATGTACAATATAATCTACTCCAAAAATGTACCACAACTGGAAAATGTACTTTCGTGGATTAATTTAATAAACCTTAATTTAATTAAGGCTGGACTTTATACTATATATAACGACGACCTCCGTAGTCCGTAGTTCGTAGTGTTTGGCGTATATAACGGTTTTCAAAGTGTCGCTAGCTCGAAGGTCCACGTTCGATTTTCGAATAGGTCATCGTAGTTTATTTTTTTTTATAGAAAAGGGAGGCAAACGAGCAGGTGGCACACGTGATTGTGAGTGATTACCGCCGCCCATGAACATCTGCAATACCGGAGGAATAGCAAGTGTGTTGCCGGCCTTTAAGAAAGGTGTAGGCCCCATACGAATGAGACTGTGGGTCGCACTCGCGTCTTTTTACTCGAATTCTGATCACCCCACAAAATAATAATTTTTTCGAGCATTTTTAATATGGTAACAAATTAATGTTTCTTTGCAAAATTTATTGAAACGTTTCGTAATCAAACTCTAAATCAAAGTTTTAAAACGCAATACACGGTTATAACATTCGAAGTTTGCGATTTAATTTTGAACTATGACGTCATTGTTGTCATATGACCCAGAAGAGCTGTTTGCGCGGCAGTTTAATTAAACGACTCAAAAGTTATATTAAAAGGAAGCATAGATATTAAATTTATTATTAGGATATTATTTAAAGTCACGATAGCCGAGTGGTTGGGTGGTCGGAATTTCGAGTCAAGAGACTCGAGTTCGACCAGACCAGACCTGGTGGCAGGCTCGTACCAATGGGTTTTTCAAAATCTTATATAAGAATTATATCGGTGGCTTGGACATAGAGACGGCAACGGACTTTTTCTCAAAAATATCTTCGGTGGAAGGTGGGTCGAAGGAACTTAATTGTCTAGATTAAACCTCTGTCTACCCCTGTATTGGGAATTACGTGAAGATATTTATTTTTACATTTATTTTTAGATTTTAAAAATCAGTCAGTTATGTTGACGAATACGGGTTTTAGTAACGTATAAGAATTTATTAATAATTTTTGTAAGCGTGTCTGATAGCCATGGTCAATGTAAAAAACACTTTTCATTTCTACATTTTCTCTTACTTGGTGTTTGTGGTACCTACGTTGTTTCTGATCCCACAATAAGCCAGCAATGTGTGTGATGATGTAGTTATGTACGTACATATGTATGACCCGACTTAATAATAAGAGGAATGCGTGTTAAAATCCCAGTATGCCTTAATATTTACACGATAAATATTAATTTCTGTTAAACACATACAACAAAAGGAATGTATGTTACTACAGTATTATGTTTATTTATATTTGTACATTGCGTATAAATAAACAATCCCATACAAATGTATGATACAGTTATAAAGCTCTAGGAATCCTAGTTTGGGACTGGATACAATAAAGTGTAATAATAATAATAATAATAATAATAATAAATACATACAAAAACATGGACAACATCACATACATTGCTTTGATTCTGAAATAATTCGTTTAAGCACTTGTTTCATGGAATCAGAAAAAACAAAGGTACCATGAACACCCCCAAGAATATGTATAAAAGTGTTTATTTCATTACGACTATGAAGATAGTATTGAATATTATTTTCCGTGAGGTAACGGTATAAGAATATTAAACACTCCCTTTCTTCCCGTGGATGTCGTAAGAGGCGACTAAGGAAAAAGCCTTGAATATTGATATGGCAACCGGTGGATGCCGGGATAACCATCTCTAAAAATATCAGACCAAAATAATCAGACCGAGGACGGGAAGCAGCGTCTAAGGTGCGAGGTGTCTGATACTGCGATTGCCAATCCGCTTGCCAAGCGTGGCGATTTTGGCAAATCCTCCCTACGGGAGAGGCCGACATGTATGTATGTATTCTTATATTCTTGACAATTTCTTACAAAAATAGAAAAAAACCAAATCGCCTAATCCTTTACAATAGACCAATCATAAGTGTTCAGTATGGTAAAACGGATCAGTGACAGTTTATGCCACAGGAGCTTCAAACACCATTAGACCTTTTTCAACATAAAGAGTTAAGTGTTGTGCATCACTTTAGACGCACATCATGTGCAAGAATTTTAAGTGAGTAATATTAGTTCTGGTTTAAAATATTGCTAAAGCAAATACTAAGAAAATTAAAATTTTTTAAATTTAAATAATAAATAACTAAAATAAATATCTTCACGCAATTCCCAATACAGGGGTAGACAGAGGTCTAGTCTAGATAATTATGTCCCTTTGATACACCTTCCACCGAAGATATTTTCGGGACAACGTGACAGCCCGTCGTGAGCCCGTCGCCGTCTTTATGTCCAAGCCAACGATATTTACAATTCTTACATATGTTTTTGAAAAACCCATTGGTCGTACCTATGGGTTTTTCAAAAAATAGCCGAGTGTGGTCGGAATTTCGAGTCAAGAGACCCGAGTTCAATCCCCAGGTGGCAGTATCAATGAGTTTTTCAAAAAACTTATGTACGAATTACATGGTTGGCTTAGACATAAAGACGGCGACGGACTCACCTGTCACGTTGTCCTTAAAATATCTTCGGTGGAAGGTGGGTCAAAGGGACTTAATTGTCTAGACTAGACATCTGTCTACCCCTGGATTGGGAATTGCGTGAAGATATTTATTATCAAAAAATTATAAGATGATGAATCTAAAAGAAGCGAAAGAAGTATGCAGGGATCATGACACTTGGCGATCTGTTCTCTCTGGCTACCCCGTCAGGGATTGTGCGTGAAGATAAATAAATATATAAATAAATATTTATTATTTGTTTATATATACTTCCAAACTATAATGGAAGGTAGATTAACAGACAGTTCATAAATTGTACATAAGCGAGCGGGTATATTTAAAAGTTGTGTTCTTCGTGTCTTTGATTACTAAAGAACATTACATTAACATCAAAAAAGTAAAATGTTTGCCCCTAATTTGTTAACATGACTATGGGGCATCAGTAAATAAAGCTATTACGTACGAAATTGTACCGACAGTAGTTTGCTTATAAAGATCACTAATTATTCTTTAAATAACAGTTTTAATAAAGACGAGCAAACTGAGTTGAAAGAATAATTCGAAATGAATTATGGATGCGTGAAGAACGCAAATAAAATAAAAATAAAGAAACTATATAGCCCGAAAAGGGATCCGAGACTAATGGTCGGCCCATTTAGCCCGGTTTATCCGGACACTCGGATCCCGCAGTAAATCATCCCGGTAGTGGGGCGGACGATGTTTTTTTCCAAGCGTCGCCTTCAATTAGACCATTTCTACTTGTTTCCTTTTCTTATGTAACTGTAAGTACTGGAAACTACTTGACGCCGTGACTTCTTTTATTAGCTTGATTTAAATTGCGTTGCTGAATTCAAATGTCATTATTTGGAAAAATAGGGCAGTTTCTAGTGGTCTAGACAATAGTTGACTGTGGTCTAGACAACTGAGTCCTTGGAACCAACTTTCACCGAAGATTATTTAGAAAAACGTGATAGGTGATTAGCCTTCCGCTGTCTTAGTGTCCAAGCCAACAGCACAATATACTAACTTACATATTTACACAAATAAATTCCATACTGCTTATATACACTGAATCCAAACTCTAAGGCCGGCAACGCATCTGCTATGCCTCTGGTATTACGGGTGTTCATGGGCGGCGGTAATCACTTACCATCACGTGAGCCACCTGCTCGTTTGCCTCCCTTTTCTATAAAAAAAAATAAAAAATAAAAAAAAGGAAAAGGAGGACACCGTTATTATAAACTAGTAATATCCTAAATTTAATAATAAGAATTTATCACCGTTTTCCTTCCCGGAGAACCCTTTATAGCGGCTACAATCTTTACATATTTAACTAGCCACGATAGCAGAGAATTTGGGTAATTGGAATTAAATTCCAGAGACCAGAGTTCGATCTAAAGATGGTAGGCTCGTACCAAAGGGTTTTTTCAAAAAATCTTATGTATAATTTACGCCTTTGGCTTGGACATAAAGACGACGACGGACTGAAGGCGACGGACTCGCCACCCGTTACGTTGTCCCAAAACATGTCTTCGGGGATAGGTAAGTTGAAAGGATTTAATTTTCTAGACCTTTGTCTACCCCATTTTGGGAATGGCGTGACTATATTGCATTTTATTTTATATATCCACATAGCTGTCCTGTGCATCTTTGATCGCGGTTTAACACTTAACGCGAAACATTAACCATTTTCTCTAAAATGAAGTTACTCATTATAGCGTTATCTGCCAGTAGAAGTCCCGCCAAAATCGGCCTAGTCATACATGAACCGGAATAAACAGACAGACAGACAAAAATTTCAAAAACAAATTTTTTATGTAAGTGCCGTATACTTTCAAACGTATTTAATGAAGATCTGTTTATTTAGAATTTAGAATTACATACACTTCAATTTTATTTCAATCAACGGTAAAGTCTAGCCGTTCGACGTGGAAATGCAGAGAGGGTTCTTGGTACCATGGCACATGGAGAATGGCCTTATGATTATTACAGTTTCTTGCAAATGAGTATTGTAAATGGAAATATATATTCAATTTGCATAACATATCAATCGCTAAAAATTTCAATCTCTATTTCCAATGACCAAAATAAAGCCGGTCGATGAAGGATTGCAGCGTCTAAGATGCCAGGTACTGTGATCTACAATCTGCTGGCAAAGGCTAAAGAAGATAAAGAGAGGCCTACGTTCTGCAGGAGGCTCTTGCTGGTAATTTAAGTAAATATGATATTCAAGAACTTCAACTGTGGGCCTTCGCTCTCATAGGTCTCTAACGATTGTAAAGGCCTCAGGACCAACAGTGGTATAGGTGGTGGTTTTCAGTCGGTATGCTTCTCCTTCTAAGATTCCAGTCCGATACTACCTATTTCGGTGGCCTCCGGTCAGGAAACGGTTGGTGTACGTAAAGCATATTCCCCCATTAAAAAAAAAAACAAAGGAATAACATCACATTATAATACTTTGATCTCTTATTACTACTAATTACAAACCAAGTAGATAAAAGTCACGATAGCCGAGTGTTTGGTTGGTCGGAATTTCGAGTCGAGATACATGTGTTCGATCCCCAGGAGACAGGCTCGTAGCAATGGTTTTTTCAAAAACTTATGTACGAATTTTATCGTTGGCTTGGACATAAAGTTGGCTACGGGCTCACCACCTGTCACGTTGTCCCGAAAATATCTTCGGTAGAAGGTGGGTCGAAGGGACTTAATTGTCTAGATTAGACCTCTAGATATTTTTTAAGTAGCTAACGTTTAGCACTTGTGTTATGGAATCTGAAATTATGAAGATACCACAAACACACAGACCGGAGACAATGTAGAAAAAGTTGTTTTTTGAATACCTCTGAGAATCCAACCTAGGTAGTAGCTGTCGACACTACGAAAACCGATCTGTACACCAATCGCCAAAGAGGTCGACATAAATAAACCCTAATTTCCACGTGTCAATTAATTTACATAAAATGAACCCAATTTTTTACATTTTTACCTTCTTTCAATTGAAAATATATATTTTTTAAAACATTATCGCCAATATCCGATCCCCTTCAGTCTATTTATTAAATCTCGTTCAAACCATCCAAGAGTTAAGCGGGCCCCAAATGTAGGGGCGTGATATGAATATCGGTACAACGGTGAATTTAATTAAGCCAACACTGTAACCATTATTCAAATTTTTATCGGTTCCGAATTAAAAAAAAAGGTTTTGTGTTTTTGTAATTACCGTGATTTGGTATTTTTATCTTCAGGCATTTCTCAATACGGGGGCAACCGGAGTTCTGGATAATTTGACGCTTACCACCGACATTTCACTAGCATATTTCGGGACATTGGGCAGGTGGTAAACCTGTAACCGTATTCACGTCTGAACTAGCGATATAAATCGTACATAAGTTTTGGAAAACCCATTGGTACGAGCCCTAGCCACTCGTCTATCGTTACTAAGTTACTTAAAAATTACTATACGGCCTATGCATAAGAAGTCAAACTTTATACATTTAAGCTTTTATTTTCCCCCGTTTTCACCCCACTCCCATAAAAAAGTTTATGATGTCTTCTATTTGTTTTATTTTGTTTTAATTTTATTTAATTTTACCACTCAGTTATAGTGATTTCATAATATTTCATAGCTTCATAATATTAAAATACTTTTTTTGTTTTTATTCTGTTACTTTACAGCTACTTATTTTTTATTACTACTATTATTATTATTACAATACTTATTAACTAAAAACTACAATAATCGTACAACCCTACAGCTTGTGACATGGGACCAAGAACGCTGGCTGTGTTTCTACGTTGAATGGCTAGACTTAACCGTTGAGCGAGAAAAGAACCAGCCCTCTTGTCACCAACGGCCGCGACCAGTCACGGTCACTTACATACCTCTTTTGCTTCTATAACATACATCATTTTATTCATACCTATATGTTAAGGTTTCCGAGGATTCTTGACCCTAACCTCTTTAAACTATTTGCATAAATGATCCTAGTAAGTTAGTCTTGGCCTACCTCAAAACCTAGAGACATCCCTGATTTATCCATATTTCGCACTTCGTTTTCTCTTGCTCTTTTCAAATATCAACTTAAATTATAATATAAATTAAAATAATACAGTATATTTATATGTATTTTTACAGCATGAGGTATACTTCACAGATCCTAAGTAAGTAGCTAAAGCACTCGTGTTTCACCTCACTCGGGAAACAGAAACAACGCTCATATTCATATCGTTGTTAGACATGCAAATTACTAATCAACTGCTTTTATAAATCCAATACAATGATGGTGTTACTGAAGAAAAGATTATGTTTAGCATCATTAATTGATGAATTATCAGACGACCCGATAATCTAGACTGTAGTGGCCCTACCTTCGAAGCTTAGGGGTTGTGGGTTCGAGTCACGCTAGAGACAAATATTTGAGTGCTAAAAAAGAATAATAGAATAGAATTTTACTCGATTTAAAGAGGTTAATAGATATGGTGGGTTGAAAGGAATTCATAGACTAGATCTTTATGTAACCCAATGTTTTGAAATGCCTAAAGATAACCAAAAAAAAAACTGGGAGTGTCAAAACTTTTACAGTGGTAGAGCCACGCATCAGATTTTGTTGTTGCATGAATGGGCCGGCTCGACCGGGAAGTGCCACGACCTCACAGAATACCGGCGTGAAGTAGAAGTCTAACAAACTTCTGCGTTTCGTCTGGTGAGTGCAGGTAACCGGAGGCCCACACAACACCTTCCCCCAATTCTGGGGCAGGGGGCACTCTAAGGGAGGCAACGCATCTGCTAAGCCTCTGGTATTGCGGGTGATCATGGGCGGCGGTAATCACTTACCATCACGTGAGCCATCTGCTCGTTTGCCTCCCTTTTCCATAAAAAAAGTGTACAAATACCATGTACACAAATCTTTAAAAATAATATAATAAATTATAAAGTTTCACTATGATAAATTTTAACTCTGCTTGTGAAACTTTGGTGATGAATTAAAGTTAATTTATATTTCGCTACGTACGAGTTATTGTTATTTTGTCAGTCATTTTGTTAATTAACTGCCAAGGGTAGACTTTTAGATATTCAGCAGATATTGTTTCTTCTTCTTTCTGTTTAAAATCGAACTTTGTATTAGCAAACAAATAATTCTGATCAATAAGCTGCGAAGCCTTCAGTAATTTAATACAATATCTCAATTATAATAAGGTTTTATTAAAGCTCTAATAAATTCCACGAATTTTATTAGCATCATACCCTCGGGCAATGTTTATGGATAAATATATTCCTGAATAATGATTGCAACAAACATCAATATAAAATTTTCCTCTCGGCTTATTTTACTTAATTAGATATAATTAAAACGCTTCATTTTACAGTTTAATATAAATAATATTCCAATCAGAGAATAAGTTATAGTAGACAGCTTGACTAGTCAATTATTTAAACAAGTTTATGAAGCAAAGTCTTTGAAATACTGAAAATCTATACAACATGTTTCTGGTTTTTTTAATGTTTCCAACACATGCTTTCCAGTTTATCTAATTTTAAATTTTTTTACGCTCTAATGAATGTTTGAGTTTTCTTTATCTTCATGTATTTCTCAATACAGGGGTAAGCAGAGGTCTAGACCGGCAATTCAGCGGATTTTTTTTGGGTAAAACCATCCTTACGTCCAAGCCAACAATATAAATCGTATATACGTTTTGGAAAATTCGATTGAACTCGGGTATCTTGACTCGAATTCTAATCCAACCACTTGGCTATCATATCAAAATGGTTTTTGAAAAAAAAAAAAACACCTATACGAAATTCGATACTGGATTTGGTGTCGCCCTATTCTCTTGACTCCATCTCAACCCCGCATTAAGCGAGAAACGTTACTTAGTAACCTCTCGACTTCATTGCGACTGCAGAGCGGTATGAATTAATAACCCATTTACATTAAAAAAGCAAACCTAAGAGAAATTTCGCTTTAATTTATAAACCTCAAAGAATATAAGAAAGGAAGGCACATTATCAAGTTTAATGAAAAGTAATCAAGACTTTAACACGCAACAAATGACACTTCGCTTCTAAATAACAGACTAAATAGAACTTAGTGAAAAAGATAAAACGGATGAAGCTGAAAATAAATACAATTTAACGAATACAGAAAAGCATGAAAATGTAAAATGAAACGAGTGCGGAAAAATAACTTTATTAAAATTTATGCAAATTCTTATTTCCTCGTTACGTTCTCTTCTCGAAAGAGACACGACGACGAGGGAGATACGACGGATGCGTTTAAAAGTAAAATTTTTATATTTCCGCGACGGAAATATTTTCAAGTAACATTTTTATGTTAATTTCAACTGGACGTGACTCACAAAGAAAAAGCACTGGCTAACGACTGGTGACGAAAAACCAATGCTTAAATTACTCTTGACTCTACATATATATTTATATATTATAAGCTTCTGCCGTAAAAAAAGGTTTACCACAGCTGCCAGGTTTCAGGAGGTCACAGCTGTCAGGTCATCATTTTTATAATTCTTAGCTTTGATCGGTGAACATAAAACGCGTTCAATTTCAAGATTAATGAATTAATACAAAACATTACAATAATTCAACAAAGAAAATATAAATAATAAACAACATTATACATAACAATAAAAACGAGACCTACCTAGCAACCAGTATTATAGTTGTGGTTTAACTAACCCTGCATACTCTGCAACTCTGTACCCTATTCGTTGCATGATGCATTTTTTTAAATAGTTATCCCATTAGTTATCGTCCATTCTGGTGGTATGTCAGATAACTACTAGGCATACAAGGAGTTGAACTTCGTCTCTTACGAGAGCCACAGATAAATGGCTATGAAATTCAAGTAAATATTACAGCGTAAACACACGACATGAATTTACCTAGGACAATTATTTGTTCAAACATCAATTAAATATAAAAACTATATACTTTTACTTATAACCAAAAATGTCACGTTGGGTGGTCCGAATTTCGAGTCGAGAGATCCGAGTTCGTTCCCCAGGTGACAGGCTCGTACCAATTGGTTTTTCAAAAACTTATGTACGAATTATATCTTTGGCTTGGACATTAAGACAGCGACAGGCTCACCACCTGTCACGTTGTTAAAATATTCGGTGGAAGGTGGGTCGAAGGGACTTAATTTTCTAGACTAGACCTGTGTCTACCCCTGTATTGGGAATAACGTAAAGATATTTATTTATTTCCTGATAGCCAACATTTACTTTTTATAGCCTACATATACTTTCGTAAATGGGTTGAGGTTGGTAGATAACTACTTTGATTTAAATCAAATTACCAAGCCAACGTGCTCCTACTAATTACGATTAACGCGATCCATTCTGCTTGCTAACAGTAGTAAGAAGAAACCTTGATAGTGAAATATATTTTTAAGTTAAGACATCCTTGGCAAAAATATCATGTATATACATAAATATAATCCCAGTCACTAGGCTCCATAGAGTAAGTCCTGTTATTAGGTTTATGAAATGAAATAAAGTAACAGAGTAGTTTCAATAGGCTTGTAGCAATGTGTTTTTTCAAAACCTGTTTACGATTTAGATTGCATATAGGTATAGGCTTGGACATAAATACGGCGACAGGCTCACTTCTTGTTACGTTGTCCTCAAATCAGCTGTGTTATATGAAGTTTCTCAAATTAATTAGAGTTTTCTAGTAAAATGTCGTATTATAATATAGTAAAAAATAAAAAAAAAAATATCATAAAATATCTTCACGCAATTCCCAATACAGGGGTAGACAGAGGTCAAGTCTAGACAATTAAGTCCCTTTGACCCACCTTCCACCGAAGATATTTTCGGGACAACGTGACAGGTGGTGAGCCTGTCGCCGCCTTTATGTCCAAGCCAACGATGAAATTCGTACATAAGTTTTTGAAAGTTTTTCAATTGGTACTGCCACCTGGGGATCGAACTCGGGTCTCTCGACTCGAAATTCCGACCACCCAACAACTCGGCTATCGTGACTTCGATATAATATTGTGACTTGTTAAATCAAGTTTACAAATTATATGATTTATTCGTGTACAACAAGCTCATAACTTGACCATCTCATAGAACTGAAACCATAGAAAAATAACTGGATATATTACATAAGCCAATAAATAACAAAAGAGACTAAAAACTCTGAATGAAACTTTAATTTTTACATATTTTTATTTAAATAATCTTTGTAAATAAAAATAAAAATTTATTATATTTCTTTACCTATTTACCCAATAATGGAACAAACATGGGTTTAAAGTAATCTAATTTATCAAAAGACAAATCAAGTCCTTTCGAATTAGTTTTCACTGGAATTTATTTGTAACCGGGACAGGTGTTGGGCAAATCGTCGTAATGGTGTCCATCCCAATGACACAATATATTTGCGTATTATTATTTGGGATCTATATGTAACAATCGTGAGTATTTAATAACTCTAATATACACTGATTGATCCCGTTATTTCTCAAACTTCTTGAGATGTGAATATATCCTAATATCCTGCCTCTCAAACTTCTTGAGAGGCAGGATATTAGGAATCTTCTCCCATAATGGTTCTTCACCTTTGGTCTTCTTTGGTCCCAAAAAGGTGTAGAATGGGAGTTTGTTTGGTACAGCTTTAATTCTAGTCTTAAGGTAAGAAAAACTGGTATGTAGATATTTCCTTGAAGTTGTTAAAATTAGGATAAAAGGTGAATGAAAGATGTGGATGAAAATTCACAAGCCAGGAGGTTGGGTAGTCGATGTTCGAGTCATGGGATCGACGTTCGATCCCCAGGTGATATGCTTATTAATTTTTTTTAAACTTGGGCAGTCGACAACTGTCACATTGTTTCAAAAAATATCACCGGTGAAAAATGGTACGAAAGACACCATTCATCCCCACGCTGAAACCGCAGGTGTAAAGCTAGTAAACTATAAAATAACACATGATTAGAGTGAATGTTTCAGTTGCGGCTAACCTCATGTTTAAGAGGCTGTTACCTTTTAATCGCATCCTAACCCAAATTCTAATTAATTAGGGTCTGAATAGTGGCCTAGCTCTATCATCTCTTTGGTTTGCTCCTAAGTTTTACAATGATTTAATTTGAGCCCGTGCTCTAGATTGGATTTATAACGGTTGGAAATTTAAGTGAATATTTAAAAGCGGCATATACTCGTAATGGACGCTAGAGCCCAGTGGTTAATTGATCGAAATTCGAGCCAAGATACCCGAGTTCGATTTCTAGGTGATAGGCTCATAGCAATGGGTTTTTTTCATAACTCATACGATTTATATGGTAGGCATGGCATCAAAGACGTCACCTTGTCCCAAAAAATTAATATACTTGATGAATATTTATCTATGTAAATATATAATAAAGTCACGATAGCCGAGTGGTTGAGTGGTCGGAATTTCAAGTCAAGAGACCCGAGTTCGATCCTCAAGTGGCCGTACCACTGGGTTTTTCTAAAAACCTTTGTACAAATTATATCGTTGGCTTGGACATAAAGACGGCCACGGGCTCACCACCTGTCACGTTGTCCCGAAAATATATTCGGTGGAAGGTGGGTCGAAGGGACTTAAAATGTCTAGACTAGACCTTTGTCTACCCCTGTATTGGGAATTGCGTGAGGATATTTATTTTTTATGTAAGTATATCTATGTTAATATATTATATTCGTATCTTGGACACTATGGCGGTGACAGGCTAACCTTCTGTCATTTTGTCTTAAATAAGCTTCTGTGAAAGTTGGGTCAAAATAACTTTATTGTCTAGAACTCTGACTTCACCAGTATTGGTAATAGGGTGAAGATTATATAAACAAGGTTTTCATCAACAATTTGAGAAATATTCTTTGCTGCCTTCATAAAGAGTATATATGTATAACATGATAAAATATACAAAAAATCGAATACCAACAGTATCTCTCCCCGATTACTTCTCCGTCAGAGAAACTGGTTTTGATAAGAATAGTTTACGTATACCAACATATTTATAGAAATTTAACATATAAATGACTAAGTATCAATTACAAACATATTCAAAACCCAAAATATTTGTCTCCGCGCGATTAAATCCCGCAAATCTCTGCTTCGAAGGTTGCAACTATCAACAATCAGCAACTATCAACTACACTATCGGGCACTAAGGTAAGTAGCAAACATAACTCATAAATCAGACAGGTTTTTTACAAGAACTCAATTATTGCATGTTCTACTTATTGTGTACATTCATATTTCTTTGCAATGACTCTTGATTTTTTAATTTGATGTAACGAGCCGTGAGCAGAACATGACAGGCAAATTAATTTATCGAATCAAGATTTTGGATGGAAGCCGACTTCTTATTAAATCATTATAATGGTGATTGACTTATTTTTTTAAAATTTATTGATAAAATTTAAATTTTTTATATAAACTTCGAAAAGCTTTTTTTATCATGTCACCCGAGAACGATATGACGCATAGCGGTATACCATTTTCGTCATACTTATGAGCCGGTCCTACTTCATGATGCTAGACAGATACAGCCCGAGTTGCATTGAGATATTGTATTGTATAGCCATAAATAAGGAGAAATTTAAGGAAGTGAAAGAAGAGATAAATGAAGATGTAGGACTTCCGAAAAAGTATAGAATAGAATAGAAAAAACATTTATTCAGCACAAGCAGTTCATATACATGAAAATATAAATACATATTAAGTTTAAAATATAAAATAAAAAGGTCGCATTGTGCCGAAAAGGGATTGGCTCTGCATGTGCTATGTGAGTATGGCCTCACACAGCGCTTATTTTCAGCCAAGAAACCTATTCATTGCCGTCACGGACATAGCACAGCTGTTACGTGTAGCCTAATCCTACAATTAAAAGATAAAATCCTAAACCTTCGATATAATTCTAACACAAAAAATTAAAAAAATAAAAACCTGCAAAAAAAAAACCATATAAAAGAGATTAAATATAACATTATACACAATTATGTGTGGTAACAACAACTATCAATTATCAATGAAAATGCTTAAGAAATAGTATAGAAGAATATAGAAACCAGATACCTTTTCTTCATGTCGATAATCTTCAAGGCTGTAGCTAGTCCCGATCTTCAATGCTTTACGTACTTTGCTAAACTTAAATAAATTATGAACTAGATAGTACGAGTTTTGCTCAACAAACTTATTATAAACTTAAAGTAATTTAATAATACTATAAAATATTTTAAACTGGAAATTGAATATTTAATACTGCACCGAAGAAATGGAAGCCACATCGAATACTAGATAGTATTTGGTATGAAGGATATTATTTCACGAGTACTGCAGATACCGGATATTACTGGCATTGCTCGTTGCAACTTTCATTTTCATCCAGTGGAAATGTTAAATTGAAACCGTATTTCTACGTGGGGCACGTCTACAGATATCGACAATTTTATGTACGGTTTTAATTAAATCAAAACTTTTTTTTCGATATATTATGACCAGTTATTAATAAAGTTAAAAAACATCTCCATTCTGTCCCCAATACTAAGATAGACAGAGGTCCACACAAAATCTTAGAGGTACGAGTGTACCGCCTGGGGATGAAACCGGAGTGTCTAAGATCTACTAATGGCAAGTGACTAAAGCCGCTTATAATATCAAAAAGAAGGCTTCAGATATTTTATCTCCCATGTAAACAAATTTAATATGTCCCCTTGGTAATAATTATAATAGCTTTGTGTCCTTTCACACTGGAATAAAACTGTTGTTAGATTTTTGGAGACAGTAATGGGTAAGAGTGTGATACTGAACCAAGTTAATACTAGGTAGAGAAGGAGTCCACAACGAATGAAGAAGAATCTGAATTGTTCTAAAAGTGAAACACCTGTGAAGTTAGGTGAATTAAATTAGTAGGTAATTCACCCGAAATTCGTGTCCAAGCTGTTGCAAATTTAGCAGGATTATTCGAACTTGCACAAAGACGTAAAATGCATCGTAAATCTTAGCACTAAACATCGTACCCAAAGAGATTAAACGGTTTACCTCGCTACATAACTAGACGGCAGACGTTGTTAAGCAGATTTAAAGTTGCTCCATTATACAATTCTGCTCAACGGAAATTATTTGAAATGAGCACGAAATATTTTGGACCCTAAATTAGCATAATCCAAATAAGGGGTTCAAAAGGCAGAAAGGAACTCTGTCCAGCCTAACTTTCCAGTAATTTGTTTGAGTTAAACGTTCTCTGTGATTTTTGCTTTAATGATTTTATTAACATTTTGTTTGTTGACTTAACGTGCGGAGTTGATAACGAAGACCACATTTTGTTCCCTTATTGTTGAATCAACATTGAATCGTTCATAACTTATTTTTTGTTAGTATTTAAAAGTTTCCGTTTCAATTAGTCTAACAGTATGCACGATAGCTTAGTGGTTGGGTATCGGAATTCGACTCAAGAAACTGGAGTTCGATTTCCAGATGGTAGGCTCGTACTAATGAGATTTTTCCAAACTTATGTGACATTGCATCTTTTGCCTTAACATAAAATCGGCGACAGGCTCACCACTTATCACGTTATCTTAAAAGTGTTTTCGGTGAAAGGTGGTTCAAAGGGATTTATTGTCTAGACGTCTGTCTACCCTTGGCAAATCAACAATGGTATTCAACATTGGTAGAGCCACGCATCAGCGTTTGTTGATGCATGAATGGGCCGGCTCGACCGGGGAAGTACCACGACCTCACAAAATACCCGCGTGAAGTAGAAGTCTAACAAAGTCTAACGCTGTGGCCCATATTCGATCAGATTATTACTCTGATATTTTCGGAGATGTAATCCCTCCATTTATCGGTTGCCATAACGATATTCAAGGCTGATTCTCTTAGTTGCCTCGTACGACACCCACGGGTAGAAAGGGAGTGGCAATATTCTTACACCGTTACCTCACGGCTTAACTTTAGTCTATCTCGATAAAATTCTGCCATTGTTATTCTATTATGACAGACGTTATATTGCATAAGTTCAAAGATTATTTCCTCTACCTTTTCAACAGCATGATACGAAATTGCCATATTAAAATAGAAAATAAAATAAGGGACATATAGTATTGTGCAGAAGATGCCTATCCCTATGAAAAATAAGAAATTTATTGGTAAAGTCATGAGTACTCGGATACCTCACGTGCATGTATGAAGAAAAAAGTCATATCTATCGAATCAATGGACAATAGATTATTTCTAACTACCCCGTAAGGAATGATACGTGAAGATGTGATTAAAGTAACAACCATAGCAAAACTTTATAAAACTAAGATGTACTCTGTCAATAATGAAATTAATAAGACGTAAGCTTGTGAAAAAAGGAAATTTCACTTTATTTTCTATTTAAAATTGCTATCATGTCCAATGTATTGTCACTTAGGAACTTTGTGTTTACTTCATTCTTTGACTCTCAAGAATACCCCTGTTCAGAACGCATGTCAATGTTATACCCTCATCTGTTTTAAGGATGAGTTTATAAGGGAAAAGGTTAACTTGAAACGTTATTATGAATAGTAGTATTCCATCAATGTACATGAAGCGTTTTGGAACTAACTTTGTATCGAATGTGTGGTTATATATTTATTTCTAATGTAATTTTTTATATTTATATCTAGGTATATGCGAGGCGAGGTCTATTTATTTTTCAAGTGTTGTCACTTATTTTATTAAACAAAGAACCATAATGTTTTTTACATCGAATAATTGAAGAATCGTGAGAATTTATTGATAAAAGCTTGTATAGGAATATGATTGTTTGTTCCAAATTTACGCCTAAGCCCCAAAATGAATTTCGATAAAATTTGGTAGATGTATTTAAGATGCACTAAATTATTATAATATACAAGTCTACAAGTCTCCCATTGCGTTATCAGATCGTGATTGATCGCAGCATTAATTAAGTTAATAACCGCTGATACTAATTAAACAACGTAATGAGATTATTCCCGATAGATTTGGTTCAGTCTCGAGATGTATTGTTGTCTTCATCAGTGATTACTTTGGTGGTGGCCGTAATTATTGAAGACTACGTGAATTTAGAGTTGATTTATTTCAATCAGAATCTTAATTATAATTATGATTATATTATATGAGGTACATTAGAATATTTAATTTAAATAATAATTAACAAGTTTAGGTAAGGATGTTTGTCTTTGATTTTTGGTGTTCTGTTTTAAAGGCGTTTTTTTTTTAATGTATTTATTGATAATAATAATACGTAAATACATACATACATAAATATATATATACAGACGTACATGCATACATATATACATACATACATAACGGCCTGCTAAAGTCCACTGCATTGTATAATTCTCTCCCATAGGAAGGATATGCCGTAATCGCTACGCTTGGCAAGTGGCGGAACGCAGCACCAGACCACTCGCACCTCAGACGCCGCTGCCCTGGTGGTCTGATTATTTTGGTCTCATATTTTTAGAGATGGTTATTCCATCATCTATCGGTTGCTATAACGATGTTCAAGGCTGTTTCCCTTAGACGCCTTTTACGACAACCTCGGGAAGAACGGTAGTGGTGATATCCATACGCCGTTATTCCACGGATAGCGAATAATAATCCGTTATTTTATTATATAACACTTCTGTATAAAAATTAAATATGGGACTATAATAAATAAAATAATTATCATGAATTAAGAATTTCAAATTACATGAAACCTAATGCTGGTAGCATTTGGTTTCATGTAATTTGAATTTCAGAGGTTCAAATAGTTTTTCAACAACGTCCCGTAAGCCCGTACCGACGGTTTTTTTTAAATCTTATGTACGATTTATATCGTTGGCTTGGACATTGAGACGGCGAGGGGCTCACCATCTGTCATGTAGTCCCAATAAATGTCTTTGGTGGAAGGTGGGTCGATAGCACTTAATTGTATAGACCTCTGTCTACCCCTGTATTGCGCATGGCGTGAAGATATTTATTATTTTACCGTCTACCGAAAAAGACAAAAATTTTGTAGACCGGTGACGGACAGCATCTAATGTGTTAGAATTTTAACAGGATATTATGTATGGTTTTCATAATATATATTGTTATTTATATAATATATATTTGTTATTTAAATACATATTTCATATATGTATTGACATTTCTTAATATATCTCTAAAACTGACAAAGGGACAACATAGTCTTTTCAATTTAGAATTTTTCGTACATTTTTCCATAGACTGCTCTAACGACGTCAAAAAGAAACGTGGTATACTCTCACGTCGGAAAGTAATCCCGAACGTGACACTTGATTACATTAATGTACTTAGTGTAATATTAATATTCACTCGTGAATTATAATTTAATTGAAATACAAATTACAATTGTAAATTGTAACACTGATAAATTATATCCTTGTAAATATCTTTCTTTTGTTTTTGTGTATAACTGAACGAGGCACTGTTTATCGCATATTTAAATTTTTTCAGCGTTATATAACACAGACTCGGTATGCAATTATTCGCGTCCATACTAATTTATATTATATTATAAGATATATTTCAATTCGCATAAGATTAAAAAAATTATGATAAAAACATATACTGGAACAATATCACATACATTTGTTGGATCCCAAAGTATGTAGCCAAAGCACTCGTGTTAAGGAATCGGAAACAAAAATATCTTCGTCGCTTCGAATTCCATAGTTCATTTTATAAATTAATCTATATATAGCTGGCCATTACAAACATTTTTTATATCCCAACGTAAGTAGCTAAAGCTAAAGTGTGTTGGTTAAATAACCAATACAATGCAGAAAAAGTGATTGTCTACTTTAACCAGTCCGCGGATCCAACCCGGGATCTCAGAGCTGACAACGCCATGAAAGCCGCTGCGTTCGTTACTTGTCCACGAAGGTCGTACAATATTAAGAAGCAAATATTGAAATCGGAATATTACAGCAGATCATTAATAAGCCTAAGGATACGTCATTATCGAAATTAATTGTTAACAACATTATTCATTATTGGAAAACAAAGTAAATTAAAATATAAAATAATCCTTTAATTAGTAATCTCATTAATACTCATGCAGTTATTCATAACATGTTAATATGAAAGTTATAACCTCAATATACAAATGCATCTCTTAATAGGAGATATTTTATTGAGTTGATCACTCTACCACTTAAAAGTGGATTGTATTTGATGGTATGTTTATAAAAAACGAAATAGATAAGGTAAAATATACTTAAACAGGTCTTGAACCCGCGACCTCCGTTTATTGGTGACACTCTTCTCAACGGAATTAAATTAAATTTAATCCAAAGAAAATTTATTATTCCGATTGACTAATCGAACACTTTTATCCCGGCATCCAGTAAGCATTTTTGCCGTTCCTGTTAACTGCCTAACTGCGGGCAAATCCGCGGAGCTCAACTTTCGGAAAATAGTTTATAACTTAATTAAAAAAACATCAATAGGGAAGAGTCACGATAGCCGAGTGGTTGGATGATCGGTATTCGAGTCAAAAGATCCGAGTTCGATCCCAAGGAGGAAGGCTCACAGCAATTACTTTTACCAAACTTATGTAACACTTATTACAATTGTCGCTCACTACGCTCACCACCTGCCACGTTGTCCCAACACAAGCCCATATAAAAAGTTTTTCGAAAGGCCTAAATCTGTCTACCCAGTCTACCCAGTTCTAATAAAATATTTGAAGATAAAAAAACATCAATAAGGAAACGTCTAGTGAAACGCGGGGTACGTCAAATCTCGTACAAAGTCTCACGTGGATTACGAGTGCAAACTTTATTAATATTTTAACGTGCCCTCCTGTGTACACTTCAATCTCCGGGAGAGGAGCGTGTATATTTTACATCAAAACAACGCCAAGGAGCCGTGATATAGAGAAAACAGCTTTCGCCCTCCAGCAACAAATGGGTTTATTTAGTATGACATAATGCGAGATTTATATTTGAGAGAAAATTGTCATGCATTTAAACGAGAAATTTGTCGAACATATTTTACTTTTTTCTATTTTGAAAAATGATAATTTTTACAATTAATGTTCATGATTGAATGAGTATCCTAGAAACTTATAAATGCGAAAGTTTAGTGAGGATGGATGGATGTTTGTTGCTCTTTCTCGCAAAAAACTTTACAGTAATATAGCTTATGCATCAGAATAAAACATGGGATATATTTATAAAGATTTTATATAATTTAAAGACGTGGACGAGAGCTAGTACTTTTATATTAAAGGAAACTGGAAAATAGAGAAATTATTAAAATATCACGTTAATCAGCAGGTAAAATTTGGTACAAAAAATATTTTATTTCAAACCACTTGCACTATGTCAGTAAACACATCATTCGTAAACGGTATTCGTACCAATATCCGTGGATCGAGTGGCATACACACCAGTCCTCAAGGGCCCAAGTTCGATTCCCAGATGAGTCAATGTAGAATGGAACACTTTTTCGAGTCTGGGTGTTTGTGTCTGCTTCGGTATTTCTAAAATCATAACACAAGTGCTTTTGCTGTTTCGGGGATCAGAGCAATATATGTGAAGTTGCCCCTATATATGTAATGAATATAATATATAGTATACCTACAATGATATGTGCAGTATATATTACACTTAGGCCCTGCCGTTAGGTGTGGCGTACAAAACATAACACCCCAAGTATAACCTCTTTCTCCCCTTAGGTATCGTACGAAGCGACTAAAGCCAAAAGCCTTTTAAATGTAAATAGCGCAATAACCGTTTCGGAAAAAAAAACAGATTAAAATCGTGTAGAATAATTCTACGCTTCAGCATATAAGATTCCAGGTGTCTGGTGCAGCGATTGCCAAGCCTCTTCCAAGCGTAGCGATTATGACAAAACTTATATGTAACATGTCCCTCAGGAAAATTGTAGCTACCTATCAAGACATATGTTCGTGAACTAGGAAGGACGTCTCTTCTGCGTGTGTACTAACGGTTCGCCTATTCGCAAGAACTTCAATAGCGTGATGTCGAGGATATTGTCAAATCAAATCACTTTTTCTACATTTTCTCGGTTCTGGTTTTTCATGATAACTTCGTTGTTTTTGATGCCATAACACAAGTGCCTAAGCTGCTTATTTGGGATCTGAGCGTATGTGATGTAGTCCTCAGTTATAAATGAATATGTATTTATTTATTTTATTGTGAAAATAGATGTCGTCACAAATGTTTTACATCGAATTAAAAAAGAAAACTTCGTTATTCTATTAAATATATCACTCATAATCTTGGAGCTTAACCAAAGTTATTCGGTACCCGACACATAATTCCGTTGGTCGCTCAAAGGACGGCGGCGCGTGTATATTCGGTTATTCCACCATCACGGTTTTCCGCAATATCATAAAACTTAACGGACCACATCATAAATAACCCTCGTCGCTTCATTTTCGTCAGAGTAAGGTCTCGTCGCTGAAGGTCAATTATCTCGCGTCAAGATTAAATTTGTTCAACGAGAAATTAATTATAAATATCTGAAACGTAACCTACATTGTAATAAATTGGTTCGATATTTCAAAGTTTTCGCTACGTAGCGTTGCTACAAAATTAATTTATTTCACCTTTTCGTATTAATTACGTGGGTAGTTTCGGAGTGTGGTAAAGTACGAAATCGAAACAAAATTTAAATTAAAGAAATAATTTATAATTATGTTAATTAAAAAGCCGTGGTATACGAGGTTCGATTAGATACCACAACATTTTTCACAGGATTTTTATGCTGAGTTTGTAAATTTGCTGATCCTGCGCTGAAGCAATGTCGTATAAGTTCTCCTGCCCAGTATGGGCATCAACAAGTTGCTACTTCAAAATCTATCATGGTTTGATTGTTTATATGTAAAATTACTTTTGAAAAATTTTATTTTGGTTAAATTGGTGCCGACCCGGAGATCGAATCCACTCGCTCTTAAAGCTATTGCATACACCAATAGGGTCAATAATTAATTCATTCGGTTACTTTCTCCCAGATAACAAAAAAAGTCTACTGAATCATTTGTAATCGACTTTCTTTACAAATTTAAATACAACCTGAATTTTATAATTTAGTTTTATCGGGCGAAAATAGAACGTTCCCTTCGAAAAATGTCTATTTAATTTCTTTACTAAAGCACTGCATAATAAAAGAAAATATGAAAATTGCCAGACCCTGACTGTTCATTACCCCGAGGACTGGCAATTTAAGCGATTAATCTCCCAAGATTACCTTTGAGGAGTGCTGCTAATTACGTTTTTATTATCACGCCGAATTGAAGAGTGAAAACATCTGCCCAAGGCTTTCGTAAGAAATTCGAGTGTTTTCCTTCAATTATCAATTTATCACATTAAAAAAATATCTCTATGTTTTTCTCGAAACTTTTGTTATCTTCAAGCAATTTCCCAACACAGAGGTTTGGACTATACAGTCCTTTCGGGATACTTTTCACGGAAGCTATTTTATTACAACGTGACAGGTGGTGAGCCTATCGCCATGTTTAAAAACAGCCATGATTAAAAAGGAAGAGGCTTGACTTAATCACAATTCAGGGGTAGACAGAGGTCTAGTCTAGACAATTAAGTCCCTTTTACCCACCTTTCACCGAAGATATTTTCATTTATATGTATTTTATATATATACATATATACATAATACCAATGTTGATGTAGAATAACTCAAAACATGAGTCAAGTTATTACCTTCTTCATAATCCTACTAGGAATCCTGCCATGTAAAATAAATGCATAGCAAGACATCATACTTCCATGGTGTTGTGGTAAGCTGTGTTATTTTTTTAACTCGTGTGAATTTAGAAGAACTATGTGTATATGGCCCATTCATTGCGTAAAAATTATTAATGATACTTAGTAAAATAGTTAAAAAAATAACATTTCTTTCCTAGCAATGTATTTTATGTCACACGCAGTAGGCGAGTGGTAGAAAGTATATATGTACATATAAACATCCATAACTAAGGTACATCACAATAATGTTTGGCCCTACCGGGATCGAATCCGCAACGCTTTGAAGAACTTCGCAGCCAGGGTTTCCTACTACGCTACCTAATACGCCGTTGTGTCGTAAGTAATGACTATTTATAATATTTTCTTATTTATTGATTTTGAATTATATGTAATGTGTGTTTTTAAGCAAATACAGAAACATCTCATTCTCACTCTCTCTACTCCTCTCTTTCACTCTATCTAATTTATTTAAATCTAAAAGTCTGGTACACTGTGTACATACTTGGTTAACCAACTTTTATACTGCAAAATAAAATGCGTACGCCTCCATCTTAAGCTCGCCAATACCCGTTAAACCTTAGCTTTAATGGATATTGAAGAAGCTTGAGAAAATCTTGTAAACCAGTATCTCTTAAACCTATAAAAGCCTTTCAACTTATCGAAAATAAATCAAATATTAAGCTTAAAACAACATGATAGTAAATAATACTGTTTATATAAAGATTTATTTATTTTTAATGCACCTTACAAGACCGGGGATCTAATGCCTAATAATAGTTACAGAAATTTCAAAGGATTTAAAAAAAAAACGCAAGAATTATTGGTATAAATTGTCATTAGCGACGACTCAATGGCCTAGATGTTTAATGATCCTGCCTTCGAACCTAAGGGTTTCGAGCATGAATCTCGCCAACACTTTCTCATACATACTTACATACATTACGGCCTGTAAAATCCACTGCAAGACATAGGCCTCTCCCATAGGGAGGATTTGCCGTAATCGCCACGCTTGGCCAGCGTATTGGCGATCACAGTACCAGAACACTCGCACCTCAGCGGCTGCTGCCCATCTTCGGTCTGATCATTTTGATCTGAGATGATAGAGATGGTTATCACGTCATCTTTCGGTTACCATAACGATATTCAAGGCTGTTTCCCTTAGTCACCTCTTACGACATCCACTGGAAGAAAGGGAGAGACTATATGCTTAAACTGTAACCACACGGTCAAACACTTACACAATGGAATATATTTGTAATAAAATCATGAAATATTCCATTAATGATTAATAACCAAAATGTTAAAAATGTGTATGAAAATAAATATAAAAAATAGAAGTTAATATGAGCAAGAGTGAAGTAATACATATTTATCAACACTTGGCACTACTTTCACTATAATCAGTTAAAAATTTATAAGTAACAAGTTAAGTTAAGAAAGTTACTTTTTTGATTTTTCTGTGTTCTTTTGAAGTCGGTAATTTAAAAAAAAAGATTTATATATTATAGTTTCTAAAATTTGTTTTTGTTGTTGTTTTTAAAATGTATGTTAATTTAGAATACCTAAATCATTTGAATAGAGAAAAACATAAATGTCTGTCGTATCAAATCCTAAATTGCAGATAAAAGAATAAATAAAAATGTTTGAAATCGGTCGATGTAAAAAAGTCCTAGTGTGCAAGCTATCGAAACAAATTTTGTATGAATTAAAAAAAACTCATTTGAACGCTACCTCAAAGTAATAGAAAAACAAAAATTACGATCACTTAACTCGGCTACCGTGGTAAAATAAAATATCTTTCTAATAAACACCACATGTATGTACAGAGTTAAGTTATGACCGTTCTGTACAAAGGCTTATAATTTATTACGCTGTAAAAATCATCGTTAATATTAACGTCTGTAAACTAAAGTGTGGGTTAACTTGTTTAGTTCATTGTGTTTTATAGATGCGTGCTTCTATAATAAACAGAAGTTTTCGTCTACTAATAAGACTTTCTTGCTTTTTGATAACAAAGCCGTTGTTGAAAAAAAACTTTAACGTAAGAAAATTGTTATGCCATTCCCAATACAGAAGTAGACAGAGGTCTAGACAATTAAGTCCTTACGAACCACCTTCCACAGAAAAATTTTTTGGGACGTGACAGGTGGGGAGCCCTTAGCTGTCTTAATGTCCAAGCCAACGATACAAATCGTACAAAAGCTTTTGAAAAAACCCATTCGTACGAGCTTGCCACCATGGAACTCGGGTCTCTTGACTCGTACCCTGATCACCCAACCACTCGGCTGTCGTGACGTAAAAATTGTAACAACGAAAAACTATGAGCTTTCATTACTAGATCTGGCATGCTATACAAACATCGTATCATTAAAGCCGCTGTCACCGCAATTAACAATTATTATAATGTTCTGTCGTTTCTTTCGGACCATTTGAAACGCTACCAGAGTTTGGTTCAACTATTAAACTTGTATTATGCATTGTGTTTTGCGTTCGCTAATGGAACATTTCGTTTTTACGTGTGAAAGTTTCGTCGGTACGGCTGAATACGGTTGGTTGTCGGTAATTTTAGCTTAATATTAATACTAATAATTAATAGTAATTAGTTTTTGTGGCACTGTCTTAAAAGTTTAAGCTTGCAAGATTCAAATAACGCTAGGGAATAAGATTTTTGTAACGAATTTGAAGATTTGTACTCGAGTCATGGATGTTTATACATAGTATAAATGTTTATCTATATTTCTTAAATATTTTAATATGCAGGCCAAATGGTGATGAAAAGATGCAGCGCAAAAATTAACATTAAAAGGTACAAGACTAACTTACGAATACCATGTGAGTAAACTGCTCGAAGAGGGGAGGGTCAAGAGGATTCGGTTACCTAGACGTGCATGTATGAAGAAAATTATGAATTTGAAAGAAGCGAAAAAGTTATGTAAGGTTCGTGACATTTGACGATCTATTCTCTCTGAAGTAAGTAAGTATTTACTAGCCGAGATGTATACACTGTCCCATCTTAACCAGTAAGGGATCTGAACCCATAACCCATAAGTTCGAAAGTCACGACCTCAAAAAACTAGACTATATAATCGTCTTTATCAAATATCGTCTTCAAAAAATACCGCACTTCAACTGGTAGTAAATATCAGTAGTGGTAGGAAATTAACTAAACAAAGTCAAAGGCTTCAAATCAAAACATTTGCACACATTCGGTAAATATAATTAAATAAGCTCGCACAAGATTCACACGTTGAAATTTAAGCCGATTTAAATTTTACGTGTTAAATAACCATTTTTATTTATTTAAAACCATTGCGAATACTTTTTTAATTATTTTTTTGTATAAAATATGGCTTTGGCATCCTTTATTCAACAATAGAAGAGCACTTCTATTGTTTTCTGGGTTTTGTTAAACGATGTGCACTATTTTTCGTATAAGCATTGACCGTAAACTAAACAAAACTGTGCCTGAGGTTGTCGAATATTTAAAACGTAAAAAAAAATCGTCATGCGCAGTCCCTGACCAGTTAGTTAGAGAAAAAAACCGTCAAATCTCACGATACTTACATAACTCTTTAGCTACTTTCAAATTCAGCATTTTCTTCATACACATACGTCACGGTATCCCAGTACTCCTGCCCATGCCGTCTTCGAGCAATTTCCTCATATGACCTTTGAATGATAGTCTTACCCTACCTCGATCCCGTCATTTTTAACTTTCACGCTATATATTTTCTTCGCAATTCGTTCGGTCCGGTTTTCAAACCATATGTTTATGGTACGTTTTAAACTTTTTGACTAGTAGTACTAGTAGATTAACATTTGGTATGTTAATTGTGAATATTTAACGATGAAAACATCAACTGATAATGTAATTCGTAATGGAAAAAAGCATATACTCTAAATAAACTTTTTTTTGTAAGAAAATTTAATTATACCATAATTGAAATTTCAATCATAACTGGGCCAAAATATTTCTAATTGTTGTACAAAATAGCACTAACTACTCGTATAAATTAGCTATAAGTTTTCCAATCAAATAATAATAATGGAAAAACAAAGTTGCTATGAAATTCATGCCAATTGGAGGATTGATTTCGTAACTTAATAATGACTTTCATTAATTACACTTACGATATCACCTGACTCTTTAATAACTGGAATGACTACTACACGAAACAATATGCCTGTTCCATTTACTACAAACACCACGTTTGTTATGTGGATTAGTGGTCTCAGCACCAGGCACATAACTTTCAAGATAACTTTTCTAGAGATAAATAAATAATAAAAAAAAAATATTTTCACGCAATTCCCAACACAGGGGTAGACAGAGAGTTAGTCTAGACAATTAAGACCCTTTGACTCACCTTCCACCAAAGATATTTCGGGACAACGTGACAGGTGGTGAGCCCGTCGCCGTCTTTATGTCCAAGCGAACGATAAAATTCGTACATAAGTTTTTTTAAAAACCCATTGGTACGTGCCTGCTATCCGGGGATCTAACTCGGGCCTCTCGACTCGAAATTCCGACCACCCAACCACTCGGCTATCGTGACTTTCTAGAGATAAGTTTTCTAAAGACAGATTTTCTTCTAAAGTATAACATACATACATTCATAACGGCCTGTTAAAGTCCACTGCAGGACGTAGGCCTCTTCCACAGGGAGGTTTAGCCATGGCCACACTTGGCAGGCGGATTTGCGATCGCAGTACCAAACCACTCGCACCTCAGACGCTGCTGCCATCTTCGGTCTGATTATTTCGTCTGACATTTTTAGAGATGGTTACCCCGCCATTTATTGGATGCCATTACGATATTTTAGGCTCTTTCCCTTAGTCGCCTCTTACGACAACCACGGGAAGAAAGGGAGTGGCAACATTCTTACACCGTTATCACACGGTTAAAAGTTCTAAAGTATTATCCATACATAGAAACATAGTTAGGGTCACATCACAAACATTACTCCGATCCTAAAGTTAGCTCCTGAACCACTTCTGTGATGGAATCAGAAACAACGAAGATACGTACCGTTTCAGTAAAGTGAGCTTAAAAATATTTTTTTTTTTTGTTTTAATGAGTTTAAATATATGAAGAAATATAGGCCTAAATGATAGATAAAACTGTTCAGGTGATCGGAATTCGAGTTAAGAGACCCAAGTTCGAGCCCCAGGTAGTAAACTACCAATGATTTTTTTAATCATTTACGAATTATATGATTGGCTTGAAAGCAAAGACCGCGACAGGCTCACCAACTGTCACGTTGTCCCAAGTCTTCGGTGAAATGCCTTAAATGTGTTGACCTCTAGCTACTCAAGTACAGGGAATTGCGTGAATAACATTTTTTTTAATTATATCCTCCTAATAAAATGTAGGTATTATCTTATAACTTCATGCGTGTTCTCAATTCTGGTTAAGAAATAGGTCCACATAGTTAAGTCCTCTTCGAGTTTGACTCTCCTTTTACTGAAGCCTACTTGGAACAGCTGGGCTTGTGGTTAGCCTGTCGCCATTTTAGGCACTACACCATCGGTACCATATAAATTTTTATATGAATAAGTACTTGTCACATAGTCCTAATTAAGTACTTAGTTATTTACTTGGGAATAAGGGGAAAGATTAAGGCTACACACTTCGCAATGGCGTATCCAAAATTATCCGCCTCAAGTAGTTATTTTATTTTTTATTTAAAAATATTAACATAACAAATTCCGATAAAGCAATTAAAATTAAAATTCATTCCCTATACCAGTTCTTCGTGTTCCATTCATAAAAATATTGCCACAAACCGGAAATTCGTTATAGAAACCACGACATAATTTATTTTTAACTTTGCATAAATATGTTATTTAATTACTTAAACAGCTGTGAACGAAGATATGTGCGAAAAAAGAATTTTTATGAGTGGAGTATAACGTGATTAACATAAAAAATTAAGTCGCATTTAATAAATATTTTTGATAAAAAAAAACTTACATTGGGTTCACGAAATAATTTACGCACAAGTTTTTTTTACACTTTAAGTTAACGTGAAATCAGCACAGATCACAAAACCTGGTATGTACATCTTTTTCACTAATTGATTCAATTTACAAAAAAAATTTCGCACAAATACACTTAATAACACCGTTCGTTACGAAGCGACAGCACTAAAATCTCCAGAATTAAATGTCCACGAAAGAAAAATGTCTCTACAGGTAACACTGGCTGATTGCCAATTAATAAAAAATATAAAACTTTCAAATCAAATCTATCGCGCGAATTAGTTCCGCACGACGAAATTTTTTTCTTTTTCGTTATGCCGCAAACGTGCGATATCGTCTTGTAGAGACGAATCAACACTCAAAACGCGTCTCTAAAGCTCTACGACCCGAATGGTACTGAGAAGCGTCCAATACCTGCAGCGGTACGCACACTACTGCAACTTACGCACACATGAAAGCTATGGATAAGTTAAAGCTCCATCTCCACGTGACGTAGAGATATTTAATTTATTATTTTAATGACGTTTAAACTGTTCATCGTAAACTCAAAAATGCATACTCAAATTTTGCCAGCTTTTATTTAATTGTTCCAAGATAAAGTAAACACGTAGTACAAATATTTAGAGCCTTGTAATTTAAACCAAATCTATATAATAGTGCACATATTCTTTGTACACACATACATACATAAAGGCGTATTACTAACAAGTTTTGTCTCTTGTGTAATCAAATACACAAAACTATTTACTATTAGTTAAGAGGTAAAAAGAGTAACACAGGGTTTGTCATGATGCCTCTTTCAAATGTCTCTGGAATTTTTGTGAAGTATTTTGCAACAAGGTTATCCCACCTACAGTCGCTAGGGTTTTCCCCTTAATCGCCTTTTACGACACCCACTGATAAAAAGGGATGGTATATTCCTACGCTGACACCACATGGCAAGTTTATTTGTTTTAAACGATTTTTTTTTTCAGATTTAATCAATGATTTGATTGATGACTTAGCGCAGACTACTTTAATTAATCGGACAAAAATATCCTTTTATATACATCTCTCCGGACATCCCGTGTATATTTCCGAACAAATTTTTCTGTAAAAGAAACGCTCTGTAAAAGATTTACAAGTAAAAATAATAAAATTTGGTAAAACTAAAAGTGCTTTTTATTCTATGAGGTTTGAATGCTAATAAATATAATAATCGAACATATTTTTTACTTTATTGTTAGTTTAAAATTACCAATTACGATTACGAATATATTAAATAAAATTAAAATACATGTCTTTACGCCATTCCCAATACTGGGAAGACAGAGGTATAGACAATTACGTTCTTTCGACTCGCCTTCCACCGAAGAATTTTTGAGACAACATGACAGGTGGTGAGCCTGTCGCCGGCTTGGACATACAAACGATATTAATTGTACATAAGTTTTTGAAAACCCCATTGGTTCGAGCCTTGGGAATCGTACTCGGATCTCTTTGTCTAGAATTTCGATCACCCAACCATTCGGCTATCGTGACTATTATATCGTGACCAATATATATAACGAAATTTTGACGTCATCCACTCATAGTCATATTATGGGGCAAACGTGCTACACCTGTTCGTGCAGAAGAAAAAATATATCTTCATTTTCACCAATACAAAGCAAACGTAAAGTGTTTGAAATACGTAAGTTTGTCAGAAAATTCCATAATTTTTAATCTTTTATACAAAATGAACTTCGTCGTTACAAGTTACGCAAAAAAGTATATAATATTATATATAATATTAACTACATGTAAAGCTGGAATTGCAAAGTTCTGGTCCCTACCCAACGTCTATAAAAATTTATAATAAATAAATAAATAAATAAATATCTTCACGCCATTCCCAATACAGGGATAGACAGAGGTTTAGAGTCTAGACAGTTCAGTCCCTGCGACCCACCTTCCACCGAAGATATTTTCGGGACAACGTCACAGGTGGTGAGCCCGTCGCCGTCTTTATGTCCAAGCCAACGACATGATTCGTTCATAAGTATTTTGAAAAATGGAACTCGGGTCTCTTGACTCGAAATTCCGACCACCCAACCATTCGGCTATTGTGACTTTCTAATTATAAATTACCATTAAATATTAAAAATTAAGAACGTCAACGTATATATATATATATATATATATATATATATATATATATATATATATATATATATATATATATATATATATATATATATATATATATATATATATATATATATATATATATATATATATATATATATATATATATATATATATATATATATATATATATATATATATATATATATATATATATATATGTAGGATGTGTAAATGAGTGAGAGAAAGGATAAGTGAGACTAAGAGGGAAGATATGACATAATGATTGATTGAGATGAATGAGATGAGATAGAATGATGTGTGAGGGAGAGAGGAGACGAATGGCGTACGTGAAAGGAAGAAGAAAGTGATAAGACGAAATTAATATTCAAAAATAGTAAAAGTGAAAATAAAAGACTGAAGTGAGTTGAAAAACCAATTATTTCATTTAATCAGGATAATCCCTACAAATTTTGGGGGCTCGTCCGGGATCATCCCAAAATTTTTACGACGTGACCGGCGTGGTTTTTTCATAACCTCAAAGACGAAAAGACGAATAAACCAAAGAAGACGATACAATCACAATGACGACGGAATCAGAAAAGACGACTGATAAGACGGAAAAACCGGAGAAGTTGTTTGCAACCTATTTAGACGGATTCTACAACATAACCAAATTCAACGGCGATGACGATACCTATTCTGCTGTGAAGTGGGCAGAAGACATTGAGGACAACGCAGAAATATTCAATTGGACACCTCAGCAGCAGCTCATTATTGCAAGAAGATCACTAGAAGGTACAGCAGCACTATGGTTAAAGACGGAGAAGGTGTTCAAAGGCTTCAAAGAACTGAAAGCGGCATTGTTACAAGAGTTCCCTGAAAAGATCAACAGCAAAGAGATGCATGAGCTGATGGCTAGGAATGATGAGCTAGGAAGAAGGAACCTGGTGAAACCTACATGCAGTACATGCTAAAAATGAAGGAGATGGGCAAGCGCGCTAGGTTCAATGACAATGTGGCAATACTGTACATTGTTGAGGGCATTCAAGATAGTGAAGTAAACAAGACTATACTTTATGGCGCTGTTACATACTCAGTACTCAAAGATAGATTAAAGCTGTATGAACAAATGAAGGAGAGGTCAGAGGCTAAAAGAAGCTCTGCACCAAAGGAGACCAGCGAGCGACAAGGTTCGAGACGACCAACGACGAGTGGCAAACAGCAGACAGGTGGTCAGCAGCGGAGACGGTGCTACAACTGTGGGGAGAATGACCATATGGTGAGCGACTGTCCCACAGGAATCAAGTGTTTTCGCTGTAATGCATTCGGACATTTGAGTAAGCATTGCAAAGTCGACGTTCCACAATCCTCCGCTAGACGTGATGGCGCTGTTGGCAGCGGAAGCGGCGGAAATGCATTCAAATTTGGCGGCGCCGGAGTGCCAGCCAATAAGACGACGCCTCGAAGATTCGACCAACCAAACATGAAGCCGAGGGCGGCCATGTTTGCAAGTGATTGTCAAAACACGACAACAGCCAATGAGGAGCGAGAGTTCACGTTTGACAATGAAAACGGAGAACATGGCGGAATGTTTCACATTCAAAACAATAACAAAGACGAGTTTAAGTTGAAAGTGCAGAAAAACCCATGAAAATGATGGAAATGTGTGGTTTTCAAGTCAAGACATTACTAGACACAGGATCATGTGCGAATCTAGTGGCCGACGACCAGTTTATGGCGTTTAACATCGAGAAATACGACGACAACTTGGTGATATCTGGACTTGGCCAAACAAAGGTGAAATCGAGCGGACAGTTTCGTGCTAACGTGACGATCGACGGAGAGCTCTACGAAGACGTGACATTCCATGTAGTGCCTAGAGACTGTATGCCGTTTACGGTTATTTTAGGGCAAGAATTTCTGAGTGAATTAGTGATGGTGTTATGTGATGGAGAGGCGAAGTTGTACCCGAAAGATGATGAATGGTGGAAGAGAGTTGATTGTTTTGCTAACCAAATTGAGTTAACAGGTTGTGCAGCAGGTGTAAACACTCGAGAGCAGGTGGAGCAAATGGTATTGGATTACAAACCGTGCCAAACTAAAGAAGCACCAGTACAATTGAAGATTGTGTTGAAGGACGACATCCCAGTTGCCCAACGCCCACGACGGCTGGCGTTGACGGAGCAAAAGTTAGTGGAAGACCAGGTAGAGGAGTGGATAGAGAAAGGCATTGCGCGGGTAAGTTTTTCTGAATATGCTAGTCTCCTGGTGTTGGTCAAGAAAAAGATGACACTACTAGAGTCTGTGTCGACTACAGGCTACTAAACAAGAAGATTCTTAAAGATGAATTCCCTTTGCCAATCATATTAGATCTCAAAAACGGATTTTTTCATTTGAAGGTGAGCGAGGAGTCAGTGCCATACACATCATTTGTGACGCATTATGGGCAGTTCGAATTTCTGAGGGCACCATTTGGATTGACTTCATCGCCTAAGTGTTTCATGAGATTTATAACGATTATATTCAGAGATCTAATAGCAAAGAATGTGATGATGATATTTATAGACGATATTATTATTCCAGCAATCAGCGAGGTCGAAGCCGTGGAAAGACTACAGCAAGTTCTGAATGTGGCAGCTGATTATGGTCTAGAGATAAATTGGAAGAAGGCAAGGCTTTTAAATGAAGAGATTGAGTTCCTAGAACATCGTATCAAAGACGGAGAAGTACGACCCAGCCGTAAGAAGATAGACGCTGTGGTGAGATTCCTAGAACCAAAGAACACAAAACAGGTGATGAGTTTTATTGGATTAACTTCATACTTCAGAAAGTATATCAAAGACTACGCAAAGATTGCAAAACCATTGACGGATTTACTCAGAAAGGATGACAGATTTAATTTTGGTGGAGAACAAAGATGTGCGTTCAATGAATTGAAGCAGAAGTTGAGGACAGATCCAGTGTTGAAGATCTATAATCCCAGACTACCTACGGAGTTGCACACAGACGCATCTAGCCAAGCTTTAGCCGCAATACTATTGCAAAGACATGCCGATGGTGACCTACACCCAGCACACTACATGAGTCATAAAACAAGTGATGCAGAGAGCCGGTATAGCAGCTATGAGCTAGAAGCATTAGCTGTTATTCAAGGAGTGAAGAAGTTTAGACAATACCTGTACGGAGTACACTTCAAGATAGTGACAGACTGCAAGGCATTCGAAATGACACCGAGAAAGAAAGATTTAGATCCAATCAATAAAGAAGGAACACCCCTGCATACCCTTCATTTAGATCACATAGGACCACTCACGGAGACGAGGAAGCAGTACAATCATATTTTGACAGTGATTGATGCCTTTACGAAGTTTGTGTGGCTTTACCCCACGAAGTCGACAACATCCGCAGAAGTACTGATGAAGATGCAAGCACACCAGCAGATATTTGGCAACCCTACCAGAATCATAACTGATAGAGGAACAGCATTCACGAGTGGCGACTTCACGAAATACTGTCTAGATGAAAACATAGAGCATGCGAAGATCACGACGGGAGTACCACGAGGAAACGGTCAGGTGGAGAGGGTTCACCGCATACTCACTCCAATGTTTACGAAGCTGTGTATAGAGGACAAACCGTTATGGTACAAACATGTGAGCAGAGTACAGAGAGCGCTGAACAACACATACCAGAGGAGTACAGATACCTTTTGAGTTGATGGTGGGCTCAAAGATGAAATGTAAAGATGACCTACAAATTGTTGAACTACTGCAACAAGAGCTAGCAGAACAACACAACGAACAGAGAGAAGAACTGAGGCAGAAGGCCAAAGAACAAATCCAGAAAGTACAGGAAGAAAACAGAAAGACCTATGATAAGAAAAGGAAGGACAGCAACAAGTACGAGCTAGATGAGCTAGTTGCCATCAAGAGAACGCAGTTTGGACCAGGGTTGAAACTGAAACCGAAGTTTTTTGGACCTTACAAAGTAGTGAAGATAAAACGAAATGACCGCTATGATGTGGAGAAGGTGTACGACACTACAGAAGGGCCGAACAAGACATCAAGCTCAGCTGATTTGATGAAGAGGTGGCCTATCTGAGGACAGATATGAAAGCAGGATGGCCGAGTGTAGGATGTGTAAATGAGTGAGAGAAAGGATAAGTGAGACTAAGAGGGAAGATATGACATAATGATTGATTGAGATGAATGAGATGAGATAGAATGATGTGTGAGGGAGAGAGGAGACGAATGGCGTACGTGAAAGGAAGAAGAAAGTGATAAGACGAAATTAATATTCTAAAATAGTAATTTAAAATAGAATATTATAATAGATAATAATATAATATATAGATAAAAAAATAACAGATAATACATACATACAAAAAAATTAATAAATAACGTACATATCAGTCCACTGCAAGATATAGCCCTTTCCCCTGAGGGAAAGTTAGCCGATATCGCCTCCCTCGGCCAGCGGATTGGCGATAGTAATACAAGACGCGTTACATATTAAACGCTGCTGCTCGTCACCGGTCTATTGAATTTTAGTCCGATATTTTTCGATATGGCTATCTTTCGATCTCGCCTTTTGTCGGTAGAGAAAAGCCATGTAATTACCCAAGTCCATTCTCTAAGTTGTCTCTAATGACACCCACGTGAAGAAAGAGGTATATATTCACACGTCGATACGCAACAATAAAATCATTAGTATCTTACATTTAATTTTATTCGATTAACTAATAACATTTAGAAAAAAAACTATTTTAGAACAAATTTTCCGAAATAATTTCTTCGAACGCTTTATTAGAAATAACAAAATAGATTTAAAGCTGACAGATTTTCTAAATTTAATTTCTCAAATAATTACTTTCTGTAGCAAAACGGTAAACGTTTAAAAATGGCGTCTTCAAAGAAATAAACTCTACCAAAGCTCACAATAAAATTGTATAAACACAATCATTTTGAGTTGCCTACAACCTCCGTGAAACAAAACAAACAACGGACCCATAATTTGATTTTTTTTCTACGTTTGATGTGAAACAGTAGCGTTTATTCCGAAACTAATTTGTTTTTTTTTTTTTCTATTATTACTTATTTTCTGAACAATAATGATCATGACTATAATAATGATTATAACTTCCGGTACAGTCATCACAACAAGGTAACTAATTTTGCAGATTGTAGTTTCCAAGAAACTGATATTCATCTGCTATACCTACTTACTTACTTAACAACCTATTAAATTCCACTGCAGGACATTGGCGTCTCCGTTAAGAAGGCCGTAATCGCCACGCATGCTAATCGGATTAGCGATCGCCGTACCTAACGCTTCGCACCGTAGACGCTGCTGTCCATCTTCGGTCTCCTTAATTTTGGTGTTTCAGTTTCCGAGAGGGTTGTCCCTCCATAATGGCACCCATTGCTATTTACAAGTCCTTTTCGACAGTCATCCATTACGATACCTCCGAAAAGAGAGGAGTTGCCATAAGTTTAACACCGATACCGCACTAAAAATTTATATTCAGTTAAATGTATATTTTAATATAAAAAATTTTAAATTTCAACCGACACTGGATTCGTATCCGTGACCTTTGCCGTACCGTGGCAACGCTCTTATCTCCGGAGCCACTGTGTCCTGTACGCATCAGATGAAATTTTAAATCTCTTTCTTTATTTATATCTGTTGTTGGCATCGGTGCCATCTACCAAAATATCAACCGAAAGTGTCGTAGTCAAAGAGATGTGGGTGTCGTAAAGTAATTAAATATGCCTTGGTCCAAGACCAGCAACTTGGACTTGACGAGCGTCGTTCGTGTGCTCCGGTGACTTAACAGTTATGAGTTTAGCAACAGTATACCGTTCTTTGACAGTAACTACTCGGTAGAATGTTATGGTATGTGAATGATAAGAGACGAATTTAGCATTAAATGATTTTGTAGCGTATTACACTTAACTTTATTACACTATACTAGATACTGAGTAGCTATATATTACGGGCCTATAGATCTATAGCTCCAAAGTATCTACTAATTTATATCTATTAGACTTATAATCACACTGATTAACGCATTCTAATTATTAAGTCACGATAGCCGAGTTGTTGGGTGGTCGGAATGTCGAGTCGAGAGACCTGAGTTCGATCCCCAGGTGGCAGTACCAATGAGTTTTTCAAAACTTATGTACGAATTTCATCGTTGGCTTGGACATAAAGACGGCGAAGGGCTCACCACCTGTCACGTTGTCCCGAAAATATCTTCGGTGTAAGGTGGGTCAAAGGGACTTAATTGTCTAGACTTGACCTCTGTCTACCCCTGTATTGGGAATTGCGTGAAGATATTTATTTGTATAAATAAATATCTTTTTATTCTAAATATTTTCTTATCTGTGTCACGTATTAATATATTTCGTTGCCTTAATTAGGGTCGTGCGTAAGTATAATACACAAATAAATATCTTCACGTCATTTTCAATACTGGGTTAAACAGAGGTCTAGATGATTATATAATTTCGACCCTCCTTTCACGCTGTCCGTTCAATGCAGCCCCTCCTCGGAGACAATGGATCCTTCTCCCACCACACTAAACGCGTCGAAACACGGATGCATCTACCTTCTTGGCCTCCAAACACAGATGGGCAACCAAACTAAAGTTAAGCCGGCCATATGAGTCTCATTGATTCATTGTGGGTGTCCAAGCCAAGGCTTAGTAGCCTCAGCGCCACGACAAGGCCCGTTCGGGGGGAGATCGACTTTACCTACAGCGTTGCTTCCCCAAGTTTGTACTTCCAAGTACAATCGTACTCATGACCTTTTTGTACATTTAAAATGGAAAATTAAATATTAAAAAAAATAATGCGCAAGAAAATAAAACACAAAAAAGCAAACAATAACTTTCTTAAATAAACTTGTTACTTATTAATTTAAATACAATATTCTAATAAACTTAACTTAAACAGAAAGTAATTTAATGAACATATTAGCAAGATTTGAGTTACAAAAAATTATTAAACTTTGGCACTGACAGACGCAAAAGTATTTAGAATATTTTAATAAAAGTTATAAGTTTTGTTAAATTAAATAACATAATTTGCTTTTTCTATTATTTTTGAAAGAGTTTCAATTTATTAATTTATTCTTTACAGTATATTTTAAAGAGAAAATATGCAATTAAATCTATGAGGTAACCTTAAAAAGTTTTACTAGCAAACCTTAGATAATAGAGAAAATATAGCTTTAAATTTAGGCGAGTAGGTAATTTTACTTGAAACAAAATTGAATTATTTCTGTATCTTAATATTTTAACTATTATTTCCATATTTGTCTCCAGTCGCGCTTCTCTATGGGTGTCACTGACTAGACTCTTCAATGATACGTACGTACGTACAGCTACAGAAAGAGCTTGTAAAGTGTATATAAACACCATAATAATATCTTTATTAATTTATTTATCTTCATGCACTGTCCTTGACGGGGTAGTCAGAGAACAGATCGCCGAGTGTCACGATCCTTACATACCTCTTTCGCTTCTTTCAGCTTCATCATTTTCTTCATATATGCACGTCTAGGTATCCGAGTACTCTTGTACCTCGCAATTATAATATTAAATACATTATTTTACACACACGAATGAAAGTTACTACTACAATATAAAAAAAATCACATATCTATGGCATTGTTTTTATTTTATGTCTTTTTGTGTAAAATACTCGTACATAGTCTTACAGTTTATTGACCCAAATTAAACATATCCAGTAAAGAGGTTTGACATCATTTTGCGATGTTTGGCTAAATGTGATACGGTTGATCCTATCGCCCATCACTGGTCTGGCTTTTTATGACATGAGATATAGCTTTGAGTTGTCTCTATTATTTAAAATATGATAAAAAGTAGAAGAAACGATAGACGAGTGGTTGGGTGGTCGGAATTTCGAGTCAAGAGACCCGAGTTCGATCCCCAGGTGGTAGGCTCGTACCAATGGGTTTTTCAAAAACTGATGTAGGAATTATATTGTTGGCTTGGACATAACGAAGGCGACGGGCTGACCACCTATCACGTTGTCCCGAAAATATCATCGGTGGAAGGTTGGTCGAAGGGACTTAATTGTCTAGACTAGACCTCTGTCTACCCCTGTGTTGGGAATTGCATGAAGATATATTATATTTTTTTTATTTTTTATAAAACGTAGACTTATGTTAAAAAAATAGCTTCACGCCGTTCCCAGTAGTTGCGTATACAGAGATCTAGACAATTCTCTGTTCTTTTTTTTCTTAGTTCTTTCAAGCCATCTTTCACTGAAGACATTTTTTGGGGCAACGTGACAAGTAGTGAGCCTGTCGCAGTCTTTGTGCTTAAGCCAATGATGTAATTAGTAAGTTTTAAAAATAACCATTGGTACCAGCTTGCCACCTGGGGTTTCACCCACCCACTTGGCTATGTGAGCTTTAAGCATATACGGGTACGCAGTACACTTACATTTACCATGTGATTATAGTATGATAATATACCACCGCCTTTCTTTGTGACTACCGGATAAGCTTTCGAAATAAAATAGGCTTGAGATACCCAAAAAAAATCAAACTTTTTTTGTTTTCCGGAGAAGAAAAAATATCTTCACGCAATTCCCAATACAGGAGTAGACAGAGGTCAAGTCTAGACAATTAAGTCCCTTCGACCCACCTTTCACCGAAGATATTTTCGGGACAACGTGACAGGAAGCCAACGATATTCGTACCTAAGTTTTTGAAAAACCCATTGGTACGAGCATACCAACTGGGGATCGAACTCGGGACTATTGACTCGAAATTCCGACCACCCAACCACTCGGCTATCGTGAATTATCGGGAGAGAGTATCCAATTTAAACAGACAGATAAATAAATACTCATAAATAAATACGTACATAGTTTACGTCACATACATTTGCACACAAATTAGTTTTATATAAGTTGTTTGGGGTATCAGCCAGCGCCTCGTGTATATAAAACTTTTTTAATCCGAAGATAACAGAAATTGCAGGGAATAAAAAAATAAGTCTATCCCGAGAGGAAGTTTCACATCAATGAGTTTCTTGGAAATTTATGTAAGATTTGTGTCGTTGCCTTAGAGACTGAGGCGACATTGTCTCTGTTCGAACGGTTTAGACCTCTGACTACCTGAGTATTGAAAAAAAATATTATAAAAATATCTTCACGCCATTCCCAATATAGGGGTAGACAGAGGTCGAGTCTAGACAATTATGTCCCTTCAACCCATATTTCAACGAAGATATTTTGCAATTTATGTCGCTGGCTAGGATATGAAGACGGCAACGAAACGGGACCACTTGTCACATTATCCCAAGAATGTCTTCCGTGGAAACATCTTCATTGTCTAGACTTGTGTCTACCCCTTTATTGGGAATGACATGATGATATTTATTTATTAATTTTTCTTTAGTTGTTTATAATAAACAAGAAATTAATTTCGATAAATGTTAGACAAATGAAATGGACTATAGCTCTTTGTACAGTAAAGTTACATTACAATTGTAAAATAAACTTACTTTGGAATCGTAAGCCAGTTGTTAGTTAAGAAGTTTGATTTATAACCCAAGTGTCACAGATTCATCTCCGAGACGAAAGCACTAAAAGACTTATTAGCAATTTTAAGTGCAGAAATTGTTTAGAGCTTATATGTGAAATATAATTGTGAAGGGAAATCGAGTTATTTAAAAAATATAAATAAACAAGTTTCTAGTGAACTATTTGAACTAGTCCAATCTGTGAAATAACGACGCAGATGTTCTTCTGTTCTAATTCTTTGTCCAGTAGTAAGCATTAACAGACTGCTCCTGATATGCTGCTTTACTTAACGTCCTATTGAAGTCGACTGTCGAACATAGGTCACTTCTCGTCTCTCCATCACTCCTTTCATTCTCCTTCTTCTTCCATGCTTTCCACGTTGGGGAAGAGGATTGATAATCAAAGTACAACCAATGCTCATACTTAAAGTCATTGCAGTTCATCAACAGTCTGCTTAATGTTTCGTATAATATGATTATATATCTCAAACATGTTGGAGTTAGCCAAAGTCACGATAGCCGAGTTGTTGGGTGGCCGGAATTTCGAGTCGAGAGACCCGAGTTCGATCCCCAGGTGGCAGTACCAATGAGTTTTTCAAAAACTTATGTACGAATATGTACCCTGTGTAATATGCACCTGTCACGTTGTCCCGAAAATATCTTCGGTGGAAGGTGGGTCAAAGGGACTTAATTGTCTAGACTTGACCTCTGTCTACCCCTGTATTGGGAATTGCGTGAAGATATATTTTTGTTTTTTTTACCATGTTGGAGAAGTTCTTCTCCCAGCATTGAGGACTTACAATCACTTACTTCACTTCACTAAACAAACGTTGCTTAAAACGCCGGCCTAGTAAACATGTGTACTATGACATCATCCCAACTCAAACATAAAATCATTGCAAAGAATTATGCTAACGGATGCGTGAAACTGTTAACGTGAACCGGTGTTCTCGATAGAACAATATTTGTTTAGGTTACAAGTGCTTAAGTGATGTCAAATTGGCCGACGTTGTTAAGTCTTCATCTAGCTTGACCCAGAATCTAGATAATAAATGACATTTCTTTAAGTTACTTCTTCTTCTCATGTCCGTCATTTCTTGATTTAAATTTCATGAAACAAAAAAGAAACACTGGAAAGAGATGTAAGAAGGGGATTTCTGAAAACAAATATTAACGTATGCTAAGATTTTGTCGTTTCTCAGTTAAAGATTTTACTTATTTCACATGTGAACTTTACACTATTTCCATTAAAATTTTTCTCCTTAATTTAATACAGTTTGCTAGATAGCTATTACAGTACTAGCAAACTGTCGTAAATATGAAATGTTACAGTAGAAACACTTTGCTTAATTAGCAATTAAGTTCATTAAGCAATCAAACAGTGGTTAATCTATCAAAATGGAAAATAAGGAAACATTTATTATGCGATTATAAGAAAGAAAAGATGGCTTCCGTTGTATTTTATGTATGTGAAGCTTTGAGAGCTGAGCATTCAGCAATGTTTGTGATTTAAATTCTATAAATGTATCTTTGTACCATATCTATGTATTTACTTATTTACATAAGTAAAAAATTAACTTAATATGTATATGAAAATATTACCCTATTCCTGCGCAGTCGGCTTAAAATATTCCATTCCCGCACGGAGTCCGCAGGGATTATAAAAAAAAAATCACATTTCGAAAATACATTTCGCAAATAACGACAATAAATAGCTCAAAATGGCTCCGCCGAATAAGCACTAAATGAAAAATTATGCCCTTAAAACGCTTTGCGAGTAATTAAACTTAGTTCGGTATGCAGTTTACAATTTATTACTATTTATTATTTGAGTTTTTCCTCCCTTTTACTGTAAATTACTATATTCACAAAGCAAACAACGTTTCCATGTTAATATGTACTGAGAATTTTTTAATTTTACGAAATTTATTGTGACAGTAAGAGCTTATCTAGTGCTGTACTGAGCCGAACAGCCATTGTAGGTGGTTGATCAGAATTCGAGTCAATAGACCCGACTTCAATAAGTCACGTTGTCCAAAAATTATCTTCGGTGAAGAGTCGGTCGAAAGTACTTAATTTTCTAGACCTCTACCTGCTTCAGTATTGGGAATAACATGAAGATATTTATTATTATTTAGTAATAGCATTCTATTGCTGTGTCTGCTCTCAAGAGAGTACTAAGAGGGGACGTGAATATACGTTATATTCGATTACAATTTATATTCAAACGATCACTTCCTATGTTTTCATTTACATCAATAATTGTTGTTTATAGTAATACTACTATAGCACTGTGTAATAATATAACAGACCCTTTCTTCCCGTGGATCACACTTAATACGGAACACAAATTAGGTTTCTAAAATGAAAGCAGCCTATGTTACTCCTAGTAACATTAGCTATCTGTCAGTGAAAGTCCTGTTAAAATGGGTCCAGCCGTTTCAGAGATTATCCGGAGCAAATAGACGGACAGACAGACAAACAAAAATAGTAAAATAATGTTATGTTGGTGTATGTACCGTATACATTCATATACATAAATAAATATCTTCACGCAATTCCCAACACAGGGGTAGGCAGAGGTCTAGTCTAGACAATTAAGTCCCTTCAAGGTGGATCACTTTCCACCGAAGATATTTCCGGGACAACATGACTGGTGGTGAGCCTGTCGACGTCTTTGTGTCCATAAGTTATTAAAAAAAACCATTGGTACTAGCCTGCCACCTGGGGATCGAACTCAGGTCGAACCATCGGCCAATCGGCTATCGTGATTTCACATTCATATACATGTTGTAAAAAAGGTTATTTAAATATTACAAACAGACTCTATTACACACAATGATTTTTCTTCGTCGAACATAACGACTATGATCCGTCAAAGCAATGCACAAACGAACATATGAAGGAATATTTGAGATAACGCTTGTGACACTTTAATTTTTGCAGATTTTCCATACCCGAATACATAGTAGTATCCAAAGGTATATTTGATCAATTTTCAGTTAGTATTTTCAACATTTATATAAACAAGATCAGTAACTAGAGAAAGAGATATGGGAATCTAGAGATGCTCGAGATATTTATCTTCACTTATTTTCCAAATACTGGGGTAGATAGGGGGATTTCCTTGGAGCAATATCTGTGGTAATTATATTCGGGAACCAAACTATTCAAGCAAAACTTCTATAGAGCTCGAAAATTAAGTCCTTTCGACGCACCTTCTACAGTAACCTATTTGGGACAATGTTACAGGTGGTGAGCTGATCTCCGTCTTATTGTCCAAGCTAACTGCATAATATACTTACTTAGTTAACCGAAAGTCACGATAGCCGAGTTGTTGGTGGTCGGAATTTCGAGTCGAGAGACCCGAGTCGATCCCCAGGTGGCAGTACCAATGAGTTTTTTAAAAACTTATGTACGAATTTCATCGTTGGCTTGGACATAAAGGCGGCGACGGGCCACCACCTGTCACGTTGTCCCGAAAATATCTTCGGTGGAAGGTGGGTCAAAGAGACTTAATTGTCTAGACTAGACCTCTGTCTACCCCTGTATTGGGAATTGCTTGCGTATGTTTTTTTTTTATTTTTGTACATCATTCAATTTCCAGTCTATCTTACTTTATCCATGATAGAAAATCATCGAAGCCATGACTACCGACATATGATTGTATATGTTGCTGATTCCAAAATTCAGAAGACAAGATAAAGGGGTTCAGCGTCATTGGTTCGCGATTGTGGTTCCATACGTATCTTTTTAAACATGAGGAATAACCTGGCGTTTATGGCCAATTGGTTAGGTGATCTATCTTGAATCAGGAGATTTCAGATCTTTAGGAGAAATACTCATACATATGTGATTAGGATACTTATGTAGATTTGTATGTCCTTAACGAACCAATAACATTACGATGTAAAAAAAGAAATAAAGGACAGTAAAATGTGTGTGCAATGTGTTTCAGCGAACGCATGCGTGTGCGCGCGGGTGTGTGTGTGTGTGTGTGTGTGTGTGTGTGTGTGTGTGTGTGTGTGTGTGTGTGTGTGTGTGTGTGTGTATGCGTGAGCACGTGTGTGGGTATGTGTAGACTTAAACATCATCGTGTCAGAGACCCGCTTTAGCTTACATCTATGATTTTCGAACTTGCTGAATATCTTGTAAGAATATTACTCTTTTTATCAAATTTAATATATATAATTTCGGGAACCAAACTATTCAAGCAAAATTTCTATAGAGCTCGAAAATTTAGTCCTTTCGACGCACCTTCTACAGTAACCTATTTGGGACAATGTTACAGGTGGTGAGCTGATCTCCGTCTTATTGTCCAAGCTAACTGCATAATATACTTACTTAGTTAACCGATAGTCACGATAGCCGAGTTGTTGGGTGGTCGGAATTTCGAGTTGAGAGACCCGAATTCGATTCCCAGGTGGCAGTACCAATGAGTTTTTCAAAAACTTATGCACGAATTTCATCGTTGGCTTGGACATAAAGACGGCGACGGGCTCACCACCTTTCACGTTGTCCCGAAAATATCTTCGGTGGAAGGCGGGTCAAAGGGACTTAATTGTCTAGACTTGACCTCTGTCTACCCCTGTATTGGGAATTGCGTGAAGATATTTTTATAAAATTTAAATGGGTACCGTACTTTATTGCACAGAGCAGTATGTAAATATGTTTTAATTGTTTATCTAAATTTGTAATATAATGCCTAGTGGTTTTATCTTTGCAATTGTATAATGTCAATAAATGGTTGAAATAATGGTTAGGCGTTTCTACTTACTAACCAATGCTTGTACCTTCGCCTGCATGAAAATCTATTCTTAAATATTTATTTTCAGGAATATAATTATGCTGAACCTTCCACGAAGTAAATTTATCTCCATACCAAATTATATCCAAGACAATACAGCAGTTTTGTCGTGAAAGAGTCTCAGACAAAGTTATGCTTACATTTATAATATAAGCATGGATATTTAAGGTGTCTTGACAGTCTTTTGTTTTTTTTAAGCTTTAATTGTAGTACAATCCTCGAAATGACGCGAATCAAACTTCATTCTTTAACGTAAAATACAATCTTCTCGCTATACCAACAAGGTAGAACATGTATCATTTTATCTTTTATTTCCCCATGGTGAGTGAAATTTAACCGTAATACTGAACCGCAAATCCCCAACAGTCTCTTATATAACGTAGAACGAATAACCAAACATAGTTTTCAATATTTATTTAGGAGCGAATTGTATGCTGGACTGTACGGAGTCGCATGACAGTATTATGTGACATGTATTTACTCGTATGATTAACACAAATAAAAGGTTTTGTTATTTTTTTTTTATTATTCTGAAAGATCCTTTTGATGATATGAGGAAGATACTTTTTTATATATCAATTCAAAGAAATAATATGAGAAAAACTTTATCTTTTAACAACGACAGATTCCATTTTAATCAATATTAAAATGGAATCTCCTCCGACCTCCTTGGACGATTGGCGTACACACTTGTTTTCAAGTTGGCACCTCAGACATCCCGGGTTCCATTCCGATCGGGTTAATTTTTACTAAATTTTCTGTTTTGCCTCTAGTCTGGGTGCTTGCGGTATCTTCGTTGTTTCTGATTCCTTAACACACAATATCTCAACGACATATATATTTAACTGGACATTATCACACACATTGCTTCAATTTAAAAGTTAGAAGCTATAGAACTTGCGTTATAGAATATAAAATATAGGTACCACAAATGCCCAGACCCAAGAAAATGTAGAGTGAATTTAAGCCGGGATCTCAGAGCGTTGCATACTTTCATAACCGGTGTGTACGCCATAGTCCATAAAGTCATCAATATCAAAGAAATACAGAAAAAATAACTTTTCATTAAAACCATTCTCATAACCTGCATCAAATAACTATAATATTAAATTACACAAGTGCAATTCGTCAAATACATTTCATACCTCATGCGAGGAAATGTCGAAAATTGATGTTATTAAATATTTTGAAGTACATATTGATAGGAAGGTATGTCGGAAAATTCATATTTCTCATCTCACAGGACGTACTACAATCTAGAAAACTTATTTATATATTTAAAATATTAAGATGAATAGCTGATTAAGTACGAACAGCATTAGTAATTATAATTTATGTCAATTTATTTTAAAATTTAATATTCCTATATATAGTGGAGCGTTATTTAAGGTACGATAACCGAGCGGCGGAGTGATCAGAATTCGAGTTAAAAGACCTGAGTTCGGTGACCATAAGGTAGGCTCGTACTAATGAGTTTTATTACCAATCATAAACTTATTTATGATTTATATCGTTGGCTTGGACACTAACGACAGGATAAACACCTGCGACGTTGTCCCAAAATAAGCTCCGGTGGAATGTAGGTCGATAGGACTGTTTGAGGTGGAGCTAAGAGATAACTGACCTAATGTTTCTAGAAAGAGCTTTAAGCTGCAATGTTAAAAACGATTTACTTAATAAGCCAATCCGGTAACATACCTCATTATTATACTCTGATGCTATTAAATTTTAAAGAAATTAATTAATTAATTAAATATCTTCACGCAATTCCCAATACAGGGGTAGACAGAGGTCAAGTCTAGACAATTAAGTCCCTTTGACCCACCTTCCACCGAAGATATTTTCGGGATAACGTGACAGGTGGTGAGCCTGTCGCCGCCCTTATGTCCAAGCCAACGATGAAATTTGTACATAAGTTTTTGAAAAACTCATTGGTACTGCCACCTGGGGATCGAACTCGGGTCTCTCGACTCGAAATTCCGACCACCCAACAACTCGGCTATCGTGACTTTTAAAGAAATCATATGCAATTTAAAATTAGAACAACATAAAGAGACTCTCTTCTGTAGCCATATATTATATAGAGATAGATTTAGGAAGTCACGACAGCCGAGTGGTTGAGTGATCGGAATTCGATTTTAGAGACTCGGGTTCAATCCACAGGTTGATGAGGTTTAATTTTTTCAAAACTCATGTATGATTTATATCGTTGTCTTGGACATAAAGACAGCGACAGGCCACCAGTCACGTTGTATCAAAAATGTCTTCGATAAAATGTGGATCGAAACTGACTAGACAGTTATTTGTCCGGACCACTGTCTACCACAGTATTGGCAATAGCGTAAGATCGGAACTGATTTGTAAAATAGAACAGTACTGCTACAAACCATGCTAAAGTCATTATTATGCCGACGAATATACGAAAATAATATAAATATACAAAAATAAATAACCGTCGCAAAATGATAATTTTGTATGATTTGACATTAAAGTAATATTAAGTAAAAATAAGCAGTTATATCGCTATTATATCGGTACCACTCAGTATTTTTTTACAATATTTTATAGTGATTAATAAGCAACACGGTGAGGTAAAAGAATTATTTTTCCTTACCATTTTAGTATAGATAAATTTAAGGACGAGTATTTAAAAACTACAATAATACTCCGTGGCCACAAATAAAAAATAAAAAATATATCTTCAAGCAATTCCCAATACAGGCGCAGACAGTCAGGTAGGTCTAGTCTAGACAAATAAGGCCCTTCGACCCACCTTCCACCGAAGATATTTTCGGGACAACGTGACAGGTGGTGAGCCTGTCGCCGTCTTTGTGTCCAAGCCAACGATGTAATCCGTACATAAGTTTTGAAAAACCCATTGGTACGAGCCACCTGGGGATCGAACTCAGGTCTCTCGACTCGAAATTCCGACCACCCAACAACTCGGCTATCGTGACTTTTAAAGAAATCATATGCAATTTAAAATTAGAACAACATAAAGAGACTCTCTTCTGTAGCCATATATTATATAGAGATAGATTTAGGAAGTCACGACAGCCGAGTGGTTGAGTGATCGGAATTCGATTTTAGAGACTCGGGTTCAATCCACAGGTTGATGAGGTTTAATTTTTTCAAAACTCATGTATGATTTATATCGTTGTCTTGGACATAAAGACAGCGACAAGCCACCAGTCACGTTGTATCAAAAATGTCATCGATAAAATGTGGATCGAAACTGACTAGACAGTTATTTGTCCGGACCACTGTCTACCACAGTATTGGCAATAGCGTAAGATCGGAACTGATTTGTAAAATAGAACAGTACTGCTACAAACCATGCTAAAGTCATTATTATGCCGACGAATATACGAAAATAATATAAATATACAAAAATAAATAACCGTCGCAAAATGATAATTTTGTATGATTTGACATTAAAGTAATATTAAGTAAAAATAAGCAGTTATATCGCTATTATATCGGTACCACTCCAGTATTTTTTTACAATATTTTATAGTGATTAATAAGCAACACGGTGAGGTAAAAGAATTATTTTTCCTTACCATTTTTAGTATAGATAAATTTAAGGACGAGTATTTAAAAACTACAATAATACTCCGTGGCCACAAATAAAAAAAATAAAAAAATATATCTTCAAGCAATTCCCAATACAGGCGCAGACAGTCAGGTAGGTCTAGTCTAGACAAATAAGGCCCTTCGAACCACCTTCCACCGAAGATATTTTCGGGACAACGTGACAGGTGGTGAGCCTGTCGCCGTCTTTGTGTCCAAGCCAACGATGTAATCCGTACATAAGTTTTTGAAAAACCCATTGGTACGAGCCACCTGGGGATCGAACTCGGGTCTATTTACTCGAAATTCCGACCACACAACCACTCGGCTATCGTAAAACTAAATATTCTAATAAGCATTACTTCCTGCTTAGGGCTCAAAATAAGGCCCATACCTCAAGGCAATCAGTAAAACTGGTGTATATAAGTCTTAATGGTGATGATAATGTGTGTGATATTCGTAAATCTTCTAATCAGTGTCTAATCTAGACCCATTTTATAACTTGTTGCCAAAGTTTCGTCGGAAAATAATATTAATGTTTCCATACTTACATTAAATTTTAAGCTTTGTTCTTTATTACACTAATCAAATTTTTAGTCATATTGTTTTGTTATTAATTTACATTGTTAACGATTTTTAGTATCTTTATTAGTTTTATAAGATAAATGTCATTATTGCATGTGGATTCAACTTTAGTAGGAAATTCATTAAGTTTAAGTACCTTATATTATGCTAAATAAGAATGTAAAATTGTAATTGCCACAGGTGAATCTAATTAAAATAAAATATAATAAAAAAGTAAAGTGTCACGATAGCCGAGTGGTTCAAGTTCGATCCCCAGGTGACCGGCTCGCACCAATGGTTTTTTTTTTTAATTTATGTACGAATCATATCGTTGGCATGGACATGAAGACGTCGCGGGCTCACTGGCTCACCACCTGGCACGTTATCCCGAAAATGTCTGGTGGGACTTGATTGTCTAGACTAGACCTTTGTCCACCCATGTATTGGGAATTGCGTGAATATATTTATATTTAATTAATTTATTATTTCCTAATCAGTCGGTCGAAGCTATGAAACATCCAATGCGTCTCTTATCATCCGATACCCATGTTCCGGCCAGTACCTGTAAACAAATCGTATATTATTACCGAGATCCTAACCATTAAGGAGTGCAATGGCTTCAATCAGCTCAGCATAGTTATATGATGATGATGGCTTATAAAAACAAAGAACATATTTTCATCGTAAAAGAGCGGTTTTTCCAGACCGATAAGACTTAGGGAACTACAAGAAAAGAGCGTATACCTTTCCCACTTACCACCACGTGAGCCACCTACTCGTTCGTAAAATTCTTAAATAAAATTTGAGGAAATTTACTCGAAATTAAAAAAAAAGGAATTTTCGTAATCGGTTCACATATGACGGTATTATAAAATTTATAGTCTATAAAATAAATAAAATTTAGCCCCTTCGGTCCACATTTCACTAAAGCTTTTTTGGAACAACGTATGCGGCCGGTTACCATCTAAGTGTTGAAGTTAACGAAACAAATCTTACACGATTTGTTTCGTTGACTTCAACACTAAGAAAACACCTCATTTGTACAAAACTTGAAAAAACCTCATTTGTACAAAAATTCCCACTAGGGATCGAATTCTGGTCACCTGATTCAAATTCCGTTTAGCCAATAAAATAAAATTAAATAATTAAAAATAAATAAATATCTTCACGCAATTCCCTATAAAGGGGTAGACAGAGGTCTAGTCTAGACAGTTAAGTCCCTTAGACCCACCTTCCACCGAAGATGTTTTCGGGACAACGGGACTAAATAAAATTAAAGTTAGTTAATTCTGCAATCAAATAAATAACATGATTGTTTAATTGATCCAATCGTAAATAGTATCTGCAGCAATTTGTTATATATGCACACGGAATGATTTTCTGTTAGGAAACGTTTGTTTCCTAAGCCGTAATCCATTACGCAACTTATACTTTCGTAGGAGAATCCGTTAATAATGAAAGTTGTAATTTACTTAGGCCTGAATCCGTGTCGTTATTGATCAGGTGAAATTTTCAG
>JAGSMR010000048.1:1617500-1690000 GCA_029286605.1 Sericinus montela
TCACATACATTGCTGAGATCCCAAAGCTTGAGCACTCGTATTATGGAATCAGAAAAAAACGTATCACAAACCCCAATTCCCGAGAATATATACAAAAAGTACTTCGACCCGACCGGGAATTGAACCTTGGACATCAGAATAGAGACATCAGAGGTCGAATATGTTATACATATAAATATATTTGATTGTATTTCTTTACATATGACCACCAGATAGCCTAGTAGCTAGTGTTCGTAGATTAACTACGAAGCTCAAGGTTGTGGGTACGAATCCCGCACGAGGCTATCATTAGTGTGATGAATACAAATGTTTTTACTTGAGTCCTGGATGTTTATATATACATAAATGTTTGTATATATGTATGTACTATATTTTAAAGTCACGATAGCCGAGTAGTTTAGTGGTCGGAATTTCGAGTCGAGAGACCCGAGTTCGATTCCCAGGTGGCAGTACCAATGAGTTTTTCAAAAACTTATGTACGAATTTCATCGTTGGCTTGGACATAAAGGCGGCGACGGGCTCACCACCTGTCACGTTGTCCCGAAAATATCTTCGGTGGAAGGTGGGTCAAAGGGACTTAATTGTCTAGACTTGACCTCTGTCTACCCCTGTATTGGGAATTGCGTGAAGATATTTTTTATATATTTTTTTTATTTTTTATTTTTTTTTTTACTATATTTTATCGTTATGATTTTATTATAGACTCACCATCTGACACGTTGTCCCTAATATGATTCGGTGGAAAGTGCTTGGAAAGGAACTTGTCTACACCTCTCTCTACTTCAGTATTGTAGCAATACTGGTTACTAGACTCCAACGAGTAACTCGTTTTTAGGGCGGTGTATACGCTTCTACAACAAAGTCCCGGTAAATGTGCAAAGCCTGTCTATTAACTGGTTTAAGAAATTTATTAAAGAAAAGCTTTATAGAAAGGGTTATTATAAAAGAAATAAATGTATTAATGACAGTAACCCCTGGGAATGAGGTGATCGCTCCCAAGCTATTCCTAGAAAATATCATATTATATTTGTATAATTAATTATATTGTTAAAAATATTGACCAAAAAGAGGATACCTACGGAGTTTCTTTCGCCTGTTTCTTCTCCGTTATAACGTAACCTCATTACGAAATGGTGGTAGATTAAAAATGACTATCGATAAACGAATGTATGTTCTTATGTCGATGAATAAATGATTTGATTTGACTTGATTTGAACAATGTGTTTTTAATTGTCAAAACAAGAAAATTTTCCATTTTTAAAATCAACATTTTAAATTAAAGAAATTAATAAATTTCGGTTCAAAACATTGTGTCTATTTAATTCTTAAAATGAGGATTAAAAAACGTTTGGTTGCAATTAAAATTTGGACAGAAGAATACCTGATGGGATTAATTATCTGTATAAAATGACTCAAGTATCAATTAATCTAAAATTGATATATCTTTCTAAATGATGCTTCAAAATAAATCAATCGTGACGCTGTAACGTCTTGAACTCAAGAAGAACGTGAGATACTCCAGACAAATGATTGTCAAGTATCTCCAAGGAGTTCTTAATGTATCATAGAAAGTTTTTACGTATCGTGAGAAATCTTCGGTAAACATTTATCAGAGAAAGGTTTTTACTCCACGTTTTTTATGGAAGCTTATCAAGCGGATTGGCAGTCACAGTAACAGACACATTACATGCAGCTGCAACACGGTAAAGATGGCCACCATCTGTCTTCAAGCAATGGTGTGTTTTACGTTTTTCGTAAAATCTTACGATACCCACGGTAAGGCCCACTTGTGTTTGTGTATGTGGTACCTTCAATGTCTCGAATCATACCACAAGTGCATAAGCGCATACTTTGAGATCAGATCAATGTATGTGACATTGTTCTTTTCTATGTATGTATCATGTGAACACATACATTGTTAGCCTCCTTGTAATAAAACAAAAGTTATTAGGATGCAAATATTCGAATAGGAAACAATACTAATCAAATTCGGTCATTATGTCATTGCCACACTAACCCATTATTAAATTTAAAAAATATACCTCTACGCCATTCGCAATACAGGAGTAGATAGAGGTCTAGACAATTAAGTCGCTTCGACCCACCTTCCACCGACGATATTTTTGTGACAACGTGACAGGGGGTGAGTCCGTCGCTTTCTCAATGTCCAAGCCAACGATGTAATTCGAACATAAGTTTTTGAACAATCCATTGTTATGAGCCTGCCACCTGGGGATCGAATTCGGGTGTCTTGACTCGAAATACCAACCGCTCGGCTATCGTGATTAAATTAAACGAATTATATAGATCAATTCCTTTAAACATTTAACGTGAAAGGACGAAATTCAGCGAAAAGTTAGTTCGGGTAACTGATGAAAACAAAACAGACTTGTAATGTAACATAATTATAAAACAGTTGAAGATCGGGAAGCTCGCACTAAAGTAGGGGGAACTCGAGAAGGTAACTGACCCCCTTCCCAATATTTATTTAGGTGCGAATTATGCGTTGGGATAGATCGAAGCAAGCCCATTTCCAGCTAAGAAACTTCGCTTCTCAGAAATAATTGGTCCGTTTGTGTTAAATGTTCATTTGATGGAATTAATTAAATGGAAATGATCAAGTCACGATAGTCGCGTGATTAGGTAGTCGGAATTACGAGTCAAGAGAGCCGAGTTCGATTGCCAGGTGACAGGCTCGTACCAATGGGTATTTCAAAAACTTATATACAAATTATATAGTCAGCTTGGACATAAAGACGGCGACGGGCTCACCACCAGTCACGTTGTCCCCAAAATATCTTTGGCGCAAGGAAGGTCGAAGAGACTTAATTGTCTAGACTACACCTCTGTCTACCCCTGCATTGTATTACGTGAAGATATTTATTTATAAATTAGAATCCGTAAAGAAACTATGATCTGCGTGCAAGAATGAAATTAGTAAAATAAAGCCGTGAGAATTTGCTGCAAATTTTCGTCTTATGTGAGTCGTAAGAGGCGATAAAGTGAATGACTAATAGCGACATTATCACATACATGGCACTGATCCTAAATTAAGTAGCTTAAAGTAGTAGTGTAATGAAAATAGAAACAATGAAGGTTCACAAACACCTGGACCCGTTCAGGAATCGAACCCCGGACCCCTTAGCCAGCGACAACTCGAAAACCAGTTTGTGCGCCTCGAGGGCGAAGGCCTACTATTAGAGAACTTTTGTTTACTATTGATTGAAAAAGTCGTTTACCAGCAGTTCCAAATAACATTACAAGTATTTAGGTTAACAACTCTAACTAAGATGCAATGATTGTCTTTAACTGTTAACAACAATAGTGAATGGTGGATCTGAACCTGCAACGTAATGTTACGCAGTCCTAACCCAGTACAATTAGGCTATTGACGCTTTACAGTTCGTATTTCATTCACGTTAACTCGACATAAATAAATAATCGATTTTACAGCTATTCCGTATGAAGCAATAAAAGAGATGTCTGTCTTTAAATTTCCATGTATTTATCTTTAAAACAATAAGATTGATACAAAACATTGTTTTTGTTTGATTTCTTAGTAAATCAGTATATAAAATACACAGTTAATGTATAGTATGTAATGTAATAGTTTAAGAATGAAAAAATATCTTCATTATATTCCCATTTAAGATGTAATGAAGAAATTTTAAAAAATACCTTTGTGTATCCTTTTATTTGTGGTGGACAGTAAAAGTGTATCCATCCATTCATTGAGCAACGTATTAAATAAATTAAAAAGTTTAAGATTGTCTTTTCATATGTCAATTTATTTATATTACTGAATCTTTAATATTGCAATGCTTTATTTAAATTTAAAATAAATTCTTCGTGTTGGGCTTCGATTTACATAAACGCTACATTTATATTCCAGACGCCAAATTTTCAGACTTGAGAGATAAAACATAAGAATATCAAAACGCGGCGTTGCATCGTTTTCTCGGCGTGCATATCTCACTCCTTTTTGCACTTGAAATCTCATGCATGTAAATAACTCCTCATAACTCATGCTTGGCTTTTTTCACTACATACATCCATAAGAGCCTGTTAAACTTCACTGCAAGACGATAGCATAGAGAGACTTTGCCATAATTCCTGTCATAATCCTGTGCTCGGCAAGCGGATTGACGATCACAGTACTGTTGAAACTGCTGCCCGTCAACGGTCTGCTGAATTTTGGTCTGGTATTTTTTGAGTCGTTGTTTGACGTTTGTCGGTAGGAAACGAGAATTTGAAGTCTCTTAGTCGCCTCTTATGAAACCCACGGGAAGAATGGGATGGTATTATTTTACCCTGACAACTCCAGACAACTTCTAAGATTTAAATCATTATAAATAAATTTGTTTACGCCTTTTCCAATACAGGGATAGACAGATATCTAGACAAATAAGTCTTTTCGATCCATCTTCTGCCGAAGAAATTTTTGGGATAACGTGATAGGTGGTGAGCCCGTCGCCGTCTTATGACCAAGCCAACGATATAATTCGTACATAAGTTTTTGATAAAGTTTTGGGGAAAAGCCTTGGGGATCGAACTCGGGTTTCATGACTCAAATTCCGATCACCCAACCACTCGGCTGTTGTGACTATCTTAAACTTAATGTAAATTATTTGTTAAGACTTTTGGTATTAATCTTCACAATATTTATCTTCACGCAGTGGTAGAGTGTAGTTGCTTAGTAAAACAATTCTCGCATACCTCTTTAACTATCAGGTTTAACATTTTCTTATCCCTCGGCTTTTGATGTCACGAGCAATTTGCTCGCATGGTCTTCTAATGTATGTCTCGGCCTACGTCGAGCCCTTTATTGCTTGATTTCGCGTTATATATTTTCTTTAGCATTCGTTAAATCTGGCTTTACCGTCGTAGCACGCTTATCAATTTTTGTAATAATACCTGTATGTGTAAAAACACGCAAAATGGCGGGCTTATACCTATCATATCTCCTATTTCGTAAAAAAATAATAAAAAAAATCGTTTACCATCGGTTTAAGGCACGTTAAAGTTTTGGAAAAATGGTTCACTAGGATAGGAGAGGTCATAGATTAAAAATAATTGTTTCGACCTAATTTAATCTTCTTATCATGGAGGTATTATCTTGAAATTGAAATGCTAGGATTGACATTTAAAATGACAGTAAATTTTCCTTTTTTCTTTACAAGTCCCAGAATAAATTTAAGATATGCCTGAGGATAAAGACTTAGAATTTTTATTAGATGGGTCTGCAGTAATCAAGATTAAAAAAATGTATTTAGAGATAGTCAAAGGTCTGGACAAGTTAGTCCTTTCTACAGACCCACATTTCATCGATGCTTATTTGGAATAACGTGTAAATTTTCCGTCTTTCTTATTTCTTATAAGTACTTGAATCAATTTAAGATATGCCCGAGGATAAAGACTTAGAAATTTTATAAGATGGGACTGCAGTAATCAAATTTAAAAAAAGGAAATGTATTTAAGGGATAGTCAAAAGTCTGGACAAGTTAGTCCTTTTTACAGATCCACATTTCGTCGTTCAGCTTATTTGGAATAACGTGATAAGTGGTGAGTTTGTAGTCATTTATTGCTCAAGCCAACACAAATATGAAACAAATCGTAGATAAGGCTCGGAAAATTTATTTCTATGAGTCTACCTCCTGGGGTTTAAGCTCGGGTTTCCTCATTCAAATTCCGTTAAATCAGCCCCTCGACTATCTCCACCTAATATAGATAGCTTGACAAAAAAATAACTGTCGGGAAAAAGGTTATCGAGTAGCAACCTCGAATAGCAACCGCTGTGGAGCCCCCAAAGATGGTGTGAAGGCATACTATGGTCAGCAGTAGACTCTTAATAGGCTGTAAAGAAAAAGAAGAAATATATCACCATTATGCTCCCATAGACTTAATAATCTAAATTCATTCTATGTTTTAAATTTTCTCACTTGGTATACAATAACACTTCCACTTATCCTTTCTATTGATTTTTATTATTATTTAAACAAAAAAAAAAATAAAACAAAAAAGTCACGATAACCGAGTGGTTGATAATTAGAAAGAAAGAAGTTTATTTATCGCTACAACCAGAAATAAATTATGACATAAATATTAAAAATTAACACAGAAAAAAAAGACAACTATAATTTTCAAAATTAATTATTGGGTTGCAGCAACAAAACGGCCTCTGATTTAGCACAACGTTGTAGCCATGCTGTCACAACTACTCTTACAACGCTAATATAATGGCGGAGCCATATATATAAAAATAAATAAATCAATGAATATATAAATAAACAAATAAATTAATTAATAAGCTTGCGAGTAGTCGCCCGCCTTTAATTAGATAATTATTTATATCGTTGGGATAAAGACGGCGATAAGATTACCACCTTTCACGTTATTCGAAAAATTTCTACGGTTCAAGGTGGATCGAAAAGACTTAATTGTCTAAACCTATGTATACCACGGCATTGGTAAAGGCGTGAACGTTTTACCTAATAATAGTGAATTAATTAATAATTAATCGTGTTAAAATACCACTATCCATTTCTAAATAAATGAAGGAGTAAATGAATTAATGTTTTTCATTTACTTAGTAAACTTCAGAACAAAATGACCTCTTCATCGCATAAGACTCCTTCGACAAACCAGTGTTTGATATAAATATTTGAAATATCGGTCGTTGTGTCTTGGAGACTTTCATTTCCGGTCCAGTTACGAGTCATTTCATTTCGAGGACGAATGAAAAATCTGCGACTGTTTTATGAAAAGCAGTTTACACCGTATTACATTTATATACAAAGTAATGATTTATATAATATTTTTTAGAAAGTTCAAAATAGTTAAGCGGTATCTTTTTTATAACTTTCTGCGAAACGTAAATTTTACTTTAAAAATAAAGAGGTTATTTTTAAAAATACAATCTATTCGGGGGTCATTGTAGAAGCGTGCTCGTCGCGACTCCTGCAGCCCTTTTCAGGGCTGCAATTCTACTCAGTTGCGGACCCATACCAACGAGGGTTAGGGCGTCCCCCCAAGGCCCCCGTTGGTGTGGAATACAGCGCGCAAAGCGGCGACAGGGACCGCCACCCGTCACGCACAGACGGCGGAAGTTGGAGGACAGAGTGCAGAGTTGGCACGTGGAATGTTAGAGGACGCATGAGAGATAAGACGAATGAGTTGATCGAAATAATGAAAGAAAGAGAATTAGATGCCGTGTGTTTATCGATACTGAAGGCCGATACCTGGCGGGGCGTTAGCTTTATGGTTCGGAGTCCCGGAGAGTGAGAGCACCTGACGGGGAGTAGGGGTGCTGCTGTTGTCTGAGTTGGTCGATCTTATGACTGAATGTGAGGTTGTGAACTCAACACTTCGCCGCGCCGGTAGCTTCGTCATCCAGGACTGAGAAGGAAGAGTTTTGGAAGAATAAAAGAGAAGTTCTAGATTTGGTAAGGGGAAACGAAAGAATTGTTGTATGTGTTGATTTGCATGGATAGTTTGGTACCGCTCGGCTAGGGTACCAGTGGGTGCTTGGAATGTTTGGTGATAAAAGGATTAACGATGGTGGCAAGCTTATACTGGCTGTATGCAAGGAAATGGGTTTTCTTTTGACAAACACTATGTTTAGTCTCAAGAAAATCCATATGTATACTAGAGAAACAGAGAGTGAGAGAAGTATGATCGATTATTCTTGGTGGATGACCCACTTTGAAAACAGGTGATGGATACGCGACGAGTGTTCAGGGGTGCTGACCTGGGACTGGACGAACTCCTGAAATGGTCAAGTATGGTGGGCCTCGCGTCTGTTTTCTGATCAAATGTTTTTTCTCCGCATGATCAGGGAAAGGCTGCTAACCAGAAGATTTTCTGTGCTTTTGTGGATCTTGATAAGGTTGTAAGGAAGAAAATTTAGGAACTGTTGCCGGGGAATGGTGTGGATAGTCGATTGCTAAGGGCTGTGCAGTCACTTTACTGTGACTGCAAAGCCTGTGTGCGGGTAGTGCATGACCTGTTACCCATGTTTAGCGTCCAAACGGGCGTAAAACAGGGTTGTGACATGTCTTTCTGGCTATTCATACTGTATCTCGACAGCTGATTAAAGAAGCTGAAAGATAGCTGTTTGGGTGTGAAATTGGGTGACATAAAAGTAAATTGTCTGCTGTATGCTGACTATGCAGTGCTTATTGCACCATCAAAGGCAGAACTGCAGACATTAGTCACGTGTATAAAAGAAGAATGTGAAATTAAATGTATCCGTTTGAATGCTAATAGAACTAAGGTTCTGGTGTTTGAAAGGGACGAAGAGAGAACGAAGTGTGAAATATGTGAAATAATGTCTAGAACAGGTTAATGAAATTTTATACTTGGGAAGTGTTTTTAGCCGGGATGGAAGATGTGATTTAGATGTGGACAGGCGTGTCGCTGCCGGGAACAAAGTCAATGGTGCCCTGACTGCATTAGTCAAAAGGCAAGGCGTAGTGAAAAGTGCACGCTTTACAATACGCAGTGTTGGTACCGACTTTGTTATTTGGCAGCGAAACCAGCGTATGCCAGAAGAAGCATAAAAGCAGGTTGAATGCTGATCGATGGTTTAGGCACGTTGAGCGAATGAGTGAAAACCGAATGGTGAAAAAAATATGTAGCGCGAAAGTTAATATTAAAAGGTGTCGAAGTAGACCGAGACTAACTTTCGAAGACCATGTGAGCGAATTGCTCGAAGAGGGGAGGATCCAGAGTACTCGGATACCTAGATGTGCAATTATGAAGAAGATGATGAATCTGAAAGAAGCAAAAGAGGTATGTAGGGATCGTGACACTTGGCTATCTGTTCTCTCTGGCTACCCTGTCAGCGATTGTGTGTGAAGATAAATAAATAAATATTATTGTACTAAAATTACTACTAAAATTTTCATTTATTATTATTTTTATTTTAATTTTGAATAGTTATGTTAATTTATTTATTAAACAAAAATATTATGATATTTTAACGCAGGCTTTGTTTAAACTTATAATACATAAGAGAATTGTATATCAGTCTTATAATAATTTTACCAATGAAGAATTTTATTGTGTATTTATAAAATAAAATACGAAGTTTTACACTCAAGACATTCGTTGCAAGTAAAACCATGTTTAAATTAACTTGTCTTGTAAAATTCTTAGATTGTCACCTTAGTTTTGGATCGTTGTAAGTTTGGTCCAGAATCGATATACTCTTATGGATAGACCAAAGTAAGAAAATGTCAGACCGTATTAGGAGGTTCGAAATATGTATCAATCGACAGTATCGTACTGAAACAGGTGTGGGTGTCGTAATACAAATAAAGGCTATACCTTGAATTCTAAAAAGTTAACATACAGAAGACGGGATAACCATTTTAAATGATACCAGATAAACATAACAAAAAAAAATGTGAGCCGTCATGGGACGCCTGGCAGATGTGAAACATCGTGTGTGTACAAGTAATATGCATAAAAGATAATATTATTACAGGAATGAAAAAATGAAGTACTAACAAAAAAAAAATGAAGTACTAACAAAATACTAATGAAAAAATGAAGTATTACGAATTTCTTACAGAAAATGGTAACATTTATTTACATTTGATATAAAAATTCGATATTAATATCAAGTGGCCACAATTTAAATATTTGCTCTCTCTCTCTCTCTCTCTGTGACTTCAGTTATAGTTATATTCGATGTTTCCTCTGCCGGTATTACTGTGACGATTGGGCGATGATAACTAAACTACGTTACAAAAGTCCCGTAGTAGTAAAGTCCCGTTGTCCCGAAAATATCTTCGGTGGAAGGTGGGTCATAATGACTTAATTGTCTAGACTTGACCTCTGTCTACCCCTGTATTGGGAATTGCGTGAAGATATTTATATATTTATTTAATACGTTACAAAAGTATTGGATGAAACATTATCAAGATATCTCACAATTACAGCATCTATAGTTGTTCCATATTTGGTAGTAGATTCTTTTGGATTGTTGTTGATTTGCAATTGAAATTCTTTTTGAAGAAATGTCATTAATGGCAGTGATTCAGCTTTTGCAAATTTACATTAAAATCTCCAGCTAATTTTAATGGTAGTTTATGTTTATTCGTTTGAAAAATTATTGAACATTTATTGAACATTTGACTATAAGGAAATGACCTTTCATGTAAAAATGAAATCTTAATATAATTTACATAGTCACTAATATGAATAATATTAATATAATTAATTAAATATAAAAAAGGGATTTCAGTGTTTAATTATAAACCTTAATATAAACCTTAAGGCAATAGGGTGTAAATTAGTATACCTTTGTATAGCGTGCATACAAAGGTATACTAATTTACACCCTATTACCTGAGAATTAAGGTTTATAATTAAACACTACTACGTACGTGCACGGCATGCGTCGCCACGCCAGAAATCGGTTTTACGTGCGGCTATAGATGTTTCACATCAAAAAATGTTTCGAAATCGGTTCACTTTTGACGAAGTTAGGTAACAAACATTAAACAAAATATACAACCGAATTAATCTCCTGTTTTTTTGAAGTCGTTTGAAAATAGTTTTGATCTATTTCTTTTGTATATTTTCTTTTTTTTAAACATTTTACTGTAAACTATCGTTACGTGGCATTTTTTGTATAAAAAAACAGAGTATCGGGTAAGCATGGCACGAAACCGAAATTTCGTTTCAATACGTTGACAATAAATCTACGTTTCTCGGAAGTTGTTGAAGCGGGTGATTTCTATTTCCCAACTGATTTATTGGTAGACGATTGCGTAAACAGTACGATACTATGTTCTGTTTGTAGTTTCTAATACAATTTTGTTTGCATACCCTTTTTGTAATATCTTTCCGCCATTCCCGATACAGGGGTAGAGAGGTCAGGAGAATTAAGTCCGACCCACTTTCCATCGAAGATAATTTGTGGGACAAAGTGACAGGTGGTGAGCCCGTCGCCGTCTTTATTTGCAAACCAACGATACATAGTCGTACATAAGTTTTTTTTTTTCAATCGTTACGAGCCCGTCCGCTCCCGGAATCCGGGGATTGAACTCGTGCCTCTTAACTCGAATTCCGTTCACTCTACGACTACACATTTTACCATTCGGCTATCAAGACCTTCCTTTTTATAATGGTTTGTAATAACAAAGGTCACTTTATAGATTACCTTTTTTCTTTATTTAGGTCGACAATTACAGTGAAAGATTACGTAACTACACATTACAATCTTTATAATCAGCGACGTTATCTATTTTTTATGTAAATAGTTAATTAAATATTTGAAAAAATTAAGAAACAGCAGAAGCATTCTTCAGAAATATCAAATCAAAAAAGGATTTAAATAAAACCGAAAATCATTTAAAATTTGATGAAAGAATGTGGTATATACATTTAAATTGCACTTATGTAAATTAAGACGTCTAATTTCATAATCATATTCTAACATGTATAGGTATCTTAAATCAACAGTATGTAAGAGAAACGTTCTCCACTATTAAATTTAGCTTTGGCGTATTATATACGTTAATTTAAGTGTCAATTTAATAATAATAATAAAAATTTCTCTGATCCCATATTTAAAAGCACTTGTGGTATTAAATCGGAAAGAACGAAGGTACCGCAAATACACACAAACACCTAGACCCGAGACAATGAAGTCACCCATGGGAAGAAAGGGGCAGCAAATCTTTACGTCGATAATGTTCAAATACATTTCACTAATTAAAATAAAACATTGTAGCCACATAATCCTTTCATACGACTAATGTTAAACACATAGTCAAAGATGTACTCATTATAATAGAGTAAAGAAAAAGTTTCTTCGCATTTTTTAAGAAAATTAACACGATTTTTAAAATAGTTTATTTACATTTAGTTCGATAACTTTTTGCTATCTTGTAAGTAGGGACATGATCCCATTGCTATAGAAATTTTGGGGCTTCTGATCAAAATACCGCGACAATTGATTTTGGTGGTCCTCTCGTGATGTTAACCTGACACGGCCTAAAGAATTCTGAAGAGACCGAAACAGATAGAAATCTGAAGCTAAAGGTTAGGACTATATTCTTTTTATTTTTCTGAGTGGCTAAATATGTGTGAGGTCTATAGTTATCATGATGAAAAACCAAACGGAAGTTGATTAATTCTGGCTGCTTTCTCTCAACTTCTTGCTTTAATCTCATCAGCTGTTCACAGTAGAATTGATGGTCCTGCCTGGTGGTAACACCTCATAATGAATAATGCCCTTCCAATCCCACCAGACATACAGCATCAACTTGTTTCTAGTTAACCCTGGTTTTACCACAGTCTGTGAAGCCTGCCCGCCTTTAACCACGACCTTTTTCACACGTTCTTTTCGTACGTTATCTACTTTTCATCACCAGTTATCAGCTTCTTTAAAATGCTTCGGTTTCATTACCTCGTAAAACAAATGAGTACACGGTTCATTGGGTTTCTTTCAGTGAGCTCGTGACGTATCCAAATATCAAGCTTTTTTGTACCTAGTTTTTTCAAATGCGCTGTTTTGTAGTCAATTCTCAGTTCTTCATCTACATCGTCTTCATCTACTACTTATAGGCCGATCTTGCTCCAGTTTTTCAAAAATGGCATCCATTTTATCCGTCATAGGGCGACCGGAGCGACGTGCATCTTTGACATCAAAATCTCCAGATTGAAAACGCTTAAACCAACTTTGTGCGACACTGCACTAGGTCCAAAATAATCGCAAATTTTATTCGCGGCTTACGTTGCAGTTTTACCTTTTTTGTAGTTTTGTGTACCAATTTTAAAATGTATCGAATTTCTTAGTAAGATTCGCTCTCCTTCACAGTACCACAAATAAATAAAAATCACACATTTTCCTAATTTGAATTTGGAATTATCTTCTTTAAAATTTAATCTTCTAATAATACCAAAACCAGTCAGACACAAAAACTATAGCCAAAGAGATTTTATTATGAGATCATACATTCTATAATACAAAAAGACTTTTTTTCCAACTTATTATACTCATCTGTATACACATCTGTTTACATGGCGACCAAGTTTCAAACACTGGCCAATGCATATAATTATTGCAAGTTAGTCAAATGAGTGGAAAAAAACACATTTTTTAGCAACTACTTTAAAGAGTATCTTTTGTTATTTAGGAGATTGATTTTTCTTTAAAGTGGAGGCGAAGTTGATTCAGAATTCAAAGCCGCGTTTAAATTTATGTACAGTTGCCTTGCGCTCTAAAGTAGCTTCCAAAGTAAAATAATAAGTTGATGAAAATACAATTAGATATTTGCTTCACGAATAAATTGGTTGTTTATTTATTGATTAAGACATTTATTTAATTAAACTTAATTTTCACAAAAAATTTACAAAATGGTCTCCGACAGTGTCTACCTTTGATTTGAAGAGAGAATCAAGTGATGGTTGCAAACTGCAATGCAAAAGAGTAAAAAAGTTTTAAACAAAATCAAAAAAATTCTTAGAGTAATATTCATTGTAAATACACATACACATACACTTATGTATAATCATGAACATACCTTGCACTTACATAAACTTAAGTATAATTTATACTTGCAATTGTTGTCACTTGGTGAAATTGCAGTGCATTAAAATTCATTGTCAAATACTTATAGACAATTCACTTTATTTAATTATCCATAAATAAACCGACCGGCTTCGCGTTATAGCTCAACCGACGTTAACTAGTTATCGATAAAGTTTTATACAAGTGTATTTTTAAATAGAAATAAATACATACATACATAGAGACAACATCACATATATTGCTCTGATCTCTAAGTAAGTGGCTAAAGCACCTATGTTATTGACCAGAAATAACAAATAGATCCCAGACATCTAGACCTCAGATCGTAATCAATGCTCAAACGTAGAAAAATTGAGTTTCAACATTAAACTATCCGGGAATCAAACTGGTATCTGAGTGTTGGCAAAACCGGTGTGTAGTAACGCACCCACGGATGTCACGACAATCATCATTTAGTCGAAATTTGATTTATCGTTCCAAATTATGCTTCAAGATAAATCAATCGTAACATCTTGAACTCACGAAGAACGTGAGATTTTCCAGACAAAAGATTGTCTCAAGTATCTCGGAGGAGTTCTAAATGCGACGACGAATGTTGTAACGTATTTAAGAAATTTTCGATGTTCATCTCTTCGGTACTTTTTTTCTGCGATAAATAATATATATATAGTACAACATGCCAGTAATAAATTATTTTATACTTACGCCTTAAAATAATAATAAAAGAAAGAAGGAAATTACTGTCTTTCTTTCTTTAAAAATTATAATAATAATAGTAATGCGAAATGTCATTACTAGTTATTCATGTTAACCACTCCGTATCCTGTTAATCACTCTAAAGTCAGATTTGTAAAGACTATTGTCGAATGGCGGGCGTGCCTATCCGGCCCATGTTCGACCTATATTTCTCTTTGCCTTATTTCGGGTCAACGTGATAGGTGGTGAGCCTATTAATGCACCATTATTGTGTGTGTAGTGGGTTATTTCGAAGCACCTGCTTCGAAATAACCCACTACACACACAATAACCAACGAAATATCCACACATAGCAATCAAAAACAGTTAAACCTTATTGGGTACGAGCCTTTCCCCTTCACGCAATTCCCAATACAGGGGTAGACAGAGGTCAAGTCTAGACAATTAAGTCCCTTTGACCCACCTTCCACCGAAGATATTTTCGGGACAACGTGACAGGTGGTGAGCCCGTCACCGTCTTTATGTCCAAGCCAACGATGAAATTCGTACATAAGTTTTTTGAAAAACTCATTGGTACTGCCACCTGGGGATCGAACTCGGTTCTCTCGACTCGAAATTCCGACCACCCAACAACTCGGCTATCGTGACTTAGCCTTTCCCCTGTGATCGAAAACAAAGACTGCAGACCTTTCATGGGAGTCTTAAATCATCATGAAAACCTAAGAACGAAATTGATTGCACGGATTTCATCACATATAAACTGTTTTTTTCGTTGTTGATATCGTCAGTTCGTACCGAGATAAATACCTGGAATATGATGAATCTACTGACACATTTTTATAGAACGTCCTACACGAAAAACACTCTCAAAAATATCTTTGGTGGAAGGTTGGTCGAAACAACTTGATTGTCTAGACCTCTGTCTATTGTCGTATTGGGAATGTCGTGAAGATTTTTTTTTATATTTATATTTAAAATAAATATATTTACATACTTATTCTCATACTTCAAATAATGACGTATACAATATAAACATCCATTACTCGAGTAAAAACATTCACATTTATTTAACAAATATCCCTGTATATACATATATAGATAGGGACAACATCACATACATTGCCCCAATCCCAATTTAAGAAGCTATAGCACTTGAGGTATGGGAATCGGAAACAACCACAAACACCCAGACCCGAGAAAATGTAGAAAAAGTGCTTTTTCTACATTGACCGGACCGGGAATCGTGTTATTATCTTAAAAACAGGTGTTTACGCCACTCGTCTATAGAGGTTGTCAATCGTTTATGATCAATTGTTTAATAATAAAGCCTTTCAAAATCTCATTGCTTTAATATAAATAATTAAATAAAATGTCTCTGTTTATGTATTAAATTGAAAACATATGTGTTTTTAAACGTCTTAACATTAGGTTTTGAAAGAACCCATTTGTACTAACCAGCCAAGTAGGAACCGAACTCGTGTCTCTCGAATTGAAATTTTCACTCGGCTTTCTTGACTTTTGAGCATGTTACTCCGTTTTCGTCATAGAAGTATTTGTTAGCTTCTGATAACAATAGTATCATATTTTTTACATTGAAGTCAAAGTCATAGGTTATTTTCGTTCCCGGGTCTATTGAAAGTGGTAACCTTTAGAATACAATTTTATTTATTCTCAGAAATACGTATTTCACTTCATTTGTTATTTTTATTCTTGATTTCCAATACCCTGTGAGTTTTGTTCGTTGGCTGATATAAGTGATACAATGAAATAGGTGCGAAAAGGCTTCCACTAAATAGCAAAATAATGATGCAAATTCGTCTGTCACCTGAGATTTATATTTATATCCTTAAGCATCTCGATCTACATGTTCGTAGTTGTCGGTCTTCAAGGTATCGTAAGCTCGCGCTTCAGGATTCGATTCTGGCACAGAAAAATGTAGAAAACCACGGAATTTGTATTGTGGCGGGTCCGGGCGTTGGTGGTACTTTGAGTTTAGAACAATGTATGTGATATTGTCCTATGTACCTATTTATTATTATCTATTTATTTATAACGTTAGCCGAGTGGTTGGGTGGTCGGAAATCCGAGTCTAGAGTCTCGAGTTCGATCCCAGGTGGCAGGCTCGTATCAATGGGTTTTTTAAAACCTTATGTACGAATTATATCGTTGGCTTGGAGATTAAGACGACGACGGGCTCAACAACAGTCACGTTGTCCCGAAAATATCTTCGGAGGAAGGTGGTTCGAAGGGACTTAATTGTCTAGATTCGACCTCTGTCCTCCCCTGTATTGGGAATTGCGTGAAGATAAAATTTATTTATAATCTTTCCTGATGGTGTAGGTAATGACAACAGATCGTCGTATGTTAAGATCCTTACAATTATCTTTTGCATAACTTAAACAATAAAAATATCTTCACGCCCTTCCAATACTGAGGTTGGCAGAGGTCCAGACAGTTGAGTCCTTTCGAGCTACCTTTCAATGAATACATTTTTGGGACAACACAGGTTGACAGGTGGTGAGCTTGTCGCCGTCTGTATATCTAAGCCAACGATATAAGCTGTATATACACAGTCAGGTTATAAGTATTGTCACACAGTAAAAACTTTTCTTTTAGAATGCTGGCCACAAAAAAGTTTATTGAATTCGAATTTCGAATTGTTCATGAAAATAAAACTACATACTTTTTAGAATTTTACTCATTTTTAAATATGAAGTGGACGCTTAAAGAAGACCGTGTTGCAGTTATTGCGTTGCATCGTTGCGGTTACGCGCCAATTTAAGTTTTTGACATACTGAAAAATTTTCATATAACCAAAAGATATATTTATCGTGCCATCAAACGATACAATGAAGACACTTGTGTAGATGACAGGTCAAGAAGTGGTAGCCCACGGTTTAGGACTCCAGCAGTGATAAAAGCTGTGAAGGCTCGAATTCAAAGAAATCCCAAAAGTAATCAGAAACTGTTGGCCCTTCAGATGGGGTTAAGCAGAACGGTGAAAAGGGTGTTCAATGAAGACTTAGGGCTTCGGGCATATCGAAGAAAAACAGGACATTGTTTGAATGCTCGTCTAATGCACCTGAGACTGAAGAGATGCCGCGCTTTGTTTAAGCGGTACGCGGGAAAAAAATATAGGGAAATTCTTTTTTCGGATAAAACATTTTTTACCGTAGAAGGGAGCTACAACAAACATAATGATAAGGTGTACGCACACAGTAGTGAAGAAGCGAGCAACCGTATTCCGCGTGTCCAACGAGGACATTTTCCATCCTCGCTCATGGTATGGTTGGGAGTTTCTTATTGGGGCTTAACAGAGGTACATTTTTGCGAGAAAGGTGTAAAACGAATGCAGTTGTGTATCAAAATACAGTCCTGATGAACCTTGTGGAACCTGTTTCTCATAACATTTTCAATAACAGGCACTTGATATTCCAACAAGATTCGGCGCCAGCTCATAGAGAGAAGAGCACACAAGACTGGCTCCTCCAGTCCAGATTTGAATCCGTTAGATAACAAGATATGGAATCACTTGGAGGAAAAGGCGTGCCCAAAGCCTCATCCCAATTTGGAGTCACTCAAGACATCCTTGATTAAGGCAGCCGCCGATATTGACATGGACCTCGTTCGTGCTGCGATAAACGACTGGCCGCACAGATTAAAGGCTTGTATTCAAAATCACGGAGGTCATTTTGAATAAACTTTAGTGTCATAAGAATCTATGTTTTGTTAAATTCATTTTGGTATATAAATAGTTACAAAATGAATAAACTTGTTTTAATTATTTTAGGTTGAACATGTGACAGAATTTATGACCTGACTAGGTTCGTATTATTATATATGGTATATATTATATATTGGTATAGATCTGAGGATCGAGCTCGGGTTTCTTGACTCTTGACCACGATATTTTTCGTTCACTACTCAGCTCCTGATAAAATCAATAATTAAATTTTCTAATAATCACGGTGGCGCCAGCCCGGAGATCGAACTTGAGTCAATGGGTTACTGAGATATCACCGCTCTTTCTTAAACTCTCATTTTTCATATCTATTTCTGATCGCTGAGAACACGTTTTTGTGGTGGTTCTGCATGAGTTTGTTAGTTTCCTATTTAATAGAACAAGTAATAGATAGAACTTAAAGAACTTTACCTACGTGATCGAGTGGGGTATACACCGTTTTTCATGATGTCGGTCAGCACTACGGTCCCAGGTAAGAACTCCAGACGGTTCAGTGTTAAAAACCACATATTCTACATTATGTCGGGGTCTAAGTTCGTTGTTTCTGATTCCATAACACAAGTGTTTTAGCTACTTACTTCGGGATCAGAGCTATGTATATGATATTGTATATATATCTATGTATTATTGTATATCTATATATTATTATTTATATGTCATATATCCTATCCTATTTATGTATTATTTTTAGTATTCAAAACAATTTTCATCTGAATTAAAACTTTAGATATGGAATCAGAAAGAACCGCCAACATCCTAATAGGCTAGATTAAACAGGCCGGTAACAAAACACTTTAAAACAAAATGAAAGTTAATAATACATTTTGAACAGTTTAAAACGAGTTAACTTATACAAAAAGTAACGAAGCACGTCCCGAATATGTGTCCACAGCGAACCTATTTCAAAAGGGTCATGTTGACGCAACTCAAAGTAGGAATGCTGTCACTGACATATGTGTGTGTTTATGGTCCCTCGGGTTATCTCGACTTCCTGACTTTGGCTATAAACTGTCACGTTAAAGTGATAACTTATGTCAGACTTTAATTTTTGTCACTATTCTAGCTGTGAATAACGGTTATTCTTAACTTAGAGTAATTTCGCTACATCTCTAGACGCGACTTTTATGTGTGCTAGGCATATATTTCTTCCTTTTTTTATTAAATTTACTTTTTGAACAACTTTTTTCTTGAAAGAAAAATGTGCCCAAATTCTGTAGTCTTCCGATCAGCCAGCTGAATGGAATTCGAATCACAGAGACCCGAGTCCGAGCCCCAGGAGAACGTATATCATGGCCTTGGACAGAAAGACGGCGACGGGCTAAGTATCTGCCACGTTGTCTTAAAATAGACTAAATTGTCTAGACTTTTGGCTGCACCTGTATTAGGAAATGCGTGAAGATATATATTTTTCTTTTAGAAGTGATAAGTTCTTTTAGCTCGGTACGCTTATTTTTAGATGAGATAAAATCTCCAGATACCGATCCGAGACGCAGCAATAGTGTGTGCATATACTCGTACATATAGATATAGGTATATAATTATGTTATATTTCACGATATCCCGTCCTGTAACTCACAGGGTTAGAAAGATAAAGTGTTTGGTGAATCTGTTGTGTTCGAATGATCTGATAATCTGAATTGATGTACAAGTTATAATGTCTGTTGGGTAGTAAGAGAATGTCGGGTATTTAATGTGTTTTGCCTATTTTGAGTGTATTGATTTTGTATGTTGTATACAAATACTGTATCTCCAAATACTTAACTAAGAACGTTTGATGAGTGTATGGCTGCTTGTTTCTGAAGGAAGCAAATATCTATGTATATGTCTATTTTATCTATGTACTTTTTAATCCTTTTGGCGAATACTCCTGTAGCACCAACTGCTATCGGGATGACAGTAGCATGTGTTTGTCCACAACCGACTGATTTCAGATTTTGGAAGATGATATTTACTGAGCTTCTCAATTTCCTTAGCTCCTATGTTGTAGTCAGAAGGCACCGTTATATCTTTCAAAATTGTTTTATTGTTATCTTTGTTAATATGTTTTCAATCTGGTCTATTATTTATATATTGTTTGCGTCTCCTAAAGAATTTTAGCGGTATCATTATGTTCAACCTGTGACTGAATGGGTGTTTTTATCTACTAAAGATCGTTTACTTTTATGTTTTTTGGCTAGACATCAGTAGACGTACTGGACAAGATTATTATAACGTTTAACATAACATATCTCCGCCAGTTTGTCAAATCTTGAAATAATGTGCTGCGTGGTCTCATCTTTGCAAGCACAGTGAGGCAGGTAGTGAACCTTCTTAGTGTCCTAGCTAACAGTACAAAATAAATACGTAGATATATGGTAATACAGACAAATATTTTATAAATAACTAAAAACCCATTACTCCAGTGTAAACAATAATATATACCAAACAAATGTTTAACCCTAGTAGCATTCGAAACCGCAACTCTTAACTTCAAAGGAGGGGTCACCACTACAGTAGGTACCTACACAATCTCTCCACTCTCACAATCCTCACATGAAAACCTTAATTTCATAAAATCTGTTGTTTATTTTTATCAGTGTGTGATAAACATTAGCTTCCTTTACCTGGCTCCTGCGACACTCACAGGCAGAATTGAAATAAAATTAAAAAAAAAATTGGTGGCGAATTCAGCTAGGTAACAATTTTGGCACTATTGTTTATTAATTATAAATATATTACCTAGATTTGTACCCCGCAATGGACTTTTACTGGCCGTAAAGTAAGATAAATAAAAGAAAAATTTAATAAAAAAAAACATGAAAAACAACAACGAGGTCAAACAAATGAAATGGCAAAAATGTCGCAATGTTATTATATCGCAATCTCAACGATTGCGGTAACGGTCTCAATAATTGCTTTTCCACTAAGCGTTACAGCTCGCGACGTATTATCCAACATAATAGAAATTAATTTGTTTTATACGTGGAACCAAATAATATGACCATATTTATTATTTGGATATTTTTTTTATTTCCTTACTGAATTTATTATCTTTACGCCGTTTCCCAAACTGAGGTCTTGACAATCCATGACTCAAATACAAACTGATATTCATCATATTTCGAACCTCAACCCTTAGCTTCGAAGGCGGGGTCCCTACCAACAAGGCTCCTCCTTTTACATGACCGTATATGAATAAATTATTTTAATTAATTCCGTTTTAAAAATAACCGGCGTAGAAATTAATATGAGAAAAGTTAAAAACTTCATATGTATTCAAGATACTTGTATTTTATAACATAAAACATTACGTGATTCACGAATTTTGTAGAATACTTGTAAAGCTGTTAACTGCTAACTAGATTTCATTCTAATCAAAAGTTTTAAACGAATTTCCATTGTTATAATGTTTTAAAAGACTTTTATTCATAACGCATTTTTTTTGTCGAGTAACAAAGGATTATTAAGGCAAAAATTTATTTAATATTATTAAGAAAACTGGAGACTTTTTTCTGAGAAAAATTTAATTGAAAGGCTAAAAGTCGATGGTGCCTCGCATAAGTAGGATCGCGGTACCAGACATCACCTGAGTACTGTACTATAGGACATAAGCCTCTATCTTAAGAAGAATTTGGCATAATCACCACTTTTGGCAACCGGGAGACCATTCGCAGTAGCAAATACCTCGCACACTGTTTCCCGTCACGGGCTGGTTTAATTTTGTTCAGGAATTCGCGATAGTTATTCGGTCTTTAATTAGCAACCATTGTGATTTACATGACTTTTCATTCAGTTGCCTCTTACGACACCCTTAAAAAATAGATGGTAAGTGATGATGGTGCTATTATTCTAGTATACGGCAGATTTAAGTTACACTTTACGTAAAATTGATAAGAATTATTTTACCTCACCTAAAAATTCAAAATAAATTTTCTTTTCCCCCTTTTTCCCAATGACCCTGGAAGTATTAGTATAAAGAGGTATGGGCGATTTATTATTTTTGACTTACCTATCACCGATTAGCCTATTTGTGACATTGTGACATCTAGTGAGCACATCGTCGTGTTAGTACTTACACCTATGGTACAATATACTAACCAGCGAAGTTTTGCCAACATAAGCTAATACATTCATTCAGTAGGATAGTAATTATTAATTTACTAAGAATACCTTAGATGGCGTAGCTCAAAGCTACGCTATCTACGCAAGTTTCGTAGAGAGTAGTGAATGGCTTGAAGTATCTTCTTAGTACAATCATTTCTAGTCAATATCTCGTCAACATCGATCGGGAAGTAAATGTTAGAGGTAAGAATAAATATTCCATTCAAATTTAAAATCTAGTTAAAATTTCCTTCAATTCCCTACCTGGTAGATGTCTCAAATTGGATTGAAATTAGGAAAAAATATATTTACGCCATTCCCAATACAGGCCTGGATAGAGATCTAGACAATCAAGTCCTTTCGACCCACCTTCCTCCGAAGACTTTTTAGGACTACGTGATAGGTGGTGAGCCCGTCGCCGTATTAAGGCCCGAGCAAACGACATAATTCGTACATAAGTTTTTGAAAAACCCATTGGTACGAGCCTACCACCTGGGGATCGAACTCGGGATTCTTGACTCGAAATTCCGACCACCCAAGCACTTGACTATCGTGACTAACAATCTACATTCTAGTGTTATATCTAATCTACATTCTAGTGTTGTATTCTGTAACTTCCATTGCAGCGTTCGCTAGCATAATAAACATCTCGTCCAACTTTATCAATATCACACGGAAGTGAAGCGAAGTTGGCGACAAGTGGATAAATGATACACAACAGGGAAAAACTTCGTAAGATTCGTAAGAGTGATTTGAAGATGATCTCCAAACCTGATAAGACACGTTTCTCATCGAGTGCGGTAACGAAAAGAATACAAATTATTTTTTTCAATAGGCGAATGGTTGTGTAACATAATTTTAAATCTTAATCGATCTAAGGTTTTACATATTTATATGTAGTATCGTGTAACCAAGCTTCGTAAAATTTGACTGTAATACATTTATATTTTAAGAATTTATAAATATTATCTGTAGTATAAGAGCAATCATAGTCGAGTAGTTGGATGATAGGAATTGAGTCGAGGAATCGAATAGGATAGGAATAGAACTCGAGATACCCGAGTTCGATCCCCAGGTAGCAGACTCGTACCAATGGGATTTTTCAAAACTTGTACATAAGTTTTAATCGTTCTAAAAATGTATGTCGTTGATGTGGGACAATGCTCCAAGAAACTAACATGTAAAACTAATTTTTTTTCGTATTAAAATCGTTTGGAATTGCTGTATTACCCACTCGATATATTCTTTTGTTTTTTTAGTCATTTTTAAATCCATCGATTCCCGCAGGTCCGTGAAGGTTGTCGCTCCATCTTAGTAGAGGACCGTCCTACACTGCGTTTGCCTACACGCAAGATCATCTGCGCCCCTGCTTTAAAATTGATCACAAAACCTGCTATCACTATCTATTATCTACAAAATATTATGCGGTGTTTTTTGGGCATCAATAACTGGAAGATACTAGAATAAAAAAAATTGCGCTGAATTCTTCTAACCTTTTCAATTCCACAAAAGTATTTTTTTGTTTAGTCTAAAGCTGTATTATAGCAATTATTTTAAATAAGTTGCTCAGTTGACTTTTCATGCTCTCAAACGTCTTACATCGCTGTATGCCAAAACAAATTTAATAATATTATCAACACGTATTTGACTTAAAATAACACATTAAACAACGAATATTAAAGGAAATACTTGCAAACCGAGAGCACCGTCTACGTAGAATTAAATTAAACACTTTAGAAATTTCGGAATCTTGCCATTATAGTAGAAAATTTCACACTACTGTCTAGGAGTTTCACCAGTTGAGTTGGTATCACCGCATCGAGGAAAACGTGTTACGAAATTCAATTTTTTTTATTCAGTTAAATGAGAAACCTCCTCCTTATCATGAAAATAAAAATAAAAAAAATAATAACTTATGTTTGTCTTGTTGTTTGTTGTTGTTATATAAATATGCTGAGCTGATAATAGAAGTCACTACACTTCTTAACAGTTAGGAGTCAGGTAATAATATCCGATTTGTTGACAAATACTTCCCGGAACATAGGTATTGGATGACAAGCATATAACGGCGATATACAGAATATCATAAGCCTACTGGGAGAAAAGAGATAGCAGATGATGTCAATGAATTACAATAGCCGAGTGGTTGGGTAATTGGAATTCGAGTCGAGAGACGAGAGTTCGATCCCCAGTTAATGGCTCACAACCTGTCACGTCTCAAGAAGATGCCTTCGTTGGAAGGTCGGTCCAAACGACGTCATTGTCTGGACCTCTGTCTACCCTAGTGTTGAGAATGGCGTTAAGACATAAATAACAATTAGGAATTTGTATATTTTCATCTGAAACAAACATCGCAGTACTCAAAACATTTTTGGAGGCGTAAACGGTTCAAATTTGCTTTTCCCTTACATTAAAACTGCGAAGATAAGAGAAAATCGAGAAAGGACACTGAAATTGCCAGTAAAACGCTATCAGTGTTCTGCTTGGAGAATATTTGAATATTTAATTTAACGATCCTGCACTTAAGTTCTGTAATTAAGCTCTTAAGCGTGTATTTTTCGCTGCTGTATAAGATGATCCATTAATACAATTTCATTTCTATTATTCGCACCTTTCTTTTTAATTGTATACAACATTTTAATGCAGCACGCGTACTGTACTATTCCGCAGAAATGGAAGTCATATTCGACCGTCCAAATAACGAATTAAAGCCGTTAAAAATAGCACACTAGAAAGTTAGATGTTTTCCAATAGTTAATGACAATTATATGCGTAAAAGACATTAATAAATTAAAAAAAGGAATTGTGTTTTTTTAGATAGATTTAATGATTTAAATTTTTAGTAAGATGTGACGGATGTGATTTAACGGGGTAAGAACGCGTGGGCTATATTTTTGCACAGACTATGTGTGTATACCAGCACTCCCGACTAACGTACTCCTGCCTTGAAATTATGCATGCCATGAAAGCCTACAAAATACACCTAAAAATTAAAATCGTTGAATAGTTTCGGAATTCATCTTGAGCAACAACGTTACAGAGGAAAATTGATAAAATATAAACACCTACACGCCGATCCCGATACAGGGGTAGGCAGGCGTCGAGACAATTAAGTTCTTTAGATGCACCTTCCACTGAAGACATTTTTGGGACAACGTGACAGGTGAGCCCGTCACCGTCTCTATGTCCAAGCCAACGACACAATTCGGATGTAATTTTTTTTGGAAAAACGCATAAGTTCAAGCCTTGGGGATCGCACCAGCGGGTCTCTTGACTTGAAATCCGATCAATTCAGCAATCGGCAATCGTGACACGAGAATTAAAAATAAAAGATATTATAAATATACGTGTTTATTTATTATATTACTTATTTTTATATACACTTAAAAACATCTATGATTCGAGTACAAATATTAAAATTCATCACAAAAATGTTTTCCTCTGGCGGAATTCGAAGCCACACTTAGCTTCGAAGGTATAGTAGCTAGGCTATCGAGTTGTTTATATTTAAACTTTAAACTTGCGAACGTATTTTACGGGCCACATAAAATGCACACACGTATTGTTTCGAAACGATCACGTTTACTGAACCGTAGAATGCACTCCGCACGTATGACACTTAAGTACAGTAAATTACGTGGAAATGTGTGAGTAAATATCTATTATTTTTGTCTACGAACGAGTCAATTCTCTATAGTGGTATATGAAGTGTAGATCGAGGGATCTGTACACATTCATGTATGGAGGTTCATTTTGACGGTGTTCAGCATTACACTTTTTGGTTGGCTGTAAAGAGAAACAGAGAGAAATCACCACACACAATGCTTCGATCCCAAAGTAAGTGGGACTTGTGTGACACAAAGTTACGAAATCAGAAACAATGACGGTACCAAAGACACTCAGACACGAGACAATATAGAAATAGAAGTTTACCACATTCACCCGTTTGGGAAATGAACCCAGAATTTAAAAAAAAAGCATCATAATTCTTTTGTGGTAAGTTTTATAATATTGTCGTAATTTAAATTTTTATTTATATTTTAATTTACATAAATTTTTATCGTTTAATTTTTGTTTGTTTTTTAAGATAGCATTTTCATTTCCCAAAGTGTGTAATAAAAGAGCTTCGTAAATACACTGTTGTTTTTAAATATTGGCTACTACATACCTTCAATTTTAGTAGCAGTTGCGCACCCTATCATTTAGAAATTAATAAAAAAAGTAGCGGAAAAAGAAGGACAGAAAGAAGATATGTTTCATGAATCAACGAACGTAGAAGCTTAAGTTGCCACTTTACAGCGCTTTTTTAACTGCTTTTAACTGCTTTAATTTTAACCAATTCCCATGGGTTACTTGGTAACAAACTACTTACAATCAAGGATATTATTGATTCTTCTTAAAGCTTCCATGCTTTCATCGATACTAAAAGTGCCGCAGTGCCCGGGTTCAATGCTCGGAAGGTTCAGTGCTGACAATATTTTTATGATTTTGTGTTGGGTCTGGGCGTTTGTAGTAGCGTAGTATAATTCCTCATTTCTGATTCCACAAAGTGTGATGTGGAACTCACATTAAAATTTGAGCAATATATCTGAAGTCGCCCACAATTTAAATTAAAAGTACAAATCAGTGTTCAGAATAGCTCCATCTAATATTACAGATTCTAAAATTCAACGGAAATCTTTTATGGCATCGTCTAACCGCAAACATTACAAACGCAAGTGATGACATAAATTGTAACATCTGAATAAAAAAAGTTAAAAATATACTTCATGCGTAAACCCTGTCATTCTTACCTCATAAAAAAGGATATATCCTACTAAACATTGTCATAAACACAACACCCTTGCCATTAGTGACTTTTGCAATATTATCCTAAACCGTATGGCGATAAGGCTGATAGTCCAATGTTATGAAGGAAAATTGTTTTCGTATACTCGGTAACGTCTCCTAATTCTGCTGTAAAAGCATGGCGCAATTCAGTTTATTGCAATCTAAAGTTAATAACTTTGGAGATGCTTTATGCGATCCCTTTGATGGTTTATGGCATATCATGAAGGCCATCGTAGTCCTTAACTTTATTGTTCTACCCTTCCCCAAAATAAAAGTGAAAACCTAGCTTGCTAATGTTTTCTTTTATTTAACTACTTAACGGCCTGTACTTATTTATTACTTAACTTTCTTTGATGAGTTAGACACTAAATATTACGGGGCTAAGTATGATTGAAATAAAATATTCAAAAAGAATATTAAAGTTTATGAGCTAAGTAGCGACCTCTGTGGATGAGTGGCGCACTGCTTTTCATTAAATCGCTAGATCTGAGGTCCCGGGTACGATTCCCGGACGGGTCTCGGGTCGTGGGACGTAACATAAGTGTATTAGCTATTTACATTGAGATCAGAGCAATATTTGATTTTTTCCCTATCTAATATGTATAAAACGAATACGCCATATAAGTACTAATATCTTTCTTTAGGCTTCGACACGAAAGTTCTACATGAAAGCTTAGTGTAACTTTTCGAGCATAAAACACAATGTTATATTATTACACCGACAGTCTCTCTCTCTCTCTCTGAACTGAAACTGAACGTGAAAGACACGTTCTTTTTCTTTTAGGTTGTTTCTTCTTTCCTGAAGATCGTTGCCATGATATAGACCCAATCATGAATGGACCATTTGTTTCTTTCGGCTTCTGTTGTCGGCTATTTTCGTGGATATGTGGGATTTACTACACCTTGGGTCAAGTGGTTTGTCCATCCTGTTGCTGAAAGTCTTTCCGTATCTGTATTTTTTAAATAATACTATCAATGTCAAATGCTAATATTCCTGTTAACCAGTCCAACTAAGACACAATGCTTGTGACTGAAGTGCTTCACACCAGTAGTCAAATGGCGGTCCTGAACACGCGAAATTAGGTTACTGACGCTTCCACTGTATTACCCGTCATTACTGTCTTTTTTAATATATCGTTTTGCCGCCGAATAATGTATCTGAAATAAGAGAGGAAACGTTTGTAGCATGTAGATACTAATTTTAATATTTTTTTGTTGGGACGCGCCGAGACCAAAATATTGTATCATGATAAATAGTGTAAAAGTTTTAATATTTGCATAAAAACAATTTAAAAAAATAATTAATTTTAAGTTTCAAAAGTTCAAAGACCATTTGGTTTTTTAAGAATAAACTTTAGGTATTTTATCTAACTTAACATATCACTTAATTTTATTAGACTTACATATATTTTTAATAAATTATTTATCTTAAGGTATTTTTTCAATATTCTTTTCAACCGCCGCCTCTTTGAAGTGAAGTCCTCTTAGTGTCTAAACCAACGGTACAATATACTTACATAGATATTTAAGGATATATTTTTTAAAATATTATTTACATTGAATAAATATTTATTTAAATCACTTAAATGATAATCGTTAATATTCGGATTTAATTGCCTTTATTTATTTTATTTATTAAATTTTTATTTATTATGTATATGTATTATATATCTCCTTTGAATGCTAATAAAACTAAGGTTCTGGTATTTGAAAGGGACTAAGTAAGAATGAAGTGTGAAATATGGGTAAATCAGGAATGTCTAGAACAGGTGAATAAAATTGTATACTTGGGGAGTGTGTTTAGCCGGGATGGTAGATGTGATTTAGACGGGGACAGGCGTGTCGCTGCCGGGAACAAAGTCAATGGTGCCCTGACTGCATTAATCAAAAGGCAAGGCGTAGTGAAAAGTGCACGCCTTGCAATATATAATGCAGTGTTACCGTGTAATGTGTGTAATATGACAGCGAAACCGGGGTATGCCAGAAGAAGCATAAAAGCTTGTTGAATACAGTGGAGATGCGTTTGGGCACGTTGAGCGAATGAGCGAAGACCGGATGGTGAAGAAAATATATCGCGCGAAAGTTTATATTAAAAGGTGTCGAGGTAGACCGAGACTAACTTTCGAAGACCATGTGAGCAAATTGCTCGAAGAGGGGAGAGTCAAGAGTACTCGGCTACCTAAACGTGCGTGTATGAAGAAGATGATGAATCTGAAAGAAACGAAAGAGGTGTGTAGGGATCGCGACACTTGGCAATTTGTTCTGACTGGCTACCCCATCAGGGATTGTGCGTGAAGATAAGTAAGTATGTAAATAAGTTTATTGTATTCATATTGTGTGTATAACATATATTTACATGTTATACATAAAAATTCATTATAATATATTATAAAATTGCAAATACAAAAAAAAATCTTTACTGCAAGAAAATGCAATTAAAATGGAACTCTCTTTGCAGAATTCAACGTTGCCAGTTGAATTATATAAGAGAGAATTTGGTGAAAATTCTTGCATTTTGTAGTAAATAGTCGGAAATTTTCATAGCCGCAATGATTAAAACTGCGCTACCCTGACCGAGACGACCTGCGAAATATGTTCTGTTCCTTGAACGTGCTGGGAATTTAGAGTTGTTTTAATTTTTCGTTCTATAAGTTAAGCAATTCTATATAAAATATGGAAAGTTTCTAGTGTTTAATATAATATTGTATTTTTTCTTTAGTTCTAAATGGTTTTTATTTTACTGTATTGTTTTAATTTAAACAATTTTAAATAATAGAAACTGTTTACTACATTATATAACTTTCTGTTGTATTTTTATTATTCTATATATGTTACTGGCTGTATTACAGCTTTAGACATTGTAAAAAAGAATAATAATTTTTAATAGAATTTAAAATATTAAATTTAAAACGTTATATTGCAGTCCGCTAGTTTCTAATATATTTTTCGCAAACATTACTGCAATTATAATTATATCTTCACGCTTTGTCCCAATACTGGGCTAGACATAGGTCTATAGAATCTCTTTCGACTGACATTTCACCTAAGCCTATTTGGGAAAACGCGATAAGTGGTAAGCTTATCGCCATTTTAGTGTCCAACGCAACCGTTTATTATACTTATATAGATTTACATAAGCAAAGACATGTTTTCATATTACATTCACGCAATTCCCAATACAGGGGTAGACAGAGGTCTAGTCTAGACAATTTAGTCCCTTCGACTCACCTTCCACCGAAGATATTTTCGGGACAACGTGTCAGGTGGTGAGCTCGTCGCCATCTTTATGTCCAAGCCAACGATATAATTGTACGAATCATAATACATACGTACATAAGTTTTGAAAAACGCATTGGTACGAGCCTGCCACCTGGGGATCGAGCTTGGGTCTCTAGACTCGAAATTCCGACCACCCAATCACTCGGCTATCCTGACATTATCACATTCGATTACAAACATTCATATTCATCACACAAATCTTTGTCACGAGCGGGATTCGAACCCGCAAGCCTTAATTTCGAAGGCAGGGCAATAATAAAATAATTTTGTTCATTTATGGCGTCGATTCTAGACCCAATTGCCGTTGAATTAAATCTAATAATATGACCATTGCGTTTGATGGAGACTTTATGTTTGTATCTGTGATATTTTCTATGATATTTACTTAGATTAAATAGCGTAGAGAGAACCTTTAATCTATACTTTATTTCACTTTATATAACATTCAATTATTAGTGGTTACGATGTATATCGTAGGCTTGGACATAGAGACAGTGACATCTCTCCACCAGTCACGATGTCCCAAAAAATGTATTCAGTGAAAAGTGGGTCGAAAAAATGTAATTGTTTAGTTAAAATCAGTACTGGGAACATACGTGATAGACAACATCACATACATCTCAAAGTAAATAGCTAAAGCACATAGATAAAGCAATGTTTCTCCATGTGCAACTCGAAGCTATCCTGACTAGTCGGTAAAATCGATTCCTTCCAGCTATTGCAGTGGAAACACGATTCTTTCGGTTGCTAACTGGCAAGCAATTATCAAGATTACCCGACGACACCTGCAACACGTGAATTTGAAGCTAGGTTATGGACTTCGAAACACGATGTCACAGATTCCAGCCTGGCATTCAGCTAATGAGCTACTCGAGACATAAAGTTTGCAAATATGTATATATATATATATATATATATATATATATATATATATATATATATATATATATATATATATATATATATATATATATATATATATATATATATATATATATATATATATATATATATATATATATATATATATATATATATATATATATATATATATATATATATATATATATATATATATATATATATATATATATATATATATATATATATATATATATGTGTATATATATATATTGTTAGGTTAGCCATGAACACAATTTAAATTTAAAGTCATGGTTATTTAATTTTTTCAAGTTCTAACTAACTAATTATAATAGGTAACTAATTATAATAGGTTTGGGAAAAAGTTTTTTCGCATTGTAATATGTATGAACTTTTTAAAAAATCTCTTTGGCTATACTATTTGTATCTGGCTGTTTTTGGTATCATTACAAGTTTTAGTTTCAAAGAAGATAATTCCAAATTCAAATTATAAAAATATTTTAAACAGTGGTAGAGCCACGCATCAGCTTTTGTTGTTGCATGAATGGGCCGGCTCGACCGGGGAAGTACCACGACCTCACAGAATGCCGGCGTGAAGTAGAAGTTTAACACATTTCTGCGTTTCGTCTGGTGAGTGTAGGTAACCGGAGGCCCACACACACAAAATTATTGAGGGGGGGGGGCACTCTAAGGACGGCAACGCATCTGCTATGCCTCTGGTATTGCGGGTGTTCATGAGCGGCGGTAATCACTTACCATGTGAGCCACCTGCTCGTTTGCCTCCCTTTTCTATAAAAAAAGAAATGTGTTTTTTATTTATTTTTCGTACTGTCAATATGAGTGAATCTAATGAAGAAATTCGATACATTTTAAAATTTTACTGCAAAAAAGGCGCGAAAAAATATTTCTATGTTTATAGACCTAGTGCAGTGTCTGTGAGAGTAGCACAAATTTAGTTTAAGCGTTTTCAATCCGGAAATTATGATGTCAAAGATGCACGTTGCTCTGGTCGCCCTATTACAGATAAATTTGAGATAGATAAATGGATGCCATTTTTGAAAAAGTGATGATGTGAAAAGTGAGATGGGACAATTGATTTGGAGTATCTTTTAGGCTTCGTCTACGTACATGATGTGATTAGATAAACATCTATTGTTCTCGTATATCTCTCTTTACATCATAGTCTACTCGTTTGGGCATGCCCTGTTTCGAAGCGAAACACGAAGCACGTGTTAATCCGTGGTGGCGCATGTTAGCAGGTGTCGATTGTAGTAGTCTTAGTACAATGTTTTCACGTAGTGTGTAAAGGGAGGTGTGAAGGTAGGATCTCGAAGCGATAACATATGCCATTAATCGGTTTCTGCACGTGGAGTGTGCAAAATTTTGAAAAAATGCATGTTTATTTTAAAATGACTGTCCCGTGTGGTAACGGCGTAAGAATATTAGCACTCCCTTTCCTCCAGTGGATGTCGTAAGAGGCGACTAAGGGAAACAGCCTTGAATATCGATATGGCAACCGATAGACGGCGGCATTAACGTGTGTCAAAATATAAAATAAAAAAATATCTTCACGCAATTCCCAATACAGGGGTAGACCGAGGTCTAGTCTAGACAAAAAAGGGACTTACCCTTTGACCCACCTTCCACCAAAGATATTTTCGAGACAACGTGACAGGTGGTGAGCCCGTCGCCGTTTTTATGTCCAAGCCAACGATAAAATTCGTACATAACGTACCATTGGTACGTTATGTACGAATTTTATCGTGAAACCTGAGTTCGATCCCTAGGTGGCAGGCTCGTACCCATTGGTACGAGCCTGCCACCTAGGGATCGAACTCAGGTCTCACGATTCGAAATCCCAACCACCCAACCACTCGGCTATCGTGACTTTCAACTCTAAAAAATATCAGACCAAAAATTAAAAATGCGTGTGTTCTGGTACTGCGATCGCCAATCCGCTTGCCAAGCGTGGCTATTACGGCAAATATTCCCTATAGGAGAGGCCAATGACCTGCATTGGAACTGTCAGGTAATTTTTTACAATGATCAGAGTTGTTTTCCTGTCAACTCAATATTTTTAACGTTTTTTTTTTCGTTTTAATGATACATGTAGAATCTAAGGACACCCACGTACACAAGTAGCACTCGAATTGATTCATAAAAACGGCGAAGTACGTGATTATTGTGTTCGCAGTCTGTTGTCTCTTTAAACACGTCGTATTGAAAATTTACGAATATACGTAACGTACGTTACGTAAAAAGTCACGATAGCCGAGTGGTTGGGTGGTCGGAATTTCGAGTCAATAGACCCGAGTTCGATCCCCAGTTGGTAGGCTCGTACCAATGGGTTTTTCAAAAACTTATGTACGAATATCGTTGGCTTGGACATAAAGGCGGCGACGGGCTCACCACCTGTCACGTTGTCCCGAAAATATCTTCGGTGAAAGGTCGAAGGGACTTAATTGTCTAGACTCGACTTCTGTCTACCCCTGTATTGGGAATTGCGTGAAGATATTTTTTTTTTTACGTTACGTAGAAAATAAAAAAAGCGGTAGGTATGTATTTCACAAGCTCAGCATTGAGTGGGGAAATACGGGGGTTTTTATGGTATCGTCAGGTCTGAGTCGTGGGATTGATTCTCTAACAGGCCAATGTGAAACCACTCGAGAGAATGTAGAATATGGGTAGCAGAAAATCCATACAAAACGCACCGTGGCAGATGCAATGTACATTGTATGACATACCTCTATGTACGAAAATGAAGTAACGTTTGTTATTCTCACAAACACTCGAGAAAGTCTAAACCGTTTTGCCTAATTTAGGTTTTGAAATATTTGTAAAATTCGTAGGAAGGTTTCAACGGTGAGAAAATTTAAATAAATCTTTCATAAAAAAGATCGAGACAATATAAAGCAACGAGGCTTTGGCGGTACAAAGTTCGCGGGGTCAGCTGGAATTCAATAATTTCTATGTGACATATTAATTGATTACCACAAAATTATAAGCCAAAAAAAACCATTAATATCTTACTTCACATATAATTTATGTCATTCCTTAATCATAAAAATATTTTCTCACTAAATCTTTACAGCATTATTTCATATGTTCCTTGTTTAATATTAGTCCTTATTTCATCAGTAATAAAGCTGATAACGTATATTTGCACACACAAATCGACGTTCCCATATACTTATTAACATTTTCTTACTCGCCTATAAAAGTATGGAGCTCTCCAGTTTATTGCAAGAAGTTTACGCAAACCTTTTGGTGTTATATAATGCCTCGGAAGCCGTAAAACGAGAAAATTTCGTGAATTAAGGAAGTTTATAAGAGTATGATGTTTTTTGTGAAACAATTATTTCGTAGGCAGCTTTTAAAACTACTCGAAAAAGAAATTATACAGCAAACTTCATTAATATTCTTACAATCTGTTATGTAATATATACTACCTACTTTATATCACTTATAATATTTACGCTCTTTTACAGTAGATACCTATGCCCTGCAGTGCTCTTTAACATACTATTATGTAGGTATGTTAAAATGTCTCATTGTTCATATTGACGATTAAAATATATTATTGTTCATACGGAAAAATTCGTATTAAAAACTAGTTTATATGTAAGAATGACCTGAGTTTTTATTTCAATCAAATCAGGAGATTTGAGTTTGACCCAGGAGACTCATACTAATATTAGTTTTAGCTTGAACACTAAGTTGGTGACAGCCTCACCACGTGTCACGGTGTCTCAAATAAGTACCATCAGATGAGGACCGCAAGAACTAAATTATCGAAATTCTAAATATAAATCGGTCGTGAGCTTGTTGTTTAAAGTATTTGATGACATTCGTAGTCAAGTGCCGTCCACACTCGGTTTTCGTGTTGTCGCCAGCTCTGAGGTTCCGTTCGATTCCCGGACGGGTCAATTTAGAAAACCATTTTGTTTAAATTGTCTCGAGTTTGAGTTTTTGTAATAGCTTTTTTGTTTCTGATTTGATAACACAAGCCTTTAGGATCAAAAATTGCTCCCCATAAAATTGCTCTCCCCATAGTGGTTGGCAGAGACAACTTCTATCCACTTGCTACGATCTTTACATACTTGTTTCGCTTCGTCCACTTTCATTCTTCCCTTCAAACTATATCATTCATACTATATGTTATCACATAATTATTATGTTTGTATTTCCATTGTGAATCAATAAAGTGTCAAAAAGTTCAAATCGAAACTAGTTTGCGTAGATTTGTCACCTTATTCGCACAGACCCGAGGAGCAAGAAGCTATAAATAATGGTGGCTAAAATGGCGCAGCAGTCTTGTTGAAATATAGACGCAAGAAGATCGAGTGCTAACATTATATAATCTTTTTTTTACACTGATATATTTCTTAGCATTTACTTTTGAACGTTATACATATTACTATTCTAATTTTTTTATTTTGCTATGCAGTTGACGTTCACATCAAAGATTAAACCCCTAACTTTCCATTTATGGATATGGTAAGAGGCTATCAAGAGCAAGGTCTTGAAAATATCTTAAACAAAGGCAGGCCAGCCAAAAATGGCGGAATAACGTATTAGAAGAATAGTAATACTAATAATATACCAAAATTAAAATACATCAAATATATGTTAAATAAAAAGATTTTCAGATTTTTTATCGCGTTCCGTTTAAACGCGAAAAAATCCAAAATCGTTTTATTTAATATATGTAGCATTCGCCTAAATACAAGAAATCATTTTATCAAATATGCCAAAATTAGAATAAGAATAGATATTAGAATAACACAAAATTTTGCAAGACGGTGACAGAGAGTACTAACTTAGGTGCCATAAGGTAATGCAATCGTTAATCGTTTTGCCAAGTGACAAGATTATGGCAAATGCTTTAATTACGGGGAGCAAATATCTCTCTATCTTGAAATCTCACCGTCTGAACCCAATCGTCCCTGGTTTGCCTAAACCACGATTATTACCACATGTGTTCTGCTCCACGTTCTCGTGGCCTTTATAAATTCATCGACTGAGACTTACGAGATCGAAAACCCGTAGAGTAATAAAAAATAGCTTTAAACTTACATTTTTTAAAGTTTATAAAAGAATACCGCCGTGACTCTCTCAGACCGCCAAAAAATAAAAAGAGATCCAAAATACTGGGGAGAGTGCAAGACTGTGGTTCTGTCCCAATGGAGCTGGTCCATTCACGAAGTAGCAAAAGTTGCAGCTTGCCTGTACCACGTTAAAATCGTGATAGACGCCTGGCACTGTGATCAAGAATCCGCTTGTCAAGCGTGGTGATTACGGCAATTACTCCTTACAAAAAAAAACTTATGTACGGCGACGGGCTCACCACCTGTCACGTTGTCCCGAAATTGTCTAGACATTGGTCTAGACTAGACCTCTGTCTACCCATGGTATTGGGAATTGCGTGAAGATATTTATTTTAAATTTATTTATGTACGAATTATAACATTGGCTTGGACATTAAGACAGCGAAGGGCTCACCATCTGTCACGATGTTCTAAAAATATCTTCGGTGGATGGTGGGTCGAAGTGACTTAATTGTATAGACTAGACCTCTGCTTACCCTTGTATTGGGAATGGCGTGAAGATATTTATTTATTTTATTTATTTTAAAACTCACGATAGCTGAGTAGTTGGGTGGTCGGAATTTTGCGTCAAGAGACTCGAGTTCTATCCTCAAATAGCCGTACCAATGGGTTTTCAAAAACTTATGTACGAATTATAACATTGGCTTGGACATTAAGACAGCGAAGGGCTCACCATCTGTCACGATGTTCTAAAAATATCTTCGGTGGATGGTGGGTCGAAGTGACTTAATTGTATAGACTAGACCTCTGCTTACCCTTGTATTGGGAATGGCGTGAAGATATTTATTTTATTTATTTTATTTATTTTAAAACTCACGATAGCTGAGTAGTTGGGTGGTCGGAATTTTGCGTCAAGAGACTCGAGTTCTATCCTCAAATAGCCGTACCAATGGGTTTTCAAAAACTTATGTACGAATTATAACATTGGCTTGGACATTAAGACAGCGAAGGGCTCACCATCTGTCACGATGTTCTAAAAATATCTTCGGTGGATGGTGGGTCGAAGTGACTTAATTGTATAGACTAGACCTCTGTCTACCCATGGTATTGGGAATTGCGTGAAGATATTTATTTTATTTATTTTATTTATTTTAAAACTCACGATAGCTGAGTAGTTGGGTGGTCGGAATTTTGCGTCAAGAGACTCGAGTTCTATCCTCAAATAGCCGTACCAATGGGTTTTCTAAAACTTATGTACGAATTATATCGTTGGCTTGGACATAAAGACGGCGAAGGGATCACCACCTGTCACGTTGTCCCGAAAATATCTTCGGTAGAAGGTGGGTCGAAGGACTTAATTGTCTAGACTCGACCTCTGTCTACCCATGGTATTGGGAATTGCGTGAAGATATTTATTTTATTTATTTTATTTATTTTAAAACTCACGATAGCTGAGTAGTTGGGTGGTCGGAATTTTGCGTCAAGAGACTCGAGTTCTATCCTCAAATAGCCGTACCAATGGGTTTTTCTAAAAACTTATGTACGAATTATATCGTTGGCTTGGACATAAAGACGGCGAAGGGATCACCACCTGTCACGTTGTCCCGAAAATATCTTCGGTAGAAGGTGGGTCGAAGGGACTTAATTGTCTAGACTCGACGTCTGTCTACCCATGGTATTGGGAATTGCGTGAAGATATTTATTTTAAAACTCACGATAGCTGAGTAGTTGGGTGGTCGGAATTTTGCGTCAAGAGACTCGAGTTCTATCCTCAAATAGCCGTACCAATGGGTTTTCTAAAACTTATGTACGAATTATATCGTTGGCTTGGACATTAAGACAGCGAAGGGCTCACCATCTGTCACGATGTTCTAAAAATATCTTCGGTAGAAGGTGGGTCGAAGGGACTTAATTGTCTAGACTCGACCTCTGTCTACCCATGGTATTGGGAATTGCGTGAAGATATTTATTTTAAATTTATTTATGTACGAATTATAACATTGGCTTGGACATTAAGACAGCGAAGGGCTCACCATCTGTCACGATGTTCTAAAAATATCTTCGGTGGATGGTGGGTCGAAGTGACTTAATTGTATAGACTAGACCTCTGCTTACCCTTGTATTGGGAATGGCGTGAAGATATTTATTTATTTTATTTATTTTAAAACTCACGATAGCTGAGTAGTTGGGTGGTCGGAATTTTGCGTCAAGAGACTCGAGTTCTATCCTCAAATAGCCGTACCAATGGGTTTTTCTAAAAACTTATGTACGAATTATATCGTTGGCTTGGACATAAAGACGGCGAAGGGATCACCACCTGTCACGTTGTCCCGAAAATATCTTCGGTAGAAGGTGGGTCGAAGGGACTTAATTGTCTAGACTCGACGTCTGTCTACCCCTGTATTGGGAATTGCGTGAAGATATTTTTTTTTATTTCCTTTTTACAAAGGCTGACAAATATAGATTTTAAAAATCTTCTCCCAGCATTGGGACTTTTAGAGATTGCAACTTTATAATACCCCTGTTAAGCGCACTAAAAGTTTAAATTATATCAAGTTAATTGTTTAGGTGTTCCTCGGAGTACGGAAACTTTTAGGAAGTAATAACAACTTTGAGCTTGTAACATTTAGCCGGTTCTAAATAGTTTTACTAAATTTTGTATAATCTGTACATTGTTGTATGCTTCTATGTGGTCCTACTAGTTTTAGAAATGAGAAAATATTTTGTAACGCTATATATACAATGTTAAATTTCGTGTTAATAAATACAAAATAATGTTAAATACGTACATAGATGGGGAGTAACTAAAGCACTTGAATTATGGAATTGAAAACTACGAAGTTAAACACCCTCACCCGAAAAAAGTAGAGCAACTGATTTTCTATATTGACCCATCTGGAAATCGAACCCGGGACTTCCGAGCTTACGACGTTACTATTTACGTCTGTATTTAACATATATTTGATGTATTTTAATTTTGGTACATTATTAGTATGTACACCTGCTAACATGCGCCACCACGGATTAACACGTGCTTCGTGTTTGCTTCGAAACAGGGCATGCCCAAACGAGTAGACTATGAGGTAAAGAGAGATATGCGAGAACAATAGATGTTTATCTAATCATATCATGTACGTAGACGAAGCCTAAAAGATACTCCAAATCAATTGTCCCATCTCACTTTTCACATCATCACTTTTTCAAAAATGGCATCCATTTTATCTGTAATAGGGCGACCAGAGCAACGTGCATCTTTGACATCATAATTTCTGGATTGAAAACGCTTAAACTAAATTTGTGCTACTCTCACAGACACTGCACTAGGTCTATAAACATAGAAATATTTTTTCGCGCCTTTTTTGTAGTAAAATTTTAAAATATATCGAATTTCTTCATTAGATTCACTCATATTCACAATACGAAAAATAAATAAAAACCACATTTCTTTTTTTTATAGAAAAGGGAGGCAAACGAGCAGGTGGCTCACATGGTAAGTGATTACCGCCGCTCATGAACACCCGCAATACCAGAGGCATAGCAGATGCGTTGTCGTCCTTAGAGTGCCCCCCCCCCCATAATTTTGGGGGAGGGGTATGTGGGCCTCCGGTTACCTACACTCACCAGACGAAACGCAGAAATTTGTTAAACTTCTACTTCACGCCGGTATTCTGTGAGGTCGTGGTACTTCCCCGGTCGAGCCGGCCCATTCATGCAACAACAAAAGATGATGCGTGGCTCTACCACTGTTTAAAATATTTTTATAATTTGAATTTGGAATTATCTTCTTTGAAACTAAAACTTTTAATGATACCAAAAACAGCCAGATACAAATAGTATAGCCAAAGAGATTTTTTAAAAAGTTCATACATATTATAAGGCGAAAAAACTTTTTCCCAAACCTATTATAATTAGTTAGTTAGAACTTGAAAAAATTAAATAACCATGACTTTAAATTTAAATTGTGTTCATGGCTAACCCAACAATGTTTTTACTCTGTCAACGGATTTTTAAATAACAGATACTATGTATTACAATATAAATGTAAAAATTCAACGTAAATTATTTAAATAAATGTTATGAATTTAATTTTGACATACAATTAATTCAAGATTTTGGCATTGTTCTTTTGTATTACTGTAGTATTAATTTGAAATATTTTGCATGCCAATTATGGTAAATGTGTAACATTATCAGGATTTCATTAATGTACCAACATCGTATCACACACATTTAAGTAAATAAATTATTATTATTATTATTATATGTAAGTTTAGCTTAACTCAGCTATAGAGCTGGTAATTTTAAGAGAAACAGAGACGGGCTTAGCCAAGTCTTCTATTCCTTGACGTGGAATCTGTTAAGTGTTTTTTTTATGTCGTGTTTTGTAAATCACTTTCTGGTGGGCAGAGCAAAGTCAGGGACGATGGGTTTAAGAAACGGCGAACTATCGAACAAGTATCAATTACTATGGACTTTTGAAGTGGTATGTATGTATTCTCTTCAAGCTCCAATATTTTAAGGGCATTACGGAGTATTTTGGGGACGACACCAGTGGATGAAATTATAATCAGGACTACTTTTACGTCATCCTGATGCCACATTTGTTTTATTTCATCAGCAAGAGGTATGTATTTTGGATCTTCTCTGTGTGTTTTTGTTTAAGGTTGTTAGTGTTGGGTACAGATATGTCTATTAGGTATGTAGTTTTAGTAGATTTTAAAGTTAAAGTAATATCTGGTCTATTGCTAAGAATTGTTCGATCTGTAATTATGTCTCTGTTCCAGTATAACTTGGAATTTTCATTTTCAGGACATTTGTAGGTTTGTATTTGTAATAGGGCGTATACGTGTCTAAAAGTTTGTGTTTAAGAGCAAGTTGCTGATGTATATGTTTGGCTACGTTGTCATGGCGGTGTGTATATTCTTTATTGGCTAATGCGCTACAACCTCCTGTGATATGGTCAATTGTTTCGGTGGTACGGTGACATAATCTACATTTATCTGTTTCAATGGGTTCTTTTAATATATACCGGGTGTAATTGCGTGTTTTATTATTTGATCTTGGATTGCGATAAGAAATCCTTCTGTTTCACTGAATATGTTACCTTTAGTAAGCCAGGTATTTGATGCTTTGCAATCAATATGCTCTTGTTGTAATTGATATGGATATTTACCGTGTATGGCCTTTTTTCCAATTTTCTATCTTATGTTCATCATTGGTTATTTTTGTTTGGGATCAAACTCCCTATTGTTTAGTTGTAAAGGTGATGTAGATGTGAAAATATTTACTATTGCTCTATGAATCTTATTATTTTCAGCTTTATTAAGGAAATAATTGCGTAGATTGTGTACTTGCGCGTAGTGAAGATTTCTTATATCTATGAAGCCTCGACCACCATGTTTTCTTTTTAATGTAAATCTCTCGACAGCAGAATGTATATGATGAATGTTATGTGTGTTACATGATTTTCTTGTTAGGGTATTTAACGCCTCTAGTTCTGTATATGACCATTTTATGATACCAAAAGAGTATGTTAATATTGGGATGGCGTATGTATTGATTGCTTTGGTTTTGTTTCTTGCCGATAATTGAGTTTTAAGTATTTGATTTAATCTTTGTTTGTATTCACTTCTGAGGGCGTTTTTATTTCTGTGTGAGGTATTGTTGTATTTTGATGATACCCAAGATATTTATGGGTTTCTTTAAACTCCATACTTCTTATAATATCATTTTGACAAGATAGATTATAAGGGTCTGTTTCTTTGTGTTGTCCTTTAATAATACTGTTAATTTTACATTTATCTGTTCCAAAATTTTACATTTATCTGTTCCAAAATTATTATTATTATTATTATTATTACTCATTACTTTTCTACCGAGACGTCTTAAGATACACATTACTAATAAATTTTTAAATTCGAAAGATTCATACGCCTTCAGTTCGACAAACTTAGTAAGTTTGAGCCTTACATTCAATGGAGAAGTTACGAACAAGTTGTGAAGATATAGCTTCTCCAATTAATTGGCGAAACTTTATCCGTGATTATGTGGAGTTGAGTAATAGGCGAAAACGTGAATTGTGAAATCAGGAAATATTACACTAGCTTTAACGTTTATAACGCACATTGTTTCTATAAGTGTACCGAAAGTGTATTTCCTTAATAATCTGTGTGCTGCCCGGCTTTAAATTTTTGAAAATACATACATGTATGCACACCTACAAAAATAACTGCTTCTAAAAGTTCACTGCAGGAAAAGGGACTATACCGAAAGGAAGGGTTAGCCATAATCGCAATGAATGGCAAGCGGATTGGCGATCGCAGTACCAGACACTTCCTACCCTAGACCCTGCAGCCCGGTATGTACTATTTAGGTTTGGTATTCTTTGAGATGGTTGTACCTTCATCTTTCGGTAGTATATTCAATTTTCAACGTTCTTGCTTTAGTCGCCTCATACGACACGCGCTAGAAGAAAGAGGGCCATATATTCACACGCCGTAACTACATGGCAAACTACAAAATGCGTGAAATGTTATAGTTTATTTTGTTTGTATCTCTGATGCTTAGGGAAATACAGTGATACACACATCCAGAAGAACTAAATGTGTAAAGATTGTTTGTGGTTTCACCCGCGTGGAATCACATCAATAAGTAGTACATGTTTAGGGTTACTTGTGTGTTTGTCTGGTTTTCCTTTGTAAAGGCTAAAGCTCCATACCAAATCTCATAGAAATCGGTTTAGGGATTTTATCGCAAAGAGTAACAAACAGGCAGAGATTTCAGATATATATATATATATATATATATATATATATATATATATATATATATATATATATATATATATATATATATATATATATATATATATATATATATATATATATATATATATATATATATATATATATATATATATATATATATATATATATATATATATATATATATATATATATATATATATATATATATATATATATATATATATATATATATATATATATATATATATATATCATACTGCGAATAATCCCGATATTCGCTGCAAACTTTGTGTCTCGAGTAGCTCATTAGCTGAATGCCAGGCTCGAATCTGTGACATCGTGTTTCGAAGTCCATAACCTAGCTTCAAATTCACGTGTTGCAGGTGTCGTCTGGTAATCTTGATAATTGCTTGCCAGTTAGCAACCGAAAGATTCGTGTTTCCACTGTAATAGGTGGAAGTAATCGATTTTACCGACTACTCAGGATAGCTTCGAGTTGCACATGGAGAAACATTGCTTTATCTATGTGCTTTAGCTATTTACTTTGAGATGTATGTGATGTTGTCTATCACGTATGTTCCAAGTACTGATGTTAACTACACAATTACATTTTTTCGACCCACTTTTCACTGAATACATTTTTTGGGACATCATGACTGGTGGAGAGATGTCACTAAAATATTTGTTCCCTAAGCCGTTAGTGGCTTCTATCATCAGCTTCGCATCCTTATGTGATGACTCATAGACACAAGCGGCTCATTTCCATTACAATAGAGGTGAACTACTCAAAAAGCTTACATAATTAACGAATTTTTTCCATTTTCTTGGGATTCCTTCGACAGCTGACGTGATGACAATGTAACCAACCTTCCAAACCTAAAAAAAGAATTTCAAACGCTGTTTACATATGAGACGGAGTTGTGTGCCAACAAACATTAAAAAAAACACCTAACATCTTGAATACACAAAGTACTCGTGGAAAATAAGGACATTAGTGCGTTTGTGTTTTGTCCGTGATGTTAACGAGTAGGGTAACGCAGGTCCATCTACTATCCCATTCTTACCCTCTTCTCTTTCATCACGCATATTCCCAATACTGAGGCAGACAGAGGTCTACACAATAATACTTTCCGACCTACCTTTCACCGAAGCCTGTTCCTAAAAAACAGGTGGTAAACCTATCGCCTTCTTAATGTCCAATATACTTATACTGCTACAATATATTTCCATAAATATATATTTAAATTTCGTATGTAACTATAATAACTATAAAAATATATAACTTGAGTACACACGTCCATATTAATCACACAAATGTTTGCTCCAGCGGAATCGATCCCGCAACCTTTGCTTTTGCTTTGAAGACACGATCATTTCACACTATGCTATCGGGTTATCATTTCTTTCTCCTTCTAAAAAAAATAAATAAATTTATATTTTCACGCAATTCCCTATACAGGGGTAGACAGAGGTCTAGTCTAGAAAATTAAGTCCCTTCGACCCACCTTCCACCGAAGATAATTTCGGGACAACGTGACAAGTGGTGAGGTCGTTGCCGTCTTTACGACGAACGAACGATATAATTCGTACATAAGTTTTAGAAAAACTCATTGGTACGAGCCTGCCACCTGGGGATCGAACTAGGGTCTCTTGACTCGAAATTCCGACCACCTAACCACTCGGCTATCGTGGCTTTCTCCTTCTAATTTTCTAAACTATTTCTTAAATAAAGGTAACGCCTCTGCAATTCTTCTAACTTTGCGAGTCTACATGGCATCTGCAGTGACTCACTGCTAAGAGAACTGATTGCAAGTTTGAAAATATTTGATTTCTTAACGTGATAATATTGTGATTGATTGCTAGTGCTTAAAGGAAGTTCGTGACTGCAAGCATGACTCATTTAATTTCAAATATATATAAACGTTTATTATCTTGTGTAACAAGTATCTTGTACTGTCTCAGGAGTTGAATAGAGTTGATTAATTTTACATTGCCGAAGCAGACTGCGATCGTCTGCCTCTCCTTCCACTCGTCGCTGGTTGATCCCTGCTTGATAGCAGCACGTTGCGATAGAAAGCGATGGTTGGCATAGCAACAACTCTAAAAAAATTATTAAATTCAATATAAAAAGAAATTATTCAAATTCAAAAATTATTCACTTCTCTAAAATATTATTCGATGCATTAATTTAGTATCGAAAATAAATTAAAAATTAAGTTATCGTATAGTATCAGATATTTCTTTATAAGTAATGAACTATTCACGATTTTTATCTCAACAAACTTGCCTGAAAACTCGGGTAAGCTTGTAATAAAGTGATTCTGATAAAACCCTACGATTGCTAAAATGTTATTATTATAAAGGTTGCTTTCAACGACGTTGGATAACCTGCAGTTCAATAATGATAAGAAATTTAATAGCTAAGTTTAGATGAGTACAATACATATATACTCGTATGTGTATATTACATTCGTAGTTCTCTTGAGTAAGGATTGTGATACGGTTGTGAATTAAATACAGTTCATAATAATATGTCTCCACGCTTTTCCCAATATAGATTGGGGTAGACAGAGGTTTAGATAGTAAGTCCTTTCAACCCACCTTTCACGGAAGACATGGGACCACGGGTCGGATCCCAGCCTGTGTATGTCTGATATAAATCGTGCATAGGTTTTAAAAATATTAATCCGTACTCAACCATAAAGGGTTGAGTTGTCACTTTACAATACAGTTGTGATTGACAAAGTGCTTCAGTAGTTTACAAGAGTCACTAACTCTCGTGTAAATTGTATTTAGTTTTTGATTCATTATTAATAATTGGTTCATATTACCTTACAAATTTTATATAAAATATATAATAATAATAATCTTCACGCAATTCCCAATACAGGGGTAGAGAGAGGTCTAGTCTAGACAATTAAGTCCCTTCGACCCACCTTCCACCGAAGATACTTTCGTGACAACGTGACAGGTGGTGAGCCCGTCGCCGCCTTTATGTCCAAGCCAACGATGTAATTCGTACATAAGTTTTTGAAAAAAACCCATTGGTGCAAGCCTGCCACCTGGGGATCGAACTCGGGTCTCTTGACTCGAAATTCCGACCACCCAACAACTCGGCTATCAAGACAAATTTTGTGGGTTGGTACTTTGTCAGAAGGTAAGATTGTGAAAGTTTTCATTTCACCTTGGGATCGAACTCGGTTCTCTTGAATCGAATAGCGACTACCCAACCAAATTGAGGTACAGTGACTTCTTAAAAAAAAACATAAAATGTGTGTAATCTATTAATTAAAAATTAAATATCTTCACGAAATTCCCAATACAGGGGTAGACAGAGGTCAAGTCTAGACAATTAAGTCCCTTTGACCCACCTTCCACCGAAGATATTCTCGGGACAACGTGACAGGTGGTGAGCCCGTCGCCGCCTTATGTCCAAGCCAACGATGTAATTCGTACATAAGTTTTGAAAAAAAACCCATTGGTGCAAGCCTGCCACCTGGGGATCGAACTCGGGTCTCTTGACTCGAAATTCCGACCACCCAACAACTCGGCTATCGTGACTTATATATGTGTAATCTAAGGTAACAATTAATAGATCATCAGATAACGGTAACGGTCACCATGGCCATCTCTATAATAAATTAAATTTCTTTATTGCAGTAATTGTAAATAAATAATTTCTATTTTCGTGGCATCTTCGGGATACAAAATATTCACAAACGTTTTTGGATTAAAATGCCTGACAAAATTTCGAGTCCATCCATTTTCCACTTTTCGTGGTTTGCGACCACAAACATACTGATGCTCTGTTTTTACATATATAGATGGAATGAACAGATATACACACACCTACGACTAAGTTACAAATGTGATTACACTTAGTGGCAACAGCAGCGAAGCATGTAACACAGAGAATAAAAGTCTTTCTTTAAGCAAAAATATATTATTGCAGTATCAACAATAATATATATTGTTGATACGGCAATAATATATCTTTTCAACAATAAATACTTTTTAATTTCAATTTGTTTATGGAACGATCCGGAATAAATAGCCGTAATATAAAAAAAACGAGTTACAAATTATAACATAACCTTTAATAGTTCACTGCGATATGTCACGAGTTACGATAGCCGAGTGGTTGGATGGTCGGAATTTCGAGTCAAGAGTCCCGAGTTCGATCCCCAGGTAGCTAGTACCGATGGGTTTTAAAAAAAAACTTATGTATGAATTATATCGTTGGCTTGGCCATAAAGACGGCGCCTCTCACTCACTATCTGTCAGGCTGTCCCAAAAATATCTTCAGTGGAAGGTGGGTCGTACCTGTATTGGAAAGGACATGAAGATATCACTTTGAACCAGTTTCAATTATAAAAGTTAAAAATAAATTACAAAATGAAAATGCTAAAACCAAAAACTACTCCAAGTGCGATAACAGACGTTCTCTTTTTCTCTTAGTCACTAACTTTTGTTCGTACATTTTAGATTTATAACGTGATTTATGGAACTTTAATGCGCAATGTTACTCGAGAAAACTTTTAACTACATGAAATAAAGTTTAAAAACGACGTATTTTAATGCAGCTAAGATTGTGTTACTTTAATTCGTTCTCTCCGAGTTGCCACAGATTAGTTCACTTTCTTTAATTTATATATCTCAAATTTTACAGTGACGTAAAAGAATTGTTCTTTTTTTTTGTATCATCACGCTATTTCCCGTTTTGGGGTAGGAACAGGTTTACACGATGACATCCTTTCGACCCACTTTTCACCGAAGTTCATTTGGGACAACCTAATAGGCGGAGAGCCTATCGCAAAAGAATCGTAAAAAATATCTTCACCCTATTACCAATAATGGGTAGACAGAGATCCAGAATATTAAGTACTTTTTACTCACCTTTCACCAAAGACATTGTTTGGAAAAACGAAACTGGTGGTGTCGTTTCGCTGTTCCAAAAATTAACACAAATTGGTGCTGACCAAGCCAACGATATAAATTGTACATAATATTTGAAAGAACACATTGTTACGAGCCCGCCACCTGGGGATCGAACTTGCGTCTGGATTCGAACTTCGATCACCCAACTATCTATCTACTGTCGCTCTATATTTTATAGATTTTTATTATATTCATAAGCTTTCTACGAGGATGTAGATGAAACAATAACTCATCATCATCATCATCATATCAGCCGCAAGAAGTCCACTGCTGGATGTAGGCCTCCCCTAAAGATTTCCAATACGACCGGTTGTTTGCGGCCTGCATCCAGCGTCTTCCCGCGACCTTGGTCAAGTCGTCCGACCATCTAGTCGGTGGATGTCCGACGCTGCGCTTGTCGGTACGTGGCCGCCATTCCAGAACCTTTCTGCCCCATCGGCCATCGGTTCTACGCGCTATGTGCCCCGCCCACTGCCACTTCAAGGAGCTAATCCGCTGGGCTATGTCGGTGACTTTAGTTCTTCTACGGATCTCATCATTCCTAATGTGATCTCGTAGAGAAACTCCGAGCATAGCCCTCTTCATAGCTCTTTGATTGACCTTGAGCCTTGTTATGAGGCCCATAGTAAGGGACCACGTTTCGGACCCGTAAGTCATTACTGGTAACACACATTGGTCGAAGACTTTCGACTTCAGGCACTGAGGTATTTTGGACGAGAAGACACTCCGGAGCTTCCCGAACGCTGCCCTGCCGAGTCGGATTCGTCGAAAGATCTCGTCCTTGAAGCTGGAACTGTCTGCCTTGATCAACTGACCCAAGTAAACATACTGGTCAACAACTTCAAGAACTGAGCTCCCAACACATACAGGTGAAGGTGCAATATGGACATTCGACATAATCTTCGTCTTGTCCATATTCATTCTAAGACCCACCTGTTGGGAAACTTCATTTAGGTCATTGAGCATGATATTCAAATCCTCCAGCGACTCCGCCATGACCACAATATCGTCGGCAAATCGAAGGTGAGTGATATACTCGCCATTTATATTGATGCCAAGTCTTTTCCATTCCAGGAGCTTGAAGGCATCTTCCAAAACAGCGGTGAACAGTTTCGGAGAAATAACGTCTCCCTGTCTAACACCTCTCTGCAGTGGAATAGCCCTCGTCTTCTGCTCTTGTACTCGGACTGACATGGTGGCGTTTCTATACAAGCACTTCAACACCTCGATATACCGATAGTCAATATGGCATCGCTGGAGAGATTGAAACACCGCCCACGTTTAGATCGAATCAAAGGCTTTTTCATAGTCCACAAACGCTAAGCATAGTGGTCGGTTATACTCTCTGGTCTTCTGTATAACCTGCCGCAGCGTATGGATGTGGTCTATGGTACTGTAGCCTTTTCGGAAACCGGCTTGTTCGGGAGGCTGGAAGGCATCGAGCCTGTTAGTGAGACGGTTCGTGATCACCCTCGAAAACAGCTTATAGACTTGGCTTAGGAGTGTGATCGGTCTGTAGTTCTTCAAAAGGGTATTGTCGCCTTTCTTGAAGAACAGTACCACAACACCCCTATTCCACGCCTCTGGCGTCACGCCCTCGAGCAGGACGGAATTGAAGAGCTTCTGGAGGACTTTGAGTACCGGCGTTCCGCCCGCTTTCAGAAGCTCTGCTGTGATTCCATCCTCGCCCGGCGCCTTGTTATTTTTGAGCTGTTTAAGGGCAATCCTAATCTCGTGGAGGCTGGTCCGGGATATCTTCGGTATGATGCCGAGTTAACTTGGCTTTTGGATCTTTGGCCAAGTTAAAAATGGGTTTGGCTACTGAGGTATATAACTGTCCATAAAACCTCTCGATCTCTTCCAGAACCTCAGCCTTTGTCGAAGCTACGCCACCGTCCTCCTTCTTAAGCCTGGTCAATCGGCTCTGCCCAATAGACTCCATTCTTGCAAATACTTTGGAACCTTTGTTCAGCTCTATCGTCTCCTTTATACGTTCGGTATTATTGGACCGAATGTCATGTCGCAAGGACTTCTGGATTTGTCTATTGAGCTGCCGATGAACGTTCGCATCCTCGGAGGTCTGCAGCATCATGGCTCGTCGTGTGGCCATCAAGTCTAAGGTCTGAGAAGAGATTTTTTGAGGTTTTTGTTTGGGGCGAGACCTAAAGTACTTCGATCCCACCGCTTGGACCGTGTCAACGAACCCATTGTTTAACTCGTCCACTGTGACGCAATCGTTCAGACAATCGAAGCGATTTGAGAGTTCCAGCTGGAAACTTTCGACATTTTGGATATGGGCGGGAGATGGTCGAAGTGACCACTTCACCAAGCGAGTTCTCTCTCGCCTGAGATCGATATTCAAGATGCCTCTCACGATTCGGTGATCACTTCCCGTTTTGATCTTGTTGATCACAGAGACATCATTAAATATCTCTTTCCTCGTCGACAAGATTAAGTCTATCTCATTTTTGACAGGTGGTATGCCCTCTTTGGCGGGGCCCAACCAAGTCCATTTTCTATGAAGCGGCTTCCTGAAGAAAGAGTTCATCGCGTAGAGTCCCTCTTCCTCTAGGAATTCGGCCAGCCTATGACCACTGTTATTCCGTTCCCCAAATCCAAATTGCCCCACTCTGGACTCCATCGCTCCGCCTGCCAAGTATTGCGTTGAAGTCCCCCACAACAACCGTAAAGTAGGTTTTGGAAGCGTCTATGGCCCTACGTATGTCCTCATACACTTCTTCCACCTCTTCATCTGGGCGTTTCTTGTGCGGCATGTATACCTGGATCACCTTCAACGAATATCTTCTGGATACTCTGAGTATCAGGTATATCACCCTGCTAGAAACGCTTTCGATGGTTGTTACGTTGTTAATGAGGGACTTGTGGACGAGAAACCCGACACCATGCTGTGACTTTTTAACGTCACCCTCCCGGTGGTAGAGTAGGTTACCTGACTTAAGGGTTGTCGTGCCCTCTCCCTCTCTTCGGACTTCAGACAACCCTACAATGTCCCATTGTAACCTACTCATTTCCTCTTCCACTTCCTCGATCCTCTCGTCAAGCCTCAAAGTGCGGATGTTGTGTGCCACCAGGGCCAGTTTCCGTTGGGAGTGGTAGCCGGATCTCTTCCGGAGATTCTTCGCACCCCCTGCTCCGCCGTTACCTTGACCGCTACCGGAGCCAGGAATAGCGGAGCTGCCGGGGACTGGGGGCCTTGGTGTATTTATTACATTCATTTAGGGGGGATTTGCCATACTCACCACGCTGGGCAGACGGGTTGGTGAGCGCAGTTTAATCGGCTTATCACATTTTCGATGCTGCTGCCCATCGAAAAAGGGTTTTAAGCTTGGGATGGGTAGGATTTTCGGGGATGCGGGAACGGAAGGAACGGAAGAACTAAATATTAATTACCATTAAATTAATAATGATAGAGAAATTAATGGGAATAAGTACTTTAGAAATTGTCTAGTTAAGAGTAAAGTAAATGTCAGTCTTCCTAAATTTTATGCGAATTCGACGAAGATGTTTTCTTTTCAAAAGCCGGTTACATTTACTAAACTTTCAATACTAAACTAAACTTTCAAACAATTACTAGCAAATATTATTTTAAGGATATTTAGCGGACGTTCTACTTCTATATTTCACGGATTATCTAGAAGTAGGCCTGTACGTATGTTGGATAGGGATAGAAATACAATATTTACTTTTTACGTTTAGCATCGTACGTACAAGCGATGGTTTTAATTGGTAATTGTAAGAGTCTACTTGACCAGATCCCAGCTGATCAATCACACTCCATTATATATAGATCTACAGTTCGTATATAGACAGACAACTTTACGTTCGTTATTATATAATTAAAAAAAAAAGTGAATCAAAAGTGTGCAAGTAAAAAGTAAGAAAAATATGTTTCGAAATTTAAATATTATGAGAAACATATATTATTTATGTCAAATGTTTACCGAATAACCATGAAACAACCGGTACCGCAATAACAAATATATTACATCAGTATTTGATATTTTACTGCGTCCACATTTCAGCACAGCGGCGGTGAAGCAGACCCGATATTATTTATGTGTCATGCTTAACAGGCTTGTTTGTTCTGGATGTCTATTTTCAGTTTATTATTCATGGTTTACATAGTAAGTTTAAAGTCATGGTGGTCTACCGCCTAGTGATGAAATCACTTTCGAAAAGCGAGTGATCCAATTTCGATACGAGGCCGTCACCACTAAAGCTTTCCTTATTTAGTGTTTATTATAAGTCCACTAATAAGGTCTCCCCTAAAGAACACGACAGAAAAACGGACCTGTGTGTGCATCCATGGACTCCCCGAGAGATGGCAGGATACCCATCTCTATAAATACCAAATACGCTCTCTCTTATCAGAATGTTCTGCAGTGACCTTTTATAGGTCGTTATATATGTCTCTTTGTAAGTATAATACATTAGTTATTAACTATAGTATTGCGTAGTCAGTTTTAACCGATCTTACATAAAGTACATATGGATATCCATCCATGTATTAAAATTTCGAAACATATTTTTCTAACTTTTTACTTGCATACTTCTGATTTACTTTTTTTTATAAAATTATATAATAACGTACGTATAGTTGTCTATATACGAACTGTAGATCTATATATAATGGAGTGTGATTGATCCGCTGGAATCTGGTCAAGTAGACTCTTACAATTACCAATTAAAACCATCGCTTATACGTACAATGCTAAACGTAAAAAGTAAATATCGTATTTCTATCCCTATCCTACATACGTACAGGTCTACTTCTAGATAATCCGTGAAATATAGAAGTTCTACTTCTATATTTCACGGATTATCTAGAAGTAGGCCGTCCGCAAAATATCCTTAAAATAATATTTGCTAGTTATTGTTTCATCTACATCCTCGTAGAAAGTTTATAAATATAATAACAATCTACGATAGCGACAGTAGATAGATAGTTGGGTGATCGAAGTTCGAATCCAGACGCAAGTTCGATCCCCAGGTGGCGGGCTCGTAACAATGTGTTCTTTCAAATATTATGTACAATTTATATCGTTGGCTTGGTCAGCACCAATTTGTGTTAATTTTTGGAACAGCGAAACGACACCACCAGTTTCGTTTTTCCAAACAATGTCTTTGGTGAAAGGTGAGTAAAAAGTACTTAATATTCTGGATCTCTGTCTACCCATTATTGGTAATAGGGTGAAGATATTTTTTACGATTCTTTTGCGATAGGCTCTCCGCCTATTAGGTTGTCCCAAATGAACTTCGGTGAAAAGTGGGTCGAAAGGATGTCATCGTGTAAACCTGTTCCTACCCCAAAACGGGAAATAGCGTGATGATACAAAAAAAAGAACAATTCTTTTACGTCACTGTAAAATTTGAGATATATAAATTAAAGAAAGTGAACTAATCTGTGTCAACTCGGAGAGAACGAATTAAAGTAACACAATCTTAGCTGCATTAAAATACGTCGTTTTTAAACTTTATTTCATGTAGTTAAAAGTTTTCTTGAGTAACATTGCGCATTAAAGTTCCATAAATCACGTTATAAATCTAAAATGTACGAACAAAAGTTAGTGACTAAGAGAAAAAGAGAACGTCTGTTATCGCACTTGGAGTAGTTTTTGGTTTTAGCATTTTCATTTTGTAATTTATTTTTAACTTTTATAATTGAAACTGGTTCAAAGTGATATCTTCATGTCCTTTCAAATACAGGTCTAGACAATTAAGTCCTTTCGACCCACCTTCCACTGAAGATATTTTTGGGACAGCCTGACAGATAGTGAGCCCGGCGCCGTCTTTATGGCCAAGCCAACGATATAATTCGTACATAAGTTTTTTTTAAAACCCATTGGTACGAGTCACCTGGGGATCGAACTCGGGTCTCTTGACTCGAAATTCCGACCATCCAACCACTCGGCTATCGTAACTCGTGACATATCGAAGTGAACTATTAAAGGTTATGTTATAATTTGTAACTCGTTATTATATTACGGCTATTTATTCCGGATCGTTCCATAAACAAACTGAAATTAACAAGTATTTATTGTTGAAAAGATATATTATTGCCGTATCAACAATATATATTATTGTTGATACTGCAATAATATATTTTTGCTTAAAGAAAGACTTTTATTCTCTGTGTTACATGCTTCGCTGCTGTTGCCACTAAGTGTAATCACATTTGTAACTTAGTCGTAGGTGTGTGTATATCTGTTCATTCCATCTATATATGTAAAAACAGAGCATCAGTATGTTTGTGGTCGCAAACCACGAAAAGTGGAAAATGGATGGACTCGAAATTTTGTCAGGCATTTTAATCCAAAAACGTTTGTGAATATTTTGTATCCCGAAGATGCCACGAAAATAGAAATTATTTATTTACAATTACTGCAATAAAGAAATTTAATTTATTATAGAGATGGCCATGGTGACCGTTACCGTTATCTGATGATACTCTATTAATTGTTACCTTAGATTACACATATATAAGTCACGATAGCCGAGTTGTTGGGTGGTCGGAATTTCGAGTCGAGATACCCGAGTTCGATCCCCAGGTGGCAGTACCAATGAGTTTTTCAAAAATTTATGTACGAATTTCGTCGTTGGCTTGGACATAAGGCGGCGACGGGCTCACCACCTGTCACGTTGTCCCGAAAATATCTTCGGTGGAAGGTGGGTCAAAGGGACTTAATTGTCTAGACTTGACCTCTGTCTACCCCTGTATTGGGAATTGCGTGAAGATATTTAATTTTTAATTAATAGATTACACACATTTTATGTTTTTTTTTAAGAAGTCACTGTACCTCAATTTGGTTGGGTAGTCGCTATTCGATTCAAGAGAACCGAGTTCGATCCCAAGGTGAAATACTCGTATGAAAAAATCGTATCAAGCGAGATTCAGACCTGCAACCATTAGCTTCGAAGGAAAAACCAGGCTATCGAGTCATAGTTTTTTCATTTTCACAATTACGACATACGACTTTATGTCTACACAAGGTCATAGAGAGAGAGAGAGAGAGAGAGCATATATTTTGGAGTTGTATGTAAAACAAATAAACGTATATACTCGTAAATAAATACACAGTAAGTTATATCGTGAAATAAATATAATGCAATAATATTTTTTGATACTTTTATAATATTCTTTCTTACTTTTGCGTTTCATTTTAAATATTTAATATTTAACGAGGAGAGAACAGCTGACAAAGAATATTTGCGTTTAAAATTCTGTCCCAGAAAGAATGGAATGACAGCAAAGAAACATGGTCGTATTATTTGTTTAGAGAAGAATAAAATGAGAAGACAAACCGGCGCGTAGTAGATGCAATGCAGATGCTCCCTTGAGATATTATGTCACATATTTCTTTATTCGCGCAAACAAAATTGCACTGTTAGGGAATACGAATAAAAGGTGCTTAAAATTAAACTCAGCTTTAAAATCTCGTTAGCGAAAGAATTGTATTCCACTATCATGTACAAAAATATGAATTCATGTTACTACTAATGTAAGAAATACGTAATTTTGTGAAGTTTGAATGTTTTTAATTCATTTGCGAAATAGCTCAAAGAAAATCAAAAAAATTGAGACATAGACAGCTTAAAAATTCAGTGCTTGTTTTCACTGACTCGCGGAAATTCTAAAAAGTACCTAGTGATGCGGGTTGAAGATCGGAAATGATTTACTGGCAGATTTAGGTGACCTTTTTTAGATATCATAGTGATCTGAAAAACTTTTACAATCTTACCTTCTGAAAAAGTACCAACCCCAAAATTTGTCTCGATAGCAGAGTTGTTGGGTGGTCGGAATTTCGAGTCAAGAGACCCGAGTTCGATCCCCAGGTGGCAGGCTTGCACCAATGGGTTTTTTTTTTTTAAAAACTTATGTACGAATTACATCGTTGGCTTGGACATAAAGGCGGCGACGGGTTCACCACCTGTCACGTTGTCACAAAAGTATCTTCGGTGGAAGGTGGGTCGAAGGGACTTAATTGTCTAGACTAGACCTCTGTCTACCCCTGTATTGGCAATTGCGTTAAGATTATTATTATTATATATTTTATATAAAATTTGTAAGGTAATATGAACCAATTACTAATAATGAATCAAAAACTAAATACAATTTACACGAGAGTTAGTGACTCTTGTAAACTACTGAAGCACTTTGTCAATCACAACTGTATTTTAAAGTGACAACTCAACCCTTTATGGTTGAGTGATCGGAGTTCAACCCAAGAGGCCCTAGTTTGATTCTCAGGAGATAGGCTCGTACGGATTAATATTTTTAAAACCTATGCACGATTTATATCAGACATACACAGGCTGGGATCCGACCCGTGGTCCCATGTCTTCCGTGAAAGGTGGGTTGAAAGGACTTACTATCTAAACCTCTGTCTACCCCAATCTATATTGGGAAAAGCGTGGAGACATATTATTATGAACTGTATTTAATTCACAACCGTATCACAGTCCTTACTCAAGAGAACTACGAATGTAATATACACATACGAGTATATATGTATTGTACTCATCTAAACATAGCTATTAAATTTCTTATCATTATTGAACTGCAGGTTATCCAACGTCGTTGAAAGCAACCTTTATAATAATAACATTTTAGCAATCGTAGGGTTTTATCAGAATCACTTTATTACAACCTTAACCGAGTTTTCAGGCAACAAGTTTGTTGAGATAAAAATCGTGAATAGTTCATTACTTATAAAGAAATATCTGATACTATACGATAATTTAATTTTTAATTTATTTTCGATACTAAATTAATGCATCAATTTGAATATTTTTTTTAGAGTTGTTGCTATTCCAACCATCGCTTTCTATCGCAACGTGCTGCTATCAAGCAGGGATCAACCAGCGACGAGTGGAAGGAGAGGCAGACGATCGCAGTCTGCTTCGGCAATGTAAAATTAATACATTCTATTCAACTCCTGAGACAGTACAAGATACTTGTTACACAAAGATAATAAACGTTTATATATATTTGAAATTAAACGAGTCATGCTTGCAGTAACGAACTTCCTTTAAGCCCTACCAATCAATCACAATATTATCACGTTAAGAAATCAAATATTTTCAAACTAGCAATCAGTTCTCTTGGCAGTGAGTCACTGCAGATGCCATCGCAAACTCGCAAAGTTAGAAGAATTGCAGAGGCGTTACCTTTACTTAAGAAATAGTTTAGAAAATTAGAAGGAGAAAGCCACGATAGCCGTGTGTGTGGTTAGGTGGTCGGAATTTCGAGTCAAGAGACCCTAGTTCGATCCCCAGGTGGCAGGCTCGTACCTATGTGTTTTTCTAAAACTTATGTACGAATTACATCGTTCGTTCGTCGTAAAGACGGCAACGAGCTCACCACCTGTCACGTTGTCCCGAAATTATCTTCGGTGGAAGGTGGGTTGAAGGGACTTAATTTTCTAGACTAGACCTCTGTCTACCCCTGTATAGGGAATTGCGTGAAAATATAAATTTATTTTTATTTTAGAAGGAGAAAGAAATGATGACCCGATAGCATAGTGTGAAATGATCGTGTCTTCAAAGCAAAAGCAAAGGTTGCGGGATCGATCCCGCTGGAGCAAACATTTGTGTGATTAATATGGACGTGTGTACTCAAGTTATATATTTTTATAGTTATTATAGTTACATACGAAATTTAAATATATATTTATGGAAATATATTGTAGCAGTATAATTATATGGGACATTAAGAAGGCGATAGGTTTACCACCTGTTGTCCTAAACAGGCTTCGGTGAAAGGTAAGTCGGAAAGTATTATTGTGTAGACCTCTGTCTGCCTCAGTATTGGGAATATGCGTGATGAAAGAGAAGAGGGTAAGAATGGGATAGTAGATGGACCTGCGTTACCCTACTCGTTAACATCACGGACAAAACACAAACGCACTAATGTCCTTATTTTCCACGAGTACTTTGTGTATTCAAGATGTTGGGTGTTTTTTTTTAATGTTTGTTGGCACACAACTCCGTCTCATATATAAACAGCGTTTGAAATTCTTTTTTTAGGTTTGGAAGGTTGGTTACTTTGTCATCACGTCAGCTGTCGATGGAGTCCCAAGAAAATCGAGAAAATTCGTCAATTATATAAGCTTTTTGAGTAGTTCACCTCTATTGTAATGGAAATGAGCCGCTTGTGTCTATGAGTCATCACATAAGGATGCGAAGCTGATGATAGAAACCACTAACGGCTTAGGGAACATATATTTTGTTTTTTTATAGAAAAGGCCGGCAAACGAGCAGGCGGCTCACGTGATGGTAAGTGATTACCGCCGCCCATGAACACCCGCAATACCAGAGGCATAGCAGATGCGTTGCCGGCCTTAGAGTGCCCCCCCCCCCATAATTTTGGGGGAGGGGTATGTGGGCCTCCGGTTACCTGCACTCACCAGACGAAACGCAGAAGTTTAATAGACTTCTACTTCACGCCGGTATTCTGTGTGGTCGTGGTACTTCCCCTGTCGAGCCGGCCCATTCATGCAACAACAAAAGCTGATGCGTTGCTCTACTACTGTTAAATAAAATAAATATCTTCACACCATCCCCAACACAGGGATAGACAGAGGTCCTGTCTAGACAATTAAGTCCCGTCGACCCACCTTCCACCGAAGACAACTTTAGGACAACGTGACAGGTGGTGAGCCTATCGTCATCTTTATGTCCATGCCATCGATATGAATCGTACATAGGTTTTGAAAAACCCATTGTTACGAGTCTGCCACCGGGGGATCGAACTCGGGTCTCTAGACTCGAATTCCGATCACCCAACCACTCGGCTATCGTGACTTCTAACGGCTTAGGGAACATTTTAGTTGCAATATTTGTTGACAGATACTACCCGATACATAGGTATTGGATAATAAAAGGCAAAAAGCGTTTAGAAGTTCTCAGTTTAGTGGTAAGGATATTAACGCATATCTTACTTATTACCATCATCATAAAACCATCGGCTTCACCCACTGCTACAAACGGGCTACATAAGTGCCCTGAAAGTATCATCGTACTCACTACATAAACGTTACATGTTACATAAGTGTTACATGTTTTTCTACACTAAAAATAATAAAGAACAACACATTTTTATTATTATATAGCGTAAAATGTCTTGCAGCAAAAGGGTAGTTATTCGCCAAGTTGGGTGTTCGTGACATGGGGAGAACGTCTCCTCCACTGGTGTGCACTATCGGTAATCGTATACATGCGTGTAATCGTGCGAATTTCGATAGCGCGATTTAGGATGTCGTTGTGTTTCAGACAACAACAAGACACAGACATAATTAAATTAAAAGTAAATAAAAAAAATATATCCATCTTCAAAACTCCACAATACAATAAACGAAAGATTGGATTTCTTAGCCAAACTAAAATAATCTTATTTATTTTAATGAAATATTCTAATAAGCACTACTTATTGACCTGGTTGAAAGTTGTGCCGATTTTAGAGCCTATCTGACTGAATATAACTGTATTGTCAAATAATGCAAATGTAAAAACAATTGGCACCGATTAAAGCACACCAGTAAATATTGGATATAATTGCTTAGAATGCATAGAAATGTTTATATAATGCTTCGACAAAGTCAAGAGCAAAATCTAGTAATTAATCAAAATATGTAAAAAACATGGAGTGCGAATGTTTATAATAGTTTTAGTACTTATAGACATTGAAAATTCGTTCGATTAAACCATAAACAAACATGTACTTAAAACTTTCCACGCAAACTGAAACTTAATTTTATAACACAGGGGTCATAATTTTGATGTGGCGTGACCCCAGGATACGGTAATGAGTTTTAACTTTATAAAATTTTAATTAAGTAAATGCAAGAAATAACGACATACTAATAATATTAATTAATAGATTGTGCAAGTAAAATAATATTTGAGGATTTAAAAAGTAACTTCATATATAAATAAGATAAGCTAAATTTGGTTTTCAAGTTTGAGAATTATCTGGGCTTAGTTCTTAAAAAAGAGCCCCTGTGGCGAGTCAAAAGAGAGACAGGGAGAGGATTATTCTCTCTCGATTACTTAATCTCTCCGACCAACTATCATAGATCAATAAAAATATAGGTGATTGATTTAGACTAATACATAAAGAATATGTATGTACAATCGAATATCGTACATGAGTAAATATATAATTAAGTCTTTTGAATCATAAGAATGAAATTGCCATTGTCTTGGTAACAACATTTTTAATTTCATGTCATAATACAACTACAAATGATGAAATTAAATACGCTACTGCTGAACAAAGTGGTATTTCTATTTCTTACACTTTAGAAATGAGATAATACAGCTATGCCTCTGGTATTGCGGTTGTTCATGGGCGGAGGTAATCACTTTTTTTTTATAGAAAAGGGAGGCAAACGTGCAGGTGGCTCACGTGATGGTAAGTGATTACCTCCGCCCATGAACACTCGCAATACCAGAGGCATAGCAGATGCGTTGCCGGCCTTAGAGTGCCCCCCTCCCCCCCAGAATTGGGGGAGAGGGGTGTGGGCCACCGGTTACCTGCACTCACCAGACGAAACACAGAAGTTTGTAACTGACTTCTACTTCACGCCGGTATTATGTGAGGTCGTGGTACACCCGGTACGGTTCCCCGGTCGAGCCGGCCCATTCATGCAACAGCAAAAGCTGATGCATGGCTCTACCACTGTTAATTACAAATAAATAAATAAATATCTTTGCGCAATTGCGAATACAGGGGTAGACAGAAGTCTAGTCTAGATAAATAAGTCCCTTCGACCCACCACCTAACCACTCAGCTATCGTGATCTTTGTTACGCGATATACGTTTATCTATTTATAATTTTTTTATTTGAAGTCACGATAGCCGATTGGTTGGGTGGTCTGAATTTCGAGTCCCGAGTTCGATCCCCCGTTGGCAGGCTCGTACCAATGGGGTTTTCAAAAACTTATGTACGAATATCGTTGGCTTGGACATAAAGATGGCGACGGGCTCACCACCTGTCACGTTGTCCCTAAAATATCTTCGGTGGAACGTGGGTCGAAGGGCCTTAAATGTCTAGACTAGACCTCTGTCTACCCCTGTATTGGGAATTGCGTGAAGATATTTTAATATTTTATTTTTTTATTTGCTTAAATATGTACTTACATCGGAAAAAAGAAGATAAACCTAGAATATTTAATTTAAGTTAATGAGTAACAAAGCCTATGAAACTTATTTTTTCTCTTTTTCTTCTTTTTGAGGGCGGAGCTTTATGTTTATTTTTTTTTATATAGGGACATTCAAAATGTATAAAAATATATCTTCGCGCCATCCCCAATACTGGAGTAGATAGAGGACAATCTAGACAATCACTGAAGACATTTTTGGTACAACTTGACAGGTGGTAAGTCCGTCGCCGTATAGATATAATACATATATAAACATATATAAGGTGCTGCTTTTGGAACCATTGCCCTCCTTACTTACTAACTTACCTTCACGATCAGTCTCGGGGTAGCCAGAGAAAACAGGCAGTTTAGTGTCACGGTTCTTACATACATCTTTCGTTCCTTTGAAATTCAACATTCTCCTCATGCACATAATTCTAGGTATCCGAGAACTCTTAGTTTTCTCCTCTTCTAGCAGGTCTTCGAAAGTTAGTTTCAAACTATCTCGACACCTTAACCCCCTAAAGGAACTTCTGCTAGCTAATGACCTATGGTATGGTACTAACCGGGTCTAGCCGATTTGTTGCGCTTAGGATTACTATGTAAAAAAGAATATACACAAAAGTGTAAAGAAATTTAAGTTCAATCTAAAATCTTAAAAAATAATATCTGATTTATTAGCCATCAGTGTTCGAAACATCCCCACAGCTTTCTTATACGGTACATTAGACAAGTGAATTATATTTAGTCTGCATTTAATGGCTAAAACTTTAAAGTCTATCCAGTTAATATGAAAACGCCTACTTCAAATCGAAGTTTTCAATTTATTTCACTGGAAAATTCAGATCAAATAATCATGCTGGAGTAACGACAGAGCTTTATAAAGAATATTTTGACACTAATAAATAGCAATAGTCCTAACAATAACTGAAATAATTCTCTTTTTGATTTAAGCCTTCCAAAATATGTGAAATGTTTTATAAAAAAAATCTTCACGCCATTCTCTATACAGGGGGAGACAGAGGTTTAGTCTAGACAATTAAGTCCCTGCGACCCACCTTCCACCGAAGATATTTTCGGGACAACGTGACAGGTGTTGAGCCCGTCGCCGCCTTTATGTCCAAGCCAACGATTTAATTCGTACATAAGTTTTTGAATAACCCGTTGGTACGTGCCTGCCACCTGGGGTTCGAACTCGGGTCTCTCCAACCAACCACTCGGCTATCGTGACTTCTTGAAATGTTTTATGAATTATACTTATTTGTCTAAACTACTTTACAATATTTATTGATATATAATCCAGATAGCCGAGTATATATATGATACTATACATAACATATATATACTCGGCTATCAGGTTTTACTGTTAACTTGGACACTATTACAACGATAGAAAACATTCACGATGTCCCAAAAAAAGCTGCATGAAAGGTGGGTCTCCTTATCGTACTTTATCATACCGGACTAATAATATGCATTAAATAGAATATTTTAATAATCTATGCATTAAAACATGTTTCTGTGAAATTATAAAAATTAAAAATATAAATTATCCTCAGGTCGTTCGATATCCGCCAACATGGAAGCTTCCGGAGAGGTCTTTCCCCTCCTCTAATCTCTCTAAAGTATTAAAGAATAAGCCTTTAGCCCAGCACTGGGCATTTATATGCGGCAACTTAACTTTTTTTATTTAATTATATAAATAAATCAACACAAAGTCTGCATGTTTCATTGTATTTTTTTACTAACATAATAATCCAAGAAACTTAACGTCCGCTGCAGCAGTAAAATGTTTGTGTGGGTCAGTATTAAGTCTATCCAAAGCATAATGACCAATGTTCCGGGTAATAAAAGCGTGTACTAAACCAGATGAAATTCTTATGATAATTTCAACCGTTCTTTATTTATTACTTTCTTTACTAGGTTTTATAGTTGCATTTGTTGTTTGATGACCCGATAGCGGGGTTGTTAGTGACCCTGCCTCTACAGCTAAAGGTTTGCGGGTTCGAATCCCGCTAGTGTCATAAATTTGGATATGAATATTTGTACTTAAGTAATGGAAGTTTGTATGTATACAACATGAATTTGATGTCACCATCCGCCACGCTGTCTCAATCACTCAATTTATATAAATCTCTCATATATTTTGGAAAAACCAATTGGTACGAACCGACTACCTGGAGATCAAACTCGGGTCTCTTGTCCCGAATTCCGATCACCCAACCACTCGGCTATCGCGACCAAATCTATTATACATCCTGTATGATCCAAACGTTTACCCAAAACAGCAAAAATTTAACTTACCACATTATTCTATCTTTGTTACCATCCATTTTAAAATTCTAGTAAGGTTTCGTTTAAATTATTCAAGAGGGTTAACCAACAGGTTGCAGTTTTGTGTAAATCAAACAGATTAGCATCACGTTAATTAATAACAGATGTTAATTATTTCGTCACGAACTTTGTTACATAGTCACGTCATTGTAAATATGTTTATAGTCTTGAGGGTTTTTTAATTATTTCTGTCCGTTTTATACGTTATTTAATTTAAGTAAAAAATAAATAATCTCCTCAAACATATTCCCAATACTGGCAATACACAATGGTATAGACACTTAAGTCTTATCGACCCACGTTTCACCGAAGCCTATTTAGGACAACGTGACAGGTTGTGAGCCTGTCACCATCTTAATATACAAGCCAACGATACAATATATATACAAAGATATTTATTTAAATTGGTGAATATTACTTAGAACCATGACTCAAGTATAAATATTGATTTGCAACTCACAAAAGCAAGGTCACTATCTTTTAGGCTACCGGAAATTACGTTGGAGCGTATTTAAAAAAAATATCTTCACGCCATTCCCAATACATGGGTAGACAGAGGTCTAGTTTAGACAAATGAGTCCCTTCGACCCACCTTCCACCGAAAACATTTTTCGGGACAACGTGTCAGTTGGTGAACCCGTCGCCACCTTTATGTCCAAGCCAACAATATAAAACATACATACCTTTTGGAAAAAATCTTATTGGTACGAGCTTGGAGCTATCTTGATTTTTTTTATTTGTTTTTTTTTTGTTTTTATTTAATAATTTCGAGATTTACTATTGGGCTGTTCATCAATGACTTAAATGGAAGCTGGTTTATTCGTTTTAGTGTATAAACAAAGATAACAAGGCCGTTAACTAATTTCAAGTATAAATATTTAAGGCATAACAGTTAGAGATTGAAGAGCAATTAACTTGCAGCTGTAGTGTTTCTTACAAACTAACAATAATATTTTTTAATTTCTAAGATAATGGACAAATAATGATAAAAATAACAATTGATTCCTATTGACAAAAAAATTATAGTAATCATTGTGTTGATGGGAATTCGAATCAAGAGACCCGACTTCAATCACCAGGAGGTATGCTCGTACCAATGGTTTTTTTTTTTTCAAAACTTATATGCAATTAACATAATATTGTTGGTTTGGACGTAAAGTTCTCAACAGGCTCTCCACCTGTCCCGTTGTCCCAAAAATTTTTCCAGTGAAAGGTGGACCGAACGTACTTTATTGTCTAGACCTCTGTCTACGTCAGTATTGGGAATGGCGCGAAGATATTTTAAAAAAAATAAAGGTACAAGCTTGAGCGGCTTATAAATTTCTCTATTCGTTTCATATTTGGCCTTCGCAAATATGATCACGTTTCTCAACATCGCAATAGGCTCAAGTAGTTGCCCATTCGCCTTCGCCAGAACGCACACATCCTTGTCTTTCTCTGCAACGTCCTTTTTAAACCTTCTATCTCAAGGCACGATTTGAGTTTCCACACCTCTCCAATCCTCGATCCTAACGCTCGTCTGAAAACCTCCAAATAAAAACTCCAGTTCATTCCACATTTTATTACAGTAATTGTTTTAAACTACGGGCTACCAGGCTGTGGAATGCTTTACCTAACCATATCCGACATGCCACATCTTTGTCCATTTTTAAAACCCTAGTTGCTGAATATTATCTATCATCATGAAGTACTTCGTCGTAGCTATTTTTAACTACAATTTTTTTGCATTGATGTGTCAATAACTTTTGAACGTTATTTTTATATTTTTAAATATTTGAAGGATGTATTATTTTATTTATATGAATATATTTACCAACGAAGACCCACCTTCCACTGAAGCTACTTTCGGGACAACATGACAGGTGATGGGCCCGTCGCCGTCTTTATGTCCAAGCCAACATTGTAATTCGTACATAAGTTTTCGAAAAACTTTTGGCACGAGCCTGCCACTTGGGTATCGAACTCGGGTCTCTTGACTCGAAATTCCGACCACTCAACCACTCGGCTATTTATACGCTTCTTAAACGAGAAATTAAGGAGTCTGTTGACGGGTATAAACATCTGAGACGCCTGGTACTACGATCGCCAATCCACTAGCTACTGGTGGCGATTTTGGTCAATTCAACTTATGAGGGAAGTGAATATTCTGCAATGTACTTAAACATGCCATTATGTACGTATGTAAAATGAGTCGTAATATATAAGATCAAAAAGAAAAAAATACGTAGCGAGACTTTCGAAGACTTGCGAAGAGGAGAGTCAATAGTACTCGAATTCCTTGACTTACATGTATGAAGAAAATGATGAATTAAAAAAAAAGCGGTATGTAAAAATCGTGCCACTGGTTATCTGTTCTCTCTGGTTACCCCGTAAGCGTGAAGAAAGTAAGTAAAAAGAATAATCAAAGTAAATGTTCAAGATTTAAAAAAAAAACAATTAAAAAAATTTAATAAACTGTTTCCGCTTGTTTCTGATCAAATTATACACCAAGACTATTAAATTAACCTAATTTTCTTAAAAGGTACCATTAAATACATTTTCCTGTCTACGTGTTACTATTACTCATTCAGGAGTCGCATTTTTATTCCTGACGCTTCTGTTAAATTGTACCACTAATTATTTAATTGTAGCAAAAAAATTGGGAGATTTCATTTTTTTTATTTATTTATTTAAACTTTATTGTATCACTTTAAAAATAAGGATAACAAATTGCGAACTTAATGCTTTATCGGCATTCTTTACCAGTCAACCCGAGGCGTTGGGAAAAAAATGTTTTAGGTGCTAACATAGTATTAAGAAATTAATAGAATAATAACTAAATACATAAATAATACTATAATTATTAATACTACATACATAAAAGATATACATAGATATATACATATATAGATACATATACATATTTATACATACATACAAATATACCTACACACATAAATAATTATTATAAATATATGATGAATCCGTTTTGACTCACTGCACGTAGTTACTAGCTTGTTTGATATCTAAAAAGTATTCACTTACTGACCTTTTGAAACTTTCCTTATTAGGATTTTTTCTAATGTTTTTCGTTAAGGAATTCCAGAGTAATGTAACCTGAACAGTAAATGACTTTCCAAGGAAGTCGGTGAAGTGTTGCGGAATGCTAATCTTGTTATTAGAAGAAGAACGGAGAACCCGATCGTGGGTTGAAGATAGATATACGAATTTATCCTTAAGATGAGAAGGAAAAGCTGGGTCATTTAATATGGAAAATGAAACTTACACAATTCTAGAATTGCGTCTCTGTTCTACTGTAAGCCAGTTAAGATGCGAATGGTATTGAGATATATGGTCATACTTACGCAAACCGAAGATATATCTAATACAACTGTTGAATAGACGCTCTAACTTGAGTAGGAGATCTTTATTAAGGTCTGTGTAGCACACATCTGCATAGTCAATGATTGGAAGAATAAGAGACTGAACAAGCATAAGCTTAGTTTTATGAGGTAAAAAATTTTTCAGACAATAAACTACTCTCAGCGTAGCGGTAACTTTCCGGCTAACTTCAGTAATATGTTTACCCCAGTTCATAGTGTTTTCAATATACAGCCCGAGATTCTTTACTGAATCGGACAATGGAATCACAATATTATTATAGTGAATAGGAGGAAGATTTGTCAAATCAACTTTACCAATCATTCTCGAGCTACCAACCACTATCGCTTGACATTTTAGCGGATTAACAGAAACACCAAAGAGCGATGACCAGTCGTATATTGACTTTAAATTAGTATTCAAGGAGTCAATCGCACTGTGGAGACTGTCTAATTCCGATTGCACGTAGATTTGCAAGTCGTCGGCGTACAGATGGTACGAACAGTCAATACATGATGTAAGAGAATTAATAAAAATTGAGAAAATTAAAGTAGAGGGGATACCGCCTTGCGGTACGCCAGTAACAAACTGAGTCCATTGTGAGGATTCTTCCCCAAAACGAACAGATTGTTGGCGTCCGCGGAAATAAGTAGAGAACCACTCTAAGGCAGGAGAAGCGAATTTATAGCAGGCCAGAATTGCAATAAGGATATCGTGGTCGACTGTGTTAAAAGCATTAGAAAAGTCAACTAGCACCAAAACTGTGACCTTTTTATTTTCCATCCCTTCTCTTATGTCATCTGTAATTTTAAGTAAAACAGTAGTGGTGCTGTGACCAGGACGAAACCCAGACTGTAATTGACTCAGTAGGTTATAATCATGGAAAAATTTAGAGATTTGCTTATGTACACAGGTTTCCAATACTTTAGAAAGAAAAGGTAGAATTGATATAGGATGGAAATGCTGAGGAAGAATAGGATTAGGTACTTTGGGAAGAGGTCTCACGAAAGCCATTTTCCACTGAGACGGATAATGACCCGAATCAAAAGAACAGTTAACAATCTGAGTGATTGCAGGAAGTATATACTCAGGTATATGGGTTATCATGACCCTGCTAACATTATCACTTCCCGTAGCCTTAGACTTGATTGCCAGAACAGCCTTTCTGACCTCATCCTGATTCACAGGAGAGAATTCAAAGACTGGGATATGTGGAAATTGAAGTGTAGCTATATAAGCTATAGTTTGAGATCGAATTGTAGGGTCCAATGTCGAAGCAGAAGCAAAATGAATGTTCATATCATTATGAGAAATAGAAGGACCACAATCCAGGATAGATTTTTTTCCAACACCGATAGAATTATGGAATTTCCACACATCACCTGGCGAAGCGTTACTAACATTATTGTGGATATATCGGCGTTTAGCAGTTCGTACCACCTGGTTACATCTATTTCTAGCCATCTTAAAAGCTAACCAATTTTCAGGTGTTCGCTCCCTCTTATATCACGAAAACGCGAAACTAGAAGCGAGAAGTTGACCATGTACTACATGATCAGATGATGCAGTTACGATTAAATCAATCAATGAGTCATCAGAGTTGATATTATGATGAGTGGCCTCTAGAGGAAGAATTGAGAAGTTAACAGATTCAATGATTGTACGAAGTTTTTGAGATCGGCATGAACTTTTAAGAACGTCTGTGTTGAAGTCACCCATGATTGTATAATCAGTCATTGTATAATCATCAATCAGTGCGCGTACTCAGATCCAAAATTTTCAATAACAACTTCAAGATTAGCAAAATAAACGACGGAAGGAGGACAATACACTGCTCCGAGAAGTACCTTTATACCCTTAATATTAAGTTCTAAAAACATGTATTCTAAAGAAGCGGAATATGAAGATGGAGAGACTAATACAATTTTATACGTTAGAGACTTGTGTAGATATATAGCTAATATAGCTACTCCACCTCCACCTTTATTTATCCGATCATTCATGATCAAATATATATATATATGTAGGATGTGTAAATGAGTGAGAGAAAGGATAAGTGAGACTAAGAGGAAGATATGACATAATGATTGATTGAGATGAATGAGATGAGATAGAATGATGTGTGAGGGAGAGAGGAGACGAATGGCGTACGTGAAAGGAAGAAGAAAGTGATAAGACGAAATTAATATTCTAAAATAGTAAAAGTGAAAATAAAAGACTGAAGTGAGTTGAAAAACCAATTATTTCATTTAATCAGGATAATCCCTACAAATTTTGGGGGCTCGTCCGGGATCATCCCAAAATTTTTACGACGTGACCGGCGTGGTTTTTTTCATAACCTCAAAGACGAAAAGACGAATAAACCAAAGAAGACGATACAATCACAATGACGACGGAATCAGAAAAGACGACTGATAAGACGGAAAAACCGGAGAAGTTGTTTGCAACCTATTTAAACGGATTCTACAACATAACCAAATTCAACGGCGATGACGATACCTATTCTGCTGTGAAGTGGGCAGAAGACATTGAAGACAACGCAGAAATATTCAATTGGACACCTCAGCAGCAGCTCATTATTGCAAGAAGATCACTAGAAGGTACAGCAGCACTATGGTTAAAGACGGAGAAGGTGTTCAAAGGCTTCAAAGAACTGAAAGCAGCATTGTTACAAGAGTTCCCTGAAAAGATCAACAGCAAAGAGATGCATGAGCTGATGGCAGCTAGGAAGAAGGAACCTGGTGAAACCTACATACAGTACATGCTAAAGATGAAGGAGATGGGCAAGCGCGCTAGGTTCAATGACAATGTGGCAATACAGTACATTGTTGAGGCATTCAAGATAGTGAAGTAAACAAGACTATACTTTATGGCGCTGTTACATACTCAGTACTCAAAGATAGATTAAAGCTGTATGAACAAATGAAGGAGAGGTCAGAGGCTAAAAGAAGCTCTGCACCAAAGGAGACCAGCGAGCGACAAGGTTCGAGACGACCAACGACGAGTGGCAAACAGCAGACAGGTGGTCAGCAGCGGAGACCGTGCTACAACTGTGGGGAGAATGACCATATGGCGAGCGACTGTCCCACAGGAATCAAGTGTTTTCGCTGTAATGCATTCGGACATTTGAGTAAGCATTGCAAAGTCCTCCTGCAAGAATCCTCCGCTAGACGTGATGGCGCTGTTGGCAGCGGAAGCGGCGGAAATGCATTCAAATTTGGCGGCGCCGGAGTGCCAGCCAATAAGACGACGCCTCGAAGATTCGACCAACCAAACATGAAGCCGAGGGCGGCCATGTTTGCAAGTGATTGTCAAAACACGACAACAGCCAATGAGGAGCGAGAGTTCACGTTTGACAATGAAAACGGAGAACATGGCGGAATGTTTCACATTCAAAACAATAACAAAGACGAGTTTAAGTTGAAAGTGCAGAAAAAACCCATGAAAATGATGGAAATGTGTGGTTTTCAAGTCAAGACATTACTAGACACAGGATCATGTGCGAATCTAGTGGCCGACGACCAGTTTATGGCGTTTAACATCGAGAAATACGACGACAACTTGGTGATATCTGGACTTGGCCAAACAAAGGTGAAATCGAGCGGACAGTTTCGTGCTAACGTGACGATCGACGGAGAGCTCTACGAAGACGTGACATTCCATGTAGTGCCTAGAGACTGTATGCCGTTTACGGTCATTTTAGGGCAAGAATTTCTGAGTGAATTAGTGATGGTGTTATGTGATGGAGAGGCGAAGTTGTACCCGAAAGATGATGAATGGTGGAAGAGAGTTGATTGTTTTGCTAACCAAATTGAGTTAACAGGTTGTGCAGCAGGTGTAAACACTCGAGAGCAGGTGGAGCAAATGGTATTGGATTACAAACCGTGCCAAACTAAAGAAGCACCAGTACAATTGAAGATTGTGTTGAAGGACGACATCCCAGTTGCCCAACGCCCACGACGGCTGGCGTTGACGGAGCAAAAGTTAGTGGAAGACCAGGTAGAGGAGTGGATAGAGAAAGGCATTGCGCGGGTAAGTTTTTCTGAATATGCTAGTCCCCTGGTGTTGGTCAAGAAGAAAGATGACACTACTAGAGTCTGTGTCGACTACAGGCTACTAAACAAGAAGATTCTTAAAGATGAATTCCTTTGCCAATCATAGATGACGTGATTGACAAACTGAAAGACGGCAAGATATTTAGCGTATTAGATCTCAAAAACGGATTTTTCATTTGAAGGTGAGCGAGGAGTCAGTGCCATACACATCATTTGTGACGCATCATGGGCAGTTCAATTTCTGAGGGCACCATTTGGATTGACTTCATCGCCTAAGTGTTTCATGAGATTTATAACGATTATATTCAGAGATCTAATAGCAAAGAATGTGATGATGATATTTATAGACGATATTATTATTCCAGCAATCAGCGAGGTCGAAGCCGTGGAAAGACTACAGCAAGTTCTGAATGTGGCAGCTGATTATGGTCTAGAGATAAATTGGAAGAAGGCAAGGCTTTTAAATGAAGAGATTGAGTTCCTAGGACATCGTATCAAAGACGGAGAAGTACGACCCAGCCGTGAGAAGATAGACGCTGTGGTGAGATTCCCAGAAACAAAGAACACAAAATAGGTGATGAGTTTTATTGGATTAACTTCATACTTCAGAAAGTATATTAAAGACTACGCAAAGATTGCAAAACCATTGACGGATTTACTCAGAAAGGATGACAGATTTAATTTTGGTGGAGAACAAAGATGTGCGTTCAATGAATTGAAGCAGAAGTTGAGGACAGATCCAGTGTTGAAGATCTATAATCCCAGACTACCTACGGAGTTGCACACAGACGCATCTAGCCAAGCTTTAGCCGCAATACTATTGCAAAGACATGCCGATGGTGACCTACACCCAGTACACTACATGAGTCATAAAACAAGTGATGCAGAGAGCCGGTATAGCAGCTATGAGCTAGAAGCATTAGCTGTTATTCAAGGAGTGAAGAAGTTTAGACAATACCTGTATGGAGGTGTACACTTCAAGATAGTGACAGACTGCAAGGCATTCGAAATGACACTGAGAAAGAAAGATTTAGCTCCAAAAGTGGCAAGATGGGCTTTGTTTTTAGACGAGTATGATTTCGAAATAGAGCACAGAGCAGGAACGAAGATGAAGCATGCTGATGCACTGAGCAGAAACCCATGCGTGCTAGCTATAACAAGCTTACATGACGAGATGAGACACAATCAAGAATCAGACGATGAGCTGAATGCTATCAGAACGATTATACTACAGGACGGACAATACAACGACTACTGGATGGACAATGGAATTATTTACAAAGGAGATCAGAAGCAGGTGGTGGTACTAAGATCTATGGAGAAGGAAATAATCAAAAGATTCATGAGAATGGGCATTTTGCAACAAGAAAGATGAAAGAAGCCATAAATAAAGACTATTACGTAAAGAACCTTGACAAGAGAATTGAAGAAGTCATACATAGTTGTATCCCATGCCTATTGGCTACAAGAAAGGCCGGCAAAGCAGAAGGATTTTTAAATACAATCAATAAAGAAGGAACACCCCTGCATACCCTTCATTTAGATCACATAGGACCACTCACGGAGACGAGAAAGCAGTACAATCATATTTTGACAGTGATTGATGCCTTTACGAAGTTTGTGTGGCTTTACCCACGAAGTCGACAACATCCGCAGAAGTACTGACGAAGATGCAAGCACACCAGCAGATATTTGGCAACCCTACCAGAATCATAACTGATAGAGGAACAGCATTCACAGTGGCGACTTCACGAAATACTGTCTAGATGAAAACATAGA